>OZ005740.1:80605108-81082608 GCA_963930735.1 Dioctria linearis
GTCAGCTGATTGAGAAAAAGCAGCACAAACGTCCGCGCTGCCGAGTCATTCCAAAATTCTAAATTTTCCGCTGCTGTTTGCATAGGCAGCATGGATATGCTGTCATATGCATATAGAAATGTCAGAAGATTCTGCTTGCTGCTTAGAATATATAGTTTGATATATATTCTAAGGCTTGCTGCCTTGTGCTGCTGTATTACACTCGACAGCAAAACTGTTGTTTTGCGATGCTGCCGCTGCTGCTGTCGCTGTCGAGCAATCTGATTCAGGCTTTCAGTTTAAAAAGAACTTTCCAGCATCAAATATTACTACTGTCATGGCACATAAGTAGAATTAAATGAATTAAAAGATTTTATTTGGAATTTGTTTTTATATATCAATAAAAACAGTTATTATGTTACAGTTCCGTTTATATAATACATGTACGCATACAAGAAATATGACAGAAATATGTTCGATGGACTTCAATGCTCCCAGTTCTCCACTGCCAGGAAAAGTGCAACACTGATTTGGTCCCATCAAAATCGACATTACGTAAGCTACTGTCGCATTGTAAATGCACCATAACTGCTCCTCCACATGTATTCTTTCTTTTCAGAATAGAGTTCATGCGAATACTAGATTCTCAACTATAACTCTCGGGGAAACACTTTGGCAGCAATCCATTCTTTTTAATCAAATTAAATATCAAATCGCACGGGCTATACGCATTATATATACAGAACTAACGTAATAAGTCTTCTGTACTGATGTATAGAAACAAATTCCTTATTAAACTTTTTATCAACAAACCAAATAAAATCTTTTAATTACTCAAAAATTTCATTAAAAATATGACAGTCCATTTTGACAACGAGAAATGTCACTGTCATTTGACAATTTATTTTTGACAGTAGGGTAGGCGATAATAAAATCGATTAATCGACCAGTTCGATTAAATTTTCGACGTTGCCAAATTTTGTCGTAGAAAAGTCCAAAAATTTGAAACGCCTTTCGAAAGCAAAAATTTTAGATTAAGCAAAAATTAGCACATAAATCTTAAGCGAATCAAAATTATTTTGTTATAATTTTAACTAGGGCGGGGTGTAGGAGAACGTCGTGCTGCACCCCGTATTTTGTTCTTTTTTTTATAAATCCATTAAATTTTCGAATTCTAAATTTTTAGATTTGATAAACAATTAGCACATAATCAGCACATAAATCCTGACTGAATCAAAACTTTTTTTGGCAAGATTTTAACTAAGGCGGGGTGGAAGATGGCGTCGTCCTGCACCCCGCATTTTGATTGGTTAAAAACCTCACCAAACTTTGGAATACACAATCTTCAGATTTAAAAAAGAATTAGCACGTAATTAGCACATAAATCCTGCGTGAATCAAAATTTTGTTGGTAGCATTTTAAAGAAGGAAACATAGTAGAAGAAGTCGTCCTACGTCCCCTTTTTGGTTTGATAAAAACCCTATTAAATATTCGAGTATACCATTTTCCAATTAAGCAGAGAATTAGCACATAATTAGCACATAAATCCTGTGTGAATCAAAACTTTGTTGGTAGAGTCAACACTAGGGCGGGGTAAAAAAATTACGGCATCCTGCACCCCCCCTTTTGATTTTTTAAAAAACCCAATAAATTTTTGAGTAAAAAATTTTTAGATTTGACGAAGAATTAGCACATAATTAGCACATAAATTCTGTGGTAATCGAAACTTTGTTGGTAGAGTTAAACTAGAGCGGGGTGCAGATGACCATCGTGCTGCACCCCCCATTTTGAATATTTAAAAAATGTACTAAATTAGCGAGCACAAAATTTTAGAGTTTGGCACATAATTAGCACATAATTAGCACATAATTTCCTTATATACCGTTTTCCCGGGTCACGATGGGCGGGGTCCAGTTAGTTGGACCCCTATTATTGTGTGGTATGTGGATTCTGATGAGTCAAGCTTCAGTCGCAGTTTGGCAGGTGTCTCGTTGGGTCGCAAGATTTCATCTGTAGCGGATAAACTTTTTCCTTTGGACAATTAAAGGTATGTTATGGATATATCACTTTTACTATTATCTTTTAGTATTGTTAAAAAAGCTCAAAACATTCAGTGATTAATATTTCGTGGTTCCAGTTTAAAAAATCGTAACTTCGTGGAGTTACTTCATACCAAGATTAGTATTCCCAATTTTGGCATACAGCTACCCCATCTATTTATATTTTCATTTTTTTAGTAAAATGTACTTGGCCTAAGGTTGTACTATGTACTATTTAATTTCACTTTCAAAGTAGTTTGACGGAACGATAATGGTATAAAATCCATGCCGGAAAAGAGGTTGGGGTCATACATTAATTATATGCACTTACTTCATATATTTCGATGGCACTGAATGTTCACAGAGTGACGGTGTACAAAATTCAGGAAAATTTTACAGCCACAAGCAGTATCTAAATAAAGATGGATTCGCTGTAAAAGCCTCTGGCCATCGTAACGTGTATCCCGAAAAAGATTCGTTTATAAAAAATGAGCCTGATGAGACATGAACTGCTAAAAAGGTCCGTGTGAGTGAGAAAGCGGTGAAAAGGATTGTTGTCGGGATCCTGGAAGCCAAGTCGAGAGCCCGCCGAAACAAACAGCATCTCATTAACAAACAAATCAAGTCAAGAGTTAAAAGAAGCAAACTCCTGCTTGATGTGCTAATGGGTTCGAAAACAATATTGATTTCTTCCCAGACAAAACGATGTTTTTCACTATGAAAACAATCGAAGAACCCAAAAAATATTTCAGTTAAAGTTAAATAACACTAGAAGAAAACATCCAGCAGGTAGGATGCATACAAATCATTCATTAATATTGAAAGGCACACTCGTCGCATATGATATTTCATAATAAAAATATATGCAAAGAAATATTCAAAACAATTTCACATTCTCACGATTTTAATTCCCTTGGAATTTCAAACAGCATAAATGCAACATAAACATTTCTAACGAAGTGCAATTCTGAGCACCTCATATTACAACATCCTCAAGACAAAAATTCTTTAATTCTGTCAAGTGAATTTGTGAAAATTTTATTTCCCAAGGAAAAACATTGCATGCTTAGCGTTTAATAGATTCAGTTAAGTTAGAATCAGATCGGAGTTAAATTTTTGGTATAAAAAGGAGAATTTTTGGAATAAAGTTGCGGTGAGTTAATTTTGTGAAAATAAGCCTTGTTTTTCTCTTGGTGAGGCTGCCAAGAGCACAACAATCTGGGATAAATTGTGGTATCAGTGCAATCACTATTTACTCCCACAACAAAATCTCGGTACAAGCACCGTTGATCCCATTAAAACATTATATCAAAACATTATTTCTTAACCGTCGTCGCCCTACTACAGCGAATACTAGTACAAGAACCAATTACTTGACTAACAAGATCACAGTTCAAGTACCACTGGTCCTTCCTGAAGATCGCCGCATCAAAATTAAGCCAAAGGAGTAACTAGCGCTACTTCAAACAGAGACGTGTGGTGAAATTCACCGATTAGCTAAAAACTACAGCAGTAACCGCAAGAATTTGCAGAAGAAGCTTCATAGTCTAGATGAATTATGGAAGGACTTCGAAGAGACGGTCAACATTATCCGTATAGGCCATGAGGATAGGCTTGATCATCCCAATTTCAAGCAGAATTATTACGACGCCATTCGCCAAGGGTTCGAAAGGTTAAGACAAAGCATAGCGAGCAGGCAAGAGGACTGCGAGCCGCAGATTCCGAGAATGCAGCGAAGGATCCAGAGCAAGATCAAGGCTCTGCTCAAGGTGGAATCAAGACAGCGAAAGTGAAGTCTAAGGACAAGGTGCGTGATGGAGACATCATGCAAATTGCAGCACCAGTTGCAAAGACTGGCGGATCTGAGGACCTTTCCAAGTCAAAGGGTACCTTAACGTCAACCATGCCACCCGTGAGCCTAGAGCTAGACATAACTAAAACTAATTCACTTATTCTAAGACAACATTCGATCATGAATGAAGTGCGAGGGCTTATTTCGAGTCTCAAAAGAAAATATCAGACATTATCATTATTTATCAATATTTATCAAGTGAAGATACACTCTATCCAAAATTATTTGAGTGAGTTCCGCAACTTGCATCACCAATATGGGCCAAACAAATGGGATGCGATATTCAGACATACTTTAATTTAGACGAAGGGGCAGTGGCGTATACATCTAGAGGCGCGGGTGGCTGACGCCCTTCCCTGAATACCATTAAGAAAAAATTGCAATAGATAGAGGATACAAGAAGTGCTGATACCTGTAAAATTTATGTGTGTACATGAGCGTGGCCCTTTTGTTTGAAGTAGGACAGAGCTTATTCGGGTAAAATCGATGCAAGATTTGAACAGGGACAAAACCATCATAAACAACTTCACCAATTTCTCTATAGCTTCACTACTTAACAATGGTGAAGTGGTTGTTGAGTCCCTTGATAAGGCAAATATTTTGGTTGGTAGATTCGCCTCAAAGTCTCGTTTTCTATTTACATCACAGACACCTATTTGGCACCTCCCGTGTGTATGTAACCAAGAGCCAATAAACATCTGTAGTAGAAATGTGTTGAACATCATTAGGGGGATAAGCGTCTCAGAATCCGTAGGTCCATTTTACACCCTAGATGAAATCTATAGGGTATACTAAGTTTGCCATTTCGTTTGTAACGCACAGAAATAATGATGGTAGAGCAAAATGGATTGGACACCCCCGCATAAAATTAAAAGTTATTTTGATTTTTGCCTGTCCGTCCGTCCGTCCGTTCGCTCGATAACTCGAGAACGCGTTCACTTAGAAAGCTAAAATTTTGTGCGCGGACATTAAAAAAAAAAGTAAAATCAAGTTCGAAAATGAGACAAATCGGGCAACTCCTTCGTGGGGTTGCCATATAAAAATTTCGTTGTCCACGATATATTTGGGCACTACCTGAGAATACGTCGACATAGAAAGCTGAAATTTGGTACGTTGTGTTTTCATACTAATAGCCAATAAAATTTCAAAAACGAACTAAATCGGGCAACCCCTTCTTAGTGTTGCCATATAAAATTGTTGGTTTTTTACATACACTTTGAAAACGATCAGTCCTAGACATTTTTATTGTACTAAAAACTTCTTCAGAATAAGAAATCCTATAAAATTGGTTATAATGATTTTTTCTGTCCGACCAGCCATTCTAGAAATATATGCGAGAAACCAATGCAAAAAATCAAAATTGCTCAAATGGGTGACCATACGAAATTTCATACGTTTTATTGTACTAAAAACTTCTTCAGAATAAGAAATCCTATAAAATTGGTTATAATGATTTTTTCTGTCCGACTAGCCATTCTAGAAATATATGCGAGAAACCAATGCAAAAAATCAAAATTGCTCAAATGGGTGACCATACGAAATTTCATACGTGCATTCATCTAGGGTATCATAAGAATTGGTCTTAGACCAATTCTAGCTTTTTCACTTGTTAATTAAAAGTTGTGCCTCATCTATCCTTGGATAAACCTTTGCGCAAACTATTCTACTTGTCTAATTCGACAAGAAAATTTCCAGCTGGTTGGAAACTATTCCCAAGAAGTCTTTTATTAACTCCAAATTAAAGAAGTATCTAGAAACCAAAACGCTGATCAATGATCGCGGATAGGGTTTGCAATATCGGACCAAATTTTCAAAACCGCTATTTCGGTAATTCATTATATTAATACCGGGATCCCGGTTTTAATACCGGTATTTAAAAAAAAAAAAGCAAAAAAAAGTGAAAGTACACTGCAAAAAATAGAAAAAAAATTAATAAACGTAATAAAATATTTAATTCAATAATGTATAATTCAATTTTTTTAAGTGCTACAAAAGAGAAGAAACAAGTAAAAAAAAACAGTAATAAAATAATTATTAATATATAAGTATAATAAGTGCTATGTCCTATTCTTGTGATTTGCCTTTAAAATATGCCCTCGAAAATGTTAAATTATCAAGAGTTTTGTCGCTTAAGCTGGATCGAATTTTTGTGCACAACGGCCCTGCTGTTGAAAAGGCTCTTTCCTATTCGATGCTAGTTTGTGGTATGGACATAAGGCAGTCATATACTAGTTGAAGATATTTTCCTCTTATATGTTCTTCTTCGAAGTATGCTAGTTTCTCTTTTATAACTTTATAAAGTACTTTAGAATTCATCGTTTTTGAAATTCCACTCGCAGTCTTCATCTCATTAACTTTCTTGGAAATTGCCATTTCTAGTTTTTCTTTCATTGTCATCGAAATTAGAATTTCTGGCGGATAACTCGGAAACGTCGATGGAAGAGGCTCCCATGTTTTCAATATCGTTATCATCGATATTATATAAGCGTTCCAATAAATTTTATAATTATTTTTATAGTTGTTGCGTTGCTAATTCGATTAAAAATTTCATCTTCGTCGTCATCTTCTGATTTAGTAGGATTGTGCAAGTATTGCAGTAGACTCGATAAATCAGAACGCCTTTGCTCTATACGAATAATTATCTCTTCCTTGAATTGATTACTTAAACAGTGTTCTGTTCTGTCAATTGATTAAACATAATTAGTAGAGCTGCATCTGCGCTAAGAAGAGTAGCATCTTGACGACAACAAGCTTCAACAGTTAATATGATTGGAAGAAGAACTGAAATAACTGATGATGCTAAAGAAACATCAATTTCCGAAAATGATATTTCGGCGTTTAAATTTAAATCAATCAAAGCCTTTTGTATGCAGTTCTTTAACTGGACAAAGCGTTCAAGCATGGCAAGTAAGCTATTCCAACGTGTTTTAGAATCTAGAATTAAATTCAGTTCCTTTTCAAATTGTTCTTTAACATGTTTCTGTAAAGCTTTATCATTGGCGAACGTCTGAATTGAATGACAGTCAATTGCATTGTTTTCTGGAAGTATGGCTAAACTATTATCTTCAAGATCATTATCATTTTCATCACTTACTGGTTATCATTTTCGTTAGAATTAGAATGCTCTGCATCAGACTTATCTGTGGTATTCCGTTCATATTCATTTCCTAAATTTGGGGGTATCATATATAAAACCTTAATGACAGAGAGCCAAATGAATTCCGTGAACTAAGCAAAGCTGTTGCCTTGCACAAATCAATTTTCCAACTTTTGTCATGACAGATGTACCATCGGTTGTAATGCACACAATGTGTTTATTTAAGGAAACTTGGAATAATTTGAGCTTTTCTTCAAAGAGGGCAACACACTTTTCTGCAGGCAATGATCCTTGCACGCGAACTAATCCTAGGTTCTAGAATTTCTTGATGCCAGCATGAATATTTATATTTAAATAACATCGGTTTTTGACCGATGTCCATTCATCAAATGTAAGAGTAAATCTTTGTACTAAAAGAATTTCAGATTCTAACTCTTTAATCATATTTCCACGAATTTTTTCACTGTGCTGCACAACTAAATTTTTTATAGGGTTTATAGATTTTGGTATATTTTCATACCCTCTCGCAGCTAAACCTTTACTGATATCCATGGAAGTGCAAAATATGTTAATCGACAAACCGTCACATGCCGTCATGCGAGCTAAAACTGCAGACAAAGAATTGTCCGTTTCAGAAACGAAAAATGTTGTTATTTTCCAGCTAGAAACTTTTTTCTCTTTAGAAGTTGATGGTTCTGGCTCAATTTCAATCACAACGTTGGAGCTCGGAGCATTTCTTTTTTGTTAATTAATTTGGTGGAGTTTCTTTAGGTGGGTTTGCAACCACTTGTACTACCTCCTTGCGTCTTCATTACCGTTTTACACTTCTTACATTTTGAAATTTCTCCCCTTTTTCTCACAAAGAAAATAGAACCATCCGGAGTTTTTATCAGTTAATTTTTCCTCAAAAACATAATTTTCCATGGCTAAAAAAAACAAAGCTTTAACTTTAATTAAATTACAGACATTTTTTAATATTTGTACCCACTGAAATGTTGCTGTTACTTATAATTTAAAACAGCAGAGGGATTGCTATTATTATTTTTAAAAAACCTTCAGCGCTGCGCTATCTATTATATATTTCCTATATAGGAAATAAAAATTTTACTTATGCATACACAAACAGTTAATTTTCTCACTTTTCACTTACCTTTACCTATATTTATCAATTGAAATCAACTCTTATGTGATTTTAAATTTTTGTTCACTTCTATATTGTACACAAACACAATTCTCAAAATTTTCTAAAACTTTACCACTATGCGCATATAACTTCTCTATAAAATAAAAAAACATGGCTTCAATATTGAAAATTTGGAAAAAAACAAAACAATAATTTTCCATAGCAACGGCTTCTGAATTTGTGTCTTTTTTAGTATTTTTTATGCAAACGCCCTCTGAACTGAAGGAAAATTAACGTACAGAAAGCTGTTTCTTAATGTACAAAAAACAAATTACTTCAGTAGGGCCACTCCACCTGTACGTAAATTTCAAAATTAGATTTAATCTTTAAATATGACAACACCTAAAAATATGCTAATTACTTATAAAAAATAAAATAGTTAAATAAAAATGTTATGACTGTTAACTTACAGCAAAAAATACCGGATACCGGTATTAAGTCGTCATTAATACCGGTATTGAACGGTATTAAAAAATGTCGGCAATACCGTGATCGCGGAAACCGGTATCCCGGTATTGCAAGCCCTAATCGCGGATAAGGCTCCCGGACTGGACGGTCGTGTGAAGACTTACTGGCTTTCCTTATGCAACGTTGGAAGCCCAGTTTTCACGATTGTGGTGGTACCTTGGATATTTGAAAGGCGTTTGATAAACGCTTTAGATAAACTTAAAGCAGCTGGTCTCTCCCTCTTCTTCTTTTATAGATTGAACGTATCTTAATTGACCGCCTAATACCGGTTGTATATAAATGCCGATGTCCTTGGTTGGTTCTCCATCCCTCTTCTTAATTTTCTTTAATTATCTGATTTTCCTTACTTTTAATATCCATAATTTTGCCTACCACAGTACCCTTGGTTTCGCTTACTGTTTTAACACTCTTAGGGACTCCAGAGACAATGCCACATTTGTCAATTGAGTTTGCGTGACTAGATCATTGATTGACGACCTTGATAATATCATCGCTTAAGGTAAAGCGAATCGCGGCGAATTCAAGGCATCTAAGTCTCCAAGCTGGCTCATGTCTTTAAAACAACTTCCAATTTATTTTTATGGAGCACTGATTTATGGTATGCCGTCTTTGTGCATTCTTGGCATTAATATTTTCTAGGAATTAAGCTGGACAGATCACATCTTTTCTGTTGCCAAAGAAGCGTCGAAATATGATGGATTTCTGAAAATGCATAAGATATATTTCATCCTATCGAATCTAGCGCTCCTTTACAAGTCATACATCAGACCTACAATGGAATACAATACTTTTAGAGCCCTCAAGCTCATTGGCGATTTGGCGATAACTTCTCAGATCGACCTACTCGATTGCCGCTGCAATGCTGGATGCGTTTCGCCCTTTTACCTACGTGTTTCCTACCATGCTGTTCTTGGCATCATAGGATATCTTCTGATCTTGGCCTATTTATATATATATACTTACAAGGTCTGTATTGCATCTGTTCTGTGACTGCTATTTTAAATGAACGCAAAGTACGTAGCGATTAAATTCCTGTATTTTGCAAAGATACAATTTATGATGAATTCGTGAATTTGAACCGAAATGGATGATTCGGAAGCTTTGTACTTCCACCATTTACAAACCAAAATAAAATAAATAATTAAACACCTCGTTCGACTTTCGAGAGTGTTGAACGTTGAGCATCTTTCATCGTTGAGAGTTGTAGCTTATCTGCTCGACCCGACAGAATTGGTGCACAACCAACAGAACAATGATTGTCAATAGATGTGGTACTGGAAGACCAATCTTTCCGAAGAAGTATAAAAACTTATCAGACATCTGACAGCATCTGAAGCAAATTACATAGATGCATGGAAAACAACCAACGATCGATTCGAAAATACGAGACAAGGAGATATGTACTTCTCAGTACTGCCGTGGTAAAACTATTAAATGCCAGGAGAATCACCATCGAATGCAGGGCCATCCTTGACTCGGAATCACAGGTTAATTTTATTACCGAAAGGATGGTAAAGAAGTTGCAACTGATAATGACTCCTAACTCTTATGTAGAGTAGAGTGAGCATCCTTCTCCACTCAAAGACAAATGGCTTAACGTCAACACTAGAAGATCTTGTATTACCACGAATAATATTGCCCCAACCCTCTCAAGAAATAGACATTGCAACATGGCCCATTCCAAATAACCTTCAGTGGAGAAAGTGGGACATTAATAATTTGAAGTGATAATGAGAAGGAAATATTTTGTAAAAACCTGAGAATGTTTTATGGCTGAGTCATAAGTACAAATAATAAAAGAATTTTGTTATAAGTTGGCCTGCCAGATAGGAAAAATTTAAATCTCTGTAAAAATAATATTTTCTGGTAGGTCAATACAAAAAATAAATGTTCCGTCGCGGAACCTAATTAAAACTAAAATACAAATAAAAACTCACTAAAAGCAGGGACCCAAAATAACTGTTATTATTTTTTTGTAAGTGAAAAAACTCTTTCATAAAGTTTTCTAGGAAGTAGCGTAGTACAAAACGGTTGAAATCAAGAAAGTTTCGATTTTAATATATAAATCTAATCCTAAGTGTTATTGTAAGACATATTTTTTATATTTCAATATTAACTGTTAAAAAATACTTATATTATTTTACAGCGATATAAAACTCTTTGCCAGAGTTTTACATATTTCGCCTATTATAAGAATTAAAAATGAGTTTTATATTTTTCCTCAAAAAATAAAACTCATAACTCGAGTTTTGTATTTTCCTCAGGAAATAAAACTTATCCATGGACGTTTTCTATTTTTGTTGTCATATATTTGTTAGAAGATATAATTTGTCAATTTTTTAAAAAGATTTGTATAGCAACCGTGCGAAAAAGTTCCCCGATTTGTCCTATTTTAGAACTTAAATTTACATTTTTTTAAATACGCCGTTTACAGTGAAAAACCAAAGTTATGTATGGCAACACCAAGAAGGGGTTGCCAATTCCACTTTTCCTTTCCCTAATAACTTTATTCGGCCAGGTTTATTTCTTGAGGAAAAAAATAAAACTTATTTTTAACTGTTAAATGCTGAGAAAAATGATAAACTCAATTGAAGAGTTTTATTTCTTGAGCAAAAAAATAAAACTCATTTTTAACTATTAAAAGCTGAGAAAAATGAAAAACTCGAATCATGAGTTTTATTTTTTGAGAGAAACAAATAAAAATCATTTTTAAATGTTAAACCGAGAGAGTAATATAAAACTTAAGATAAGACTGTTATTTACTCAGAAGAAAATAAAATTCTCTTTTTAACTATTTCATTAGAAGATAAAATATCAATAACAAAGTGTTAAAACCAGACTTTTAAAATATTTTTTATAACTCTTTGGGTCCCTGACTAAAAGCCGTTATTCAGTGCCACAGCAGTTCCTGGTACTCTGGTTCTGGGCCTCACACAAAAACGTACAAAATAAACAGGAAAAACATTACAAAAAGTAAATAAAAAGTAAAAATCTCAGATCATTACGATCTGAGACTTTTACATAAAAACTCTACTTACATACAGGAGCAAACTGCCTCCCACGATGCACCAGAATACTCCCAAGTCGCATCATCTAAAAATAAATAAAAGATTCATAATTAATAAATATTAGTAAACATACAGAGAACAACAAGACAGATCGGAAACGATAAACCGACATTAAGTCTTGACTAACCGATAAGGAAAGAATTGAAGCTTATCATTATTACTAACAAATTTATTAAGTAAATTATTTTTCAGCACCCCTAGCTAAGGTAGAAATGAACCTGACGGAATTCATAAGCAGCGAATGAATTTACACCCCTATTATAAATTCTTTTTAATTAGGTTTTTATATCTTACAGGTTAAAAAGCAAGTGTAGTATCAGCGTCTTTTTTTTTTTAATTTCAGTTTATCAGTTTTTATTTTTTTTTCTATTGAATTATTATTTGAATTATTTAATGTTTGATTTCACTTTCTTTATAATTTTCATTTTTGTTTATACAAGTAGCGAGTAAGTATTGAATTTGTAGGTTAAGGCATTTAAATTGTGAAAGAATAAAATGTATTTAAATCTAAAATTTGGTCTTCACCAGTCTTATCCTTTACACCGGCATCTCGCCTTTTTTTTATGTCAAACCCACATTGGGACTTCATAATGAATGATCTAGTCAGTCCCATATATAATGTACATAAATGTATGCCTTGTGCTGAAGTTGAGATGAACTCCTCTGATTAACTTCAGTTCCAAGAAATTAATCTTAATGGATGATTATTGTAATGGATAGCATCTGCTTGATTTTTACTAAATAAAGATCGATGCTTTTTTTCTGCACAATATTTCTACAAAATGGGATTTATACGGTTACCCAGGTCTCGCGGATTGCAGAAGTCTATTCCCAGCAAAAGAGCAAATATACTGGAGTTATTTTATGATAGTAGAATACAAAATAAGTTGAAGTATCTTTGTAAATATATACATTTTATAAAGTATAATAGTTTTATTGAAAATTTTCTGAATTCTAATCTTATGCAATAATTATTATGATATCATTTCAATATAAGTTCAAACAGAAGTACATAGTTCAATTAAAATTGCAAAATAATTAATATGAAAGAAAAATTAAAGATAGGTATATAGGCAATAGCAGGTACTCAAAAGCATCACAGTTTTATACCTGTAAATTACAGTAGTATTAGTGTTAAAGAATTCTCCTTTTGTAATAAAAACAAATTTATAAAGCAGTACTATTTCTATATTATTTTTTAAACACATATTTCATTGAGTACCTAAGAACAATAAAGAAATCGTTTTTTGGGAGAAAATTTACAAATTCCCTTATGAAATTTCGCAGAAAAGCTAAAAACGAAAATTGTATAAAAGTTTTAATGTATTAAGATTAGAGCATTTCAAGAAAAAATATTTTTTAGGGGTGTTTCTCTTCCGGAGCGGGTCACAAATCTAAAATTAAAACACATATTTTTTTTCACTCACATAGGCACGATAAATAAAAAAATACTGGTCCAATATTTTTTAATACTTAAGTTTCATCGAAATTGGAGGGTGTCAAGGTTGATGTGTGATCGTTTTGGTATGGAATTGTTGTATATATATATATGTTACAGTCAAAACACGAAATCCGTCAAAACCCGATTTTACTAGGAAATTCTAGTTCTAACAAAGCGCTCTCGGTAATTCTATAGTTTTAACTAATATAACACAGTTAGAACTAGAATTAACGAGAGCGCTTCGTTAGAATTAGTATTAACTAAAGAATATTTAGTTAATTCTGGTTGTGGCTGAATTCTCGCGTAGCTCTTAGGTAAATCTAGAACTGACTGGTTCCTATTAGTAAATTTGCGTTACAATTGAATTCTCTTGCCATTAAACCTTGATGTTTATTAAGGATGTGGCTACTTATACATACAGTATGTATACGCAATAGGTGAAGGGGCAGGGGGGCGTTCAGATCAATGACAGACATGCCCCCCCCCGCACACGTAACCAAACACACACATCCGATCGCGCATACACCCCATTTTAGTTTATCATACTAATACTAAAACCGACTAAGTAATTAAAAGCATGTATTGTTGGCCGTTTATTTATTAAACGTGTCACTACAGCAAGATTCTGTTAAGCTGGTTCTGCTACTCAAAAAATAGACTTGGCCATGTTATTTGGCTCTTACGATTCTCCATACCTACAGTAACATGTCCTACTATTAGAAGAAATCTATTTCTATCAGATGGTTTTGAATTGTTTCAACAAAACCCAAATTATGAAAATCATATCTGCTAACTTGACCTGCTTTAAACAATTTTATAAAGAAATAAAATGATAAAAAAATCCTAATAGAGGTACACACATGTATTATTTGCTTGAGATAAACCAATTTGAAACTTAACACAGTTCATTGCATACACTCGACGTACAGTTTCATGTTTAATTCTTTTCAGCTTTAGAAATATCCTACCTCTTCCGCCTGATAATCCCGGATGTTGGTAATGAGAATAACCTATAGCAAGCACTGCAAGACTGAATGGATAGCTCTGGTCGATGACCATTATCGAGTACGGAACAAATACATTACATCAATCTTGAATCCACCACATGTTGCTATCACCTAAGCAGTGAAAAGTGCCCTCATACACCACTGAGTATTTTCAGTGGTTCTACGCTATTTGTATAAAGTATACTTGGGTATTCTATATACCTACATATATTGATGTTATACACCATACAGAATTGGATGCTCCTTTAAAGTGTTGTACATACGAGACTACTTACTATGTGTACTTGGTTATAGCACTTTTAGACTGGAGATTTCCAAGTAAGTAAATCATATTGAGGAAATAAACCTGATGGCATTTTTCAACTTGGGAAAATATAATAATCACAAGAATAAAAGTTGAGATTACTCTTTAGGACTTTTTACCGCGGTAAACTTATATTTGTTCAAGAAGGATCTTTTTTTAGATTTTCCGGTATATAGCAAAAGTTAAAAAAATGATTTTAATTTGTTATTTTATCACACAACCCATTATATTTTTGGTGTCAAGTTTCTAGTCTTGGAGTGACTCATCAACAAGTCACAAATAGCGAAAATGAGTGACTTGAAAAACAAATGAAAAATAGAATAAAGAAAAGAAATGAAAAAATGAAAAAGATTGAGAAAAATAGAAAAAAAATTTTTGTTGATGAGTCACACCAAGACTTGAAACTTCCCACCAAAAAATATAATGGGTTGTGTGATAGAATAACAAATTAAAAACATTTTTTATCTTTTGCTATATACTGGAAAATCTAAAAAAAAAAATCCTTCTTGAACAAATAATAATCACAAGATGATAGCCGGCACATGTTCCATTATTTCTTGACCTATATGTCATAGTGAATTATAGGATAATTTTTAGATTTTCGTTATTCGAAATTTATATCTCCCTTTGGGTCCCACTTGTCCTGCATTATGGTTGCATTTGCGATTTGAGCCCGGCCAAATGGTTGAATTCGTCGTAATTATAATCTTTGATAATTCCGAATCATTAACACATTGGCATTTCCATATTGGATTTGTGTGCAAATAATAGCTGGAACGTGAAGTAATTTAATGAACAGCGACAAATGCTGACGAAAATGTCATCAGAACAAGAATCTGAAAACGATGTGATGTTTTATGCTTTTTTTATATAACAGTCTGCGGGATGAAAGATCCCCAACATGTAGGCCAAGGCGGTCCATTGTGCCAATCTGCTAAAGTTTGTGCTACATGCATACAAACATTTTCAATTCGATGACTGATTTGAATAATTTGTGCTATAAAATTTTTAAATAAAGGGCAACGAAGAAAGTTGCTCAGGATTCTTTGTCACTCCGAAAAGTCAAAGGGGATGTTAGATTATTCATTTTGTTTTGGTTTGTAAATGGTGGAAGTGTAAAACTTCCCAATCATCCATTTTAGTTAGTACAACAAGGGAAACTTACTTTATTCAAAATCACGAATCTTCATAATGTGTATCTTTGTAAAATACAGGAATTAAAAATTTACATTTATTTAAAATAGCAGTCACAGAATAAATGCAATACATAACTAGTACGAATATAACTTCGTCGGCAAGCTAAGAAAGTGTGGCTTCTTTTGGTTTTTTATATTATTAAGCCAAGCTCAGCTATGATGTAAAGCACAGCATGGCAAGAAGGTAAAAAAGAAAGTAATGAGGAGGGTGGTGAAGGTGCTGAATAATGTCACTCTTAAAGTTTCGCAAATTGCATGCCGGAGAAAAGGCAGAAGGTTGGAGACTGTTCCACGTTCGCACACGACCGAAAGTATTTTGAAGGGTAAAAGGATGTGCGCGGCTTGCAGTGCGAGTGTTACATACAGGAATCAGGGATCATACTAGATATTTCATCAGAACATTGACCATACATGTAGAAATATGGGAACGAAAGGCAACCAACATTGCGGCGGTGCTCGTGTAAGACCATATGACAAGTTTTTGCCACATCGCCAATAAGCTGAAGGCTCTCTTTTTGACAATATCCAACGAAGCTACGGTTCTACGACCAGCCCCGGGCTACATAGCATATGGTAATAACTTTCGTGATTGTAAAGGAGTTCAGGATCCAGTTTTAAATTAGATGGGACATCCGCTGTGAAGCCGTAAAGGCAATCCATAGGGGTTAATTTAGTACCCTCGTGTACACTGTTGTTGTACTCGAATGCAGCGGTTCGTAGGAATTGATCCCATGTTTTAGGATATTCGTCTACAATTGTACGCAGATATTCGATTAATAGTCTATGGGCACGCTCCAGTGCTCCATTAGACTGTGGATGGTATGCGAAAGTTTGTAACTTCTTTAAATTTAGCAGTTTGCAGACCTTCATGAATAGCTTACTCAGGAAATTAGTGCCCTGATCGGTGACTATTCTCTTTGGAATGCGATAGCGGTGACAATCTCATTGAAAAAGATTTACGCCACAGTTACTCCATTAGGTATGGCATACCAATCGACAAAACTGGTAAGGTTATCTTGAAAAGTTAAGATGTATTTATTACCTGATATGGTCTCTTCTAGTGGACCTACTATATCTAGGTAAAACTTGTCGAAAGGTTGTTCTGCGATGTCCGTTATTACCATTGGCATCTTGAATTGTGGAGATGCTTTCATTGTTTGGCACTTAGGGCATTTTTTTACGTATTTCTTTATATCGCTAAGCATGTGTCTCCACCAATACTTGCGTCTAATTCTTTTATAAGCCTTAATGACACCCTGACGGCCACCGAAAGGAGAGTCGTGATAATCCTTTAGGATTGCTTGAACTTCCTTGGGGCTCGTGATTATCTCAAGTGCCTTGACTGGACTTATTTCATGTTCAAGCGTAGCAGAGGGTTATATTTCCGCCTCTGGGGGTTCATTTTCTTTATCCTCCGCTGCCGTGGGCTATGTTTCAGCGCTGTAGCTGGTATTGGCCTCTTGGGCTCTCTGTTTTTGAGCTCTGGTCACGGCGAAGCAATAAGCGGGTTTCTTGGTTTTCTTTTTATTTGGAGAAATATTTTCCTCCACATCAGAGTCCATAGTGTGGTGGACTTGGGCTTGTACCGTTAAGGTGTTGCCCGTATAGTCTTCGTTTAATACTTGTGGAATGCGGCTTAATGAATCCGCATTGGTATTATACTTCCCTGGTTTATCTTCGATGGTATAATCAAATTCTGATAATTTATGGTGGAATCTCACCAAACGGGAAGTCGGGTCTTTAAGATTAGAAACACCTTTAAGAGGCTTGTGGTCAGTATAGACCGTAAATTTCCTGCCTTGAAGGTAGCATCGGAAATTCCTAATGGCCCAGACTATAGCCAATAATTCCTTTTCAATAGTGGAGTAATTTCTCTCGGCTTTGTTTAGCGTTCGGCTTGCATAGGCGATAGGCTGGTCTTTACCCACTTCTCCTGGGGAAAGCTCAGCGCCTAATGCTTCGTTGCTGGCGTCCGTTGTAAGATTGAAAGGTTTAAAAAATCTGGATAGATTAAAAGTCGTGGGGAAATTAGAGCATTTTTAATGCTTTGAAATGCTTCTTGGAATTTCTCGGTCCAAGTGAATTTTACGTCTTTGCGGAGTAAATTCGTAATTGGACGACCTATTTTTGAGAAGTCCGGAATGAACTTCCTTTAGTAATTGGCGAGTCCCAAAAAGGACTGAACTTGCCTAACTGTTCTAGGAACAGGGAATGTTTGGACGTTGGCCGTTTTGCTGGGTTCTGGTAATGTACCTTCGCTAGAGCATTTGTGGTTTTTCCCGTAAATGACGATGTCGTCAAGATAAACGAAACATTTGAGGCCTTGTTTGCCTGTCAGAACGAAGTTCATGAGGCGTTGGAATATAGCGGGAGCTCCTTGGAGTCCGAATGGCATACGCTTAAATTCGTAGTACCCGTAATTTGTGCTAAAAGCGGTCTTATGTCGATCCTTTTTTGTCGACTAAGACTTGGTGATAGCCGTTGGCCAAATCGAGAGTGGTCAAGTACCTTGCATGACCTAGTTGGTCAAGAATATCCTCGATTGGTGGTAGCGGAAATGCATCGCCAATTGTCTTTTCGTTAAATTTGCGAAAATCGACAACGACGCGCCGCCTTTTTTAACCATCGGGTCCCGCCTTTTTGGGGCCTACTAATAAGGGTGAATTCCAAGGGCTTTTGCTAGTGTGGACTATCCCGTTGTCTAGCATTTCTCTTAATTGCTCATTTATGACTTGTCTCTGGGTCTCTGGTAATCTGTAGGCCTTTTGGTTTATGGGCGCTTGATCTTGTATTAAAGGGATATTGTGGGTGATAGCATTTGTATATGTAAGCTTGTCACCTTTGAGATAAAAGATATCATTGTACTCGTAACAGAGTTCGGATATCGAAACTTTTTCTTCCGCATTTAGATTTGGGTCTAGGCTGAGCTCTTGGTCTATCGTGTTTATTCGCAGAGTGTGTGTGGGATCTTCATGATCCGGAAATAAGTTTCTCACGTGCTGTAAGATAGCCGTATTTTCCGAAAAGCTTGCGTTTCTTTTCTCATTTTGTGTAGCTGTGTACTTACTATCTGTTTTACTTACGTTACTAGATGGCAGGGAATGGGCTTCCTGCAGTTTTGATGGTTTAGTTCCATGTTTTATGAGTAGTTTTGATTGGTCCGAGTACTCGCACGCTTTCGTATTTTGGCTAATGGGCCTTGGAAAATTGGTTCTCTTAATACTATTTGACGGCGGAGCCAACTTTGCCTTCAATGAGGTCTTACGAATCTCGCACGCGTCTTTTTTCGGGCTCATGGACCACTTTTTATTCTTAATACTAATTTTATTAAGTGGTGGAGTCGACTTTGCCTTTAAATAGGTCATAATGAGCTCGCACGTACTGTTGATGGGGCTCTTGGGCCATGATGGTTTCTTAACACTAATGTTACTAAGTGGTGGAGTCAACTTTGCCTCTAAATAGGTCTTACTGAGCTCGCACGCACACGTAATAGGGCTGTTGGGCCACTGTTTCTTGACACTTTGTTGGGTGGTGGAGTCGACTTTGCCTGAGAGTAGGTCTTACTGAGCTCACACGCACCTCTTGTTGGGCTCCTTATCTTTGTGGATATCTTACATCTAGGTATATTGGATGGAGGGGTCAGCTGCATTTTGCTTGTCGGCTTCTGGATCTCGCTCGCAAATCTAGTTTTGCTCTGGGGCCATGTAAAATTTTTGTAACTTATTTTCTTGGACGATGGAGTCATTGTCGCCTCTACTCGCGTTTTACTGAGCACGCACGCGTCTTGTATAGGCCTCTTGGGCCGCGTTAGTAACTTATTTCTAGGTATTTTTGAGAAAGAAGTCTTGCTTGACTTCTGTTCCGCCTTGGGAAGCTCTCTGATGTTTGTGTTACTCGTTTGCGATTTATTCGGCTTGAGAACGTGTTGTGTATCACTGTCTTCGCCTATTGGGATGACGGCGTTGTCATGTATAGGGAGCAGTTGCAATAATAAACTGTTGATGACTAGTTGGAAATTGTTAATGTTGAGTATGGCAACTAGCACTGTTTCTTTCCCAGTAGCGAGTAAACTGTTGGCCAGGAATACTCCATCGGCTATCTCTTTTGATAAACAGAGCATTTATTCTTTCACTCGCAACGGGACTGTGGTGATCATTTGTGACCTAGCAGGTATGCATATTGGTTCCTCTAAAGTAACCAGATGCTGCCTCATTTCGCTGGTCTTTTGATCACTCAGACAGCTCTTTTCGCATTCCAGTGGTTCCTTTTGAACGTGGCAGTCAGCATTACTCTTTTGAGATGCCTTGAAGATCCTGCAAGGAGATAGCTTAACCTCTTTAGGCTCCAGCTTTTCAGCAGGAGACCTCACTTCGACTGCTTTTCTGGAATAGAGCTTGTCCGTTTTGCATGACAAGGGCACTGTAAACTCTTCGGGATTTGTTTCCGTACAAGGAAACTTGAGTGCTTTATTTGGGCCTTCAACATTACAATTGTTAGATAGGAAATCGTTTCCTAAAAGGCCGTCATCGGAAAGACCTGGCAGCTTTTGTACCACCTGAAACTTGCAGGGAATTTCATTTTTAAAATTGAAGTTTCCTTGCAATTTCCCAATGTCTTTTCGGTTCCAAAAGGGGTCTGTAAAGTACATGCCTCATTTGTATTAATTATCTTGAGGTATTTAATTGCCCTTTTCTTAATAATACTGACCTCAGCGCCAGTATCCACTACTAGTTTTGTATGGCCGTTAAGGCTTATGTCCAGTGGAAGTTTCACTGTAGGGACACCGGATTCGGTCGCTTGAGGTTACCCTTTTGATTTACGTTGTGGGTTTAAAGTCGAGACGGGGAGTTTTGGGTCGACTGCATGTCGTTTCCCTGACTCCATGCTTCCCATTTTTTCTTCTGGCGGCAGTCTTCGTCTGCATGACCTCGGCGACCACAAAAAGTGCATTTGAGTCTTATGTTGAAGACTTGAGGACTTTTTGTGTTGTGTTGATCCTGTGTAGATCTATTGGAGAGGCGTGGAGGAACACTCTGTTGTGTTTGTTGTGTTTTTTTTGCAATCACGGACGTCATGTCCATAGATTTTGCAGTTTGAGCAGAAAGGGGTGTTTTGCGCTTTAGGCAATCTGAATACGTGTGACCCTTTCGCTGGCAGAAATTGCACGTGATGTTAAGGACCAGTGCATCTGTGTCCGATTTTCTGGCATCAGTGTTTGTAAATGGCCTTTGTCGTGACTGTGATGAACCTGGATTATTCACATTACGTGAAAACTGATTTGGGTTTGGGGCTCGAGGTGATGCGAACATAGGTGTGGAAGGCATTTTATAGTAAGGAGCTCTATAGTAAGCTCTCACTCGTAAATCTGGGTCTACTGGAGCCATTGGAGGAGCTTGTACCAAAGGAGTCTGGATGAATGTAGCACATTCTAAATCACCTTCTCCCTGCGTGAGCAACTATTGACACAGGTGTGGGTTAGTTACTCCACTTTTCAAAAGCGTTTTGGGCGAAATCCATCAGCTGTGTGTTCACAGCAGGGACTGCCTCAGCTCCATACTTCTGTGTCGCTGCTGCGTTGGAAATCGGCAAAAACTGTTTCAATCTTGTAATGAACACAGTGAGAGATTCTAACGGGTTTTGCCTGGTGGTAACTAATTTGTTCACCAGCTCCTGATATATCTCACGGGGATGGTATGTTCTGTTTAAACGTTCCTCTACTTCAGTAAATGAAGCAGGGACGTCTGAAGCAAATAATTGATAGGCGTCACCTCTGAGTCTTGTGGGAAGGACCTGAATGAAACCCACTTTTTCTTCATTATTTAGGCACTGCATAGTCTGTTTGCAGCAGGCAATGAAGGTTTGTAGATCTCGTCCCAATTGTGGGTTACTTTCACCCCGAAAATAAGGGAACGATTCGAGCTGTTAGCTTCGCTACATTAGCTTAGTTCACCATTGTGTATAGTCTATTGACTGGAAATTTAAATTTGGGTGGACTAGCTGGGCTTATTTCTGGGCTGATATCCGTTAAGGATTCTTCGAGCCAATCGATCAGCAGGTCTTCTGGAGTTGGTTCACCGTCACTGTCACTATCACTGTCGGCACTTTCACTTAACCTAACACTCTTATTCTTTTCTAGATCTACTGTTCTAGTTCCTCTCGGAACTTTATTGCTTTTTCTTTTAAGGTATTTAACTTGGCGAGCCTGGTCTCACGCTCTGTTTTTAATTTGTGATCTAATGCGTCACAATGGGTAATCGTCAGTTTATCCGATTCCCGCGCTCTCTCGAATAATTTATTTAAAAACTTATCTAAACTTACTGGACTATTCGGACCTGGCAGAACGGTTCCGCTTCGAAGTCGAGGTCCTGTTGGGCAAAATTCAGCAGCAGATGCTGTACCCTCACCGGGGTGCTGTGTATTTGCACCTGGGGCTGATCCCGCGTCGGCTAAAGATAGAGAGTTTTCCCTCGCTGCTGTTTCTGTTTCCTGCTGAGGTAGAGCAGGATTGTCGGCTGGCATATGATCCTCTGTTTGGTGAAAGGGTGGCTCCTTGCCTGCTTAAGTCCCTTTGCTGTGATTGAGAGGGGGTTTCTTTAACCGCCTTCGAGCTCCCTCTGAATCTTTTGTCGGTTGATTTCGGCTTACGTTTGCAGCTGGGGGGCCTTGGGCCGTCTTAACTTCCCCTGGATCTAGTTGAAAAGGGGCTTATGAGCCGTCTTCGATTTCCTCTTCAACTACGGATCGGTGACTGCTAGCGTTTTATTGGTGAGCGCTGGCTGCTTGTCGAGCTGTGTCCTGGTTGACTTATACTTCGTCCTTCGGGGGGAGTTTGGAATGGTTCTCCTCTTCCTTCTTTGGACTGTTGGATCGTATCTCCGGTGGTGCTTGTGCACTAATTTGGGTGAACGCTTGCCCGCCTGGAGCAGAGGCGCCTAGAGATGGATCTACCCGAGTGTTGGGGGTGACTTAGCCTGAGTGGCTTAATCAAGGGAACCCCTTAGGTTCGCAGGATAGCGGATTTTAAAGCTCTTATGCCTTTCTATTTTGACTCTTAGAAAGCAGGCTTCCACTATCCTACCGGCTGTTCCAATTTTGTTATATTTTCTATACTGGGTAACTACAAGTCCCAGTTGGGGGCAATTCCATAAGCACCCTACCTGCTTCTGTTAATCCTTTTTTTATTAACAATCCTGGATAGCACTATTTTTGTACCAAAACACCTTTTTTTAATGTTAACTATATCAACATTTATTAACTTCTTATTTAATAACACTTCCTTCTGTTGTTAAATTCTTCGCTTACACTTTCAATTTTATTCACCTTCTTACTTAATTAGTTTCCCTCTACACGAAAGTACTTAACCAAGATTAAAATTAAGACAACCGCGAGCAGACCGACCGACTGTAAAACTCTTTTCTATTTACACAGGAAAACCTTATTAGCCGAATTCGAGATTCTGTCAATTGTGACCACGCCGATAGAAGTTCTCAAAACAACTCTCAAAAACCGACTGTAATCGACTTGGATTTTTGTAATCGCAAGTCGAGTTGTTCAGGATAGGTAAGTGCTTAATTAGCATTCCTTCCTGAAAAAATTATTTACCGCTGGGCATGTTTAAACATGCCTATAATTATCGCGACGGACGATGGTTGAAAATGAAATTTGATATTTTCATAAACATCAAATCATCGTCTTGCCATCGTGCATACATTGTTGCGATCACAATGTATGCAGCTCGCGACAATTTGCTGATCAGACCTATTTTCGGTGAAGACTTGATCTTTTCAGTCTTCACGACGTAAAATTTTCATGCGCCCTATATGTATGTATGTATATATGTACATACATATCGTATTTACGACAAATATTACTGAAGGTAAAATTTATCGTGGGGCTTTTTTCTATTGAAGCGACTTGGGTTGAAATTTAAAACTTTTATTTTTCCCAAGTCGTGTTGTGGGAAAAATATGTTGATTATATGCGAAGGAATTTGAAGAAATTGCTGATGGCAATTTCTTCGCCATGATTAGCTTATTTCCATTTATGAAAATCAAATATTTTCCATGTTTTTGCCAATGATAATTACTAATTATAATTATCATTTTTAACCCTTTTAGGTATACAACAGGTATAAGAAAATATGCTAGTTTTTCACGAAACACCCGGTATATTAAAAAGTAGAGGGTGCACAGTCATCGCCAGGAACTCATTTAATGGCCTTTCCAATGACTGTACAACAAGCCAAGTACTCTCCCTTTCTAGAGTTATGGCGGTCTAAAATAAAACTTTTCGGGTTTTGACTCTGTTTTTATTTTGACTTTTTTTTATAGGAAAACTTATTAGCATAACTTTTTTTACAAAAACTGTAAAGGGTGAACCCTCCTCCCCGTGCAACAATTTAAATGCTATCCTATTTTGTTTTACTCTGGTTTTATAATTGTTTTATTAAGGTTTTAGCTTGCTGCATATTTTTATGATGTTTGTAAGTCATGCCAATTGGTCTTCTATACCATTTGTTATTATTGAGATGTTTTAAAATTCGCCTTGAGAGTAGTAATAAAATAATTTAGAATTTAATCCATTTGTTCTTATAGAAGTTTATTGTTTATTCTACTAGGATAAAACCATTAAGCAGAAAAATTGCAATTAATTATGCAATTTTAGGGACAACTTGTTCTAGAGAGCTACTGGGATGTATGAGCATTTATCATAAAACTATTATACACAGAGGTTTCAAGAATGCATTTCAAAATTCTTTCACAAAATCATTTGAAAATTAAGAGGCTTAGGCAAATTTCCTATAAAGCTAGTTTACGTATTTTCAAGTCTCTTCGTCATGTGACCAGCAAAGAATTGTATTCCATTCTAGGGCTGGTAGGGCTAGATTTGACGGGCTGACATATTTCTTACACCTTTTAAGATATCCGAGATATTTCTATGCTTCTTTGGCAACAGCGAAGATGTGGTCTGTCCAGCTTAACTTACTGGTAATATTAATGCCAATATTGCTTAGTCACGGTGAATCGGAATTTAATACTCCATGAAAAGAAATGGAAGTGTTTGTAACGGAGTTTCGGTGGGATGGGTGCAGATGGCTCGTCAGGCCAGGGTTTCTTAGCAATGAAACTCCTTCAGTTACAATACAAATAAAAATAATTCTTTATTTAACAAAATAGCCTACAAGTTACCCAGCTAACTTAATCTACTTCTATTTAACGTCTATACTAGAAATTATGTAGAGGTAAGGGGAACTTCACACGGCTTACTAATATGAGAATAATTCTGCACTTAACACTAAAGAGCCTAGTTCTTACAAACTCAATATATCACCCTAGATCTATTTAGGCTATACTGAAAACTAGGGAACTTCACACAGTTGACCACTATGATAATATTTCTGAACATAACACTATGATAAGCTCAGAGGGAGACGAGGTGACGTATCAAGAGAATACTTGCGAAGGCGGGGTATTTCCCACAGACCTCGCTATTTTTTGGAGAAGTACGGGGATTTTTTACACGACGTACCTAAGTCTTAGTTGTAATACACTTGGGGATACATGGAATAGTACGGGGATGTCTCACTCGACGTACACAATAAGTGTTAGGGCGGGATTATTCGCACGGACGTACCAAGGAAATGTTAATGACGGGATAGTACACGCTGACCTTAACATGACGGATGAGGATGGATGGTACGGCGATTGCTCACACGACGTACCAGGGAAATGGTAAGGCGGGATAATTCACGCTAACCTTCACACAACGGATGAGGACGGATGGTACGGGGATTTCTCATACGAGGTACATATGTCTTAGTTCTAATACACTTGGGGATAGAGGGGATAGTACGGGGATGTCTCACTCGACGTACACGATAAATGTTAGGGCGGGATTATTCGCCCGGACCTTAATACTGGGGATCAGGACGGATGCTACGGGGATATCTCACACGACGTACCAAGGAAATGTTAAGGCGGGATAGTACACGCTAAACTTAACACAACGGATGAGGACGGATGGTACGGGGATTGCTCGAACGACTTACCAGGGAAATAGTAGGGCGGGATAGTTCACGCTGACCTTAACACAACGGATGAGGAGGGTTGGTACGGGGATTTCTCACACGGCGTACCAAGGGAATGTTAAGGCGGGATAGTTCACACTAACCCTAACACAACGGATTCGGACGGATGGTACGGGAAATAATAACACTACGTACCAAGTAATTATTGAGAAAATGCACGGGGATTAATCAGACGGCGTGCTAGGTTTTCACTAGTGAGGGAATTTTGCGCTTCACTAGTAACCCAATAAGAATTGTCGAGCTCGCTGACCAGACTGATTTCTGTGGGCAATTGGCGTACTTTATATAGCCGGCGGTCGGAGCTTCTCAGTGGCTGACTGCCTGTTGATTCTACTGGCGTCGATACAAAAAAGCTTGCAAGCTCTATTGAAAAGCTTTTCTTGTACTTGACTAGTTCACGTGCTGGCGTGCTGATCATGCAGCGCGTGGCTATGGCAGCTTTGTTTGCATGCCTCAGTGGCGTGATTACTTGAGCTTAAGTTCAAGTTTTAATTAAATAACCCAGTGGCGGGTAAAAATAATTTAATTCGGTTTCAAATTTGTAACTTCGTTACATGGTTATGTGATGATCTTGCTTTTAAAAAAATGAGACCGCTTTGGGATGATAGATTATAAATTAGATTATAAATTATTAGAATTCAGTTTTATTGCGGAATAAAACTAAATAGATTTACGCAAGAGCTAGTAGGTATAATTATTTGATTCTCAATAGACTTAGAATGGCTTTAACTGAAATCAAATAAATTTGAAAACAGCGATCGGTTTTATTAGCAACTAGATTATAATCAAACAAATTTATCTTGCCTTCTTAAGTTAAAAAGACTATTTTTAATTTAAAAATTCTCCGAAATGTATGGATTTAAATTAGTAAAATATATACGTTGCTTCGTACGAACAATGCATATAGGTCTATAACCTTGTAAATGGTATAAAAGCGCGGTAAGAGTCAGAAACAAGTGTCATAATTGCACTCTGTTTAACATTGCATTTATACAAAACTAAATCGTTTTATTTAATAGCAAATCTCATATTATCAATCTATGAGGAGCACTCAGAAAGGTCTACTTAAAACCAAAGGGATTTACAATACAATGAATTGTTTTAATCGTAGCCATCCAAAGATCAAAGCATTTTTTACGGCCGTATAAATTGCAAATAGGCATTAATGTAAAATCGCCATTGTATGCTTAAAATGCATTATTTTTAAATAAAATATTTTCATTAATTTAAGCCCTTTCAGAACTAGGGGATAAACTTTTTTCAATGCCGAACGTACTTAAAATAATATCAAAATTAAATATAGTGTAAATAAAAAAAAATTATTTTACAATTATTTCTAAACTTTTCTTAATTTTAATTATTTCGGAGGTGCGTTATTATTTTTCGAGTTATCCTATGTTATACAACAAGTAAATTTCTAACCACCGATTTATTTATATGGTATAGTCGTTTAAGAGTTATTCAGGTCACGAATAATTTGTTCCTTTAGTAACTTAAAACAAATATTTAAAAAAAATATCATCTAATTTCGTTATGACCTGATTCGGTTAAAGGTGTAAAATGTAACGTGATAAATTAAAGACGAAAGTCCAAAGTTTACAGTTTTTGTAAAAGAAAGTTATGTTAATAAATTTTCTTAAAAAAAGAAGTGGTCAAATTAAAAAAGAAAGATAAAAAATGCGTAAACTTTATTCAAGACTATACCAAGTACGGATGGAGGAAGAACGTACAACCTGTACTTTTCAATATATAGGGTGTTTCATGTTTCTTTTGTTGTGATGGTCCACCAGTCAGACACTTAATTCTTTTTCTAGGTGAGTATTACCTTCATCTCTTTGTACCTCTCACCAAGAAACAGCCAGTATATATAACTGTAAGTACGCTAAAAAATGGGTGAAGGCAGCCACCAAGAGAATCCTAGATAAAGTGCCGCTGGCGCCTTCACATCATGACCTTAACGAGCACTTGAAGCGATGCTTGGCTAACTACCACTATACTTCTCCAGAGGGAAGCAGCGGCTAGTATGCTTCGAAAGAAAAGCCAGATGATCACACATCTTGCTGCGTGGGACATCTCAACATCCTGGATCTTTCCAACATTTAAGAAATAGATGCTCTAATATATGTTATTCTCAAAAAAATTTTCCTTCGAAAGAGGTTACCAGGTAGCCACTAGCGAAAAAAGCCAGATACTAGACAGAGGGCTTCAGTTTCCGCAACAGGCTAATGTCTAGTATACTGATGGATGCACGAATAATGGAAAAAGACACTCAGAGATGGTCAGCCCAGTAGTGGAGCTCTCCATACCGCTTGATGCCTTACCTACAGTTTTCAGGCGGAAGTCTATGCTATTGAGGTTGGAGCTCAAAAAAGCATAAAGAACGGCTACAAGAACTTCAACATGTGCACAAAAAGTCACACTGCGCTCCTATCAAGACTTTGAGTTGAACCTTATGTGGAGTTGCCGCTCTATGAGGCAGCCGAAGGCATTGTTCATCCCCTATCCTCTCCAGACGCACCGTCAACTAGTCAGAATTAGCAGGCAGTTCCTCAGGGTTTTTACAAACGCAATCATTGGGCATGGCCCTTTCCGTCGTTTTTTAAGAAGATAGGCAGGCGAACTGTGTCCATTGTGAGATGAAGAAGATGAAACATCGAAGTGTTGTATATCAGTAACATTTACAAAAAAGAGAATTTTATGCATGCATAACAAAATGCATAAAGAAATTTCTTAAATAATGATGCTCATATCCAAGCAGCAGATATTTAAATTCAAACGGCCCATATTTATATGATTTTCCTCATATCGAAGCCGGCGTATTCATATACGAGGGCCCATACTCATGCCCGTTGCCAGGTAGGTCCACGAGTGGGCACGCTCCACATCCAGTGAGCTCTATGCGGCAACGGTGTCCCCTCCCACTCCCCAGAAAATTAACGTGCAAAATTATTAACTCCAATTAATCGATTAATTATATTTAAGTTTCAGACAAGCAAGCATGAAGACATCTTAACGAAATTATTTAATAGTGAGCTGCCGCGCCGTCTAGAGTTGGCTCCAGTCGACAGATTGTAGCGTTCATTAATTAAAAAAAAAAAACAATTATCATTAATAATTTTCAAGTTTTTCTTTCACTCATTATCCTTTTATGTAGTAAGATATGCGCATAATTGATTCTATTCAGTTATTTGCAAAATTTCCTTGCATAAATTCAAAATCCTTTTAAATTATTAAATAATAATTAATAATAAGGATTTTTTCGTACATTCGGTCACACTACCTAATTTTTTTAAGAAAAAGAAAATTTCGTTCGTTCTGGCCAACGTGCTGAAAGTAGACGTAAAATGTCTGTCATTCAAATAAAATTCTCAGTTTTCCCAAAACCATCAAAAAATCCAGTATGAGTGTTGGGAGGTTGTTGCTGTTAAAATTCCCTAGAAAATGGGAGTTAATGGGGACCTTCCACACAGATTATTATACGTATATTGCGAATTCCAACCATTTTTTCTAGGTACCAAAAGTATAAGAAATACACCAAAAGTAATAGAAAAGGAATAAAATATTCTTCATTGTAGCAAGTCAGTTTCGTCATACATATAAGCGAGAATTTTCTTATCGTAAGAAGAATTTTTCTCAATACCAGAAGTATTTTCTCAATACCAGAAGTATTTCTGCATATATTAATTAAATTTGGCTTCTATCACATTTACGGTTTTATTGCCGTTAGAAGAACGTCGTTCTTTCTGTAATAATTTTCCCACTCTAGTAGAAATCGAAATGCTACTAGATTAAAAAAAAAATCACATATATTTTGCATTCGATCGAAATGAAATCCAGTCAATGCATAGACGATATTTATTAAAGAATCAACCCTTTCAACCAAAATATTTTCAATTCAACTAAAGATTCGCACATGTTCGATCCCAATTAAGTTCGAACCAAATTTGGAATAAGAATTCTTTCCGAACCTTAACCGATTTATTTGCGAATTTTTTTCATATCCAGATGATGTCAAATCAAATTCATAAACTCTTCTTTGCTTTATTCGAATATTCAAAAACACAGTTATTTGTTACATTATAATATAATATATTGTTATATAATATTCGATGTAAACATATATCTTAAATCAGATAATATATGGATTTGAAGAGGTCTTTCAGGAAACTTTTTTGAACTCTTGACAAATATATTTCTCCATATTTCTTTGAATAAAAAGACACATAAAATGAGAATTAATTTTTGATATTTTCATTTCAGACAAAATTAGCAATGTTATATTGCCTAGCAAAATGTAGTCCAATATTTTTTTACAAACATAATAATTTCTCTTATAGCTAATTACTTTATAAGTGATGTGAGAGGCGGTTACAATACTATTAATATTTATATTATTGAATGATCTTTAATATCAGAATACTTTTTCCAAATATGTTCAATATTACAAATATCTTCAGGAGCAACTATGACTGTTGAAGTATGAGCTTTAAATTATACCTTGCTAATTTCTCCTGTAGATTAGCGATGTATTGAGAGTATTAACTCTGAAGATGAAGAAGTTCTGACTGTCATACATGCTTGACTTGCAACTTTTTGTTATTATTTTTTCCTTTGCTATTGCTGTTGGAGGTAAGATTGAAGACAGTAAGAACGCGATTTCCACATCGGGGGCATCTGCATTAATAAAAAAACAAATATTAATGTTTTATATACCTATCGGCTTTGAATAAATGAATTACTGTAACAGTACTGTACGCAACGTTTTAAAATATTGTTTTGCGAAAAAATCAAGTAGACGTACATAACTACCTTTTGAAGTAGTCGCTTCTATCGACCTCAGTAATTATACCCTAGATGAAATCTATAGGGGTATACTAAGTTTGTCATTCCGTTTATAATACCTCGAAATAATGATAGTAGAGCAAAATCGATTGGACACCAACTCATAATATTAAAAGTTATTTTGATTTTTGCATGTCCGTCCGTCCGTCCGTCTGTGCGCACGATAACGCGAGAACGCGTCTACTTAGAAAGCTGAAAATTTGTACATGGCCTTTAAAAAAAGTAAAATTAAGTTCGAAAATGAGACAAATCGGGCAACTCCTTCGTGGGGTTGCCATATAAAAATTTCGTTTTCCGCTATATATTCGGACACTGCCTGAGAACGCGTCAATGTAGAGAGCTGAAATTTCGTACATGATGTTTCTACTATATTACCAAATAAAATGTAAAAAATGGACTAAATCGGGCAACTCCTTCTTGGTGTTGCCATATTCAAATTTAGGTTTTTTACGTATACTTTGAAAACGATCAGTCCAAGACATTTTTATTGTACTAAAAACTTCTGCAGAAAACGAAATCCTATAAAATTGGTAATAATCATTTTTATTGTGCGACAAACCGTTCTAGAAATATACGCGACAAACAACTTCAAAAATCAAACTTGAATAGATCGGTGACCCAACGAAATTTAATACGGGCATTCATCTAGGGTATCATAAGAATCCGTCTTAGACCAATTCTAGCTTTTTTACTTGTTTACAACTGTGTTTGTCTTTTGTATTTCTCCCATAAATCGGTAGTACTCGACTACAAATATATTTGCATTTAACGCGCAGAATACTGCCTTTGTTTTTCCCTACTTCCAGTTGGTCAAAATCCAAATCAACTTTAAGAATACAAGTAAACCCATTAAAATTTCATTAAGTAAATAATTTGGGTTGAATTACCAATCTATCTCCATACTCTCGAGTGAACGAAGGTAAAGACATTATAATTATTGATGCATTTTCTTTTATTTGTTTAATCGACTTTGTAAAGTTGAAATCTGCTTTAGCTAAACAGTTGGCCAAGGTTCCCTGTTATAAGATAACCATTTTTGATCCTCTGATGGTTCAAATTGTAACGGAGTATTACAGTCATCTGAGGAATTAGCAACTACTGAAATATATATGTATGTATGGATTACATGATGTTTGAGTATTATCGAATAACTGCTTTTTTCCCCCGTGGAAATAATCCTGACTTTCTAAATTTTGAAACACTGTTTTTGTAATTTTTCTGAAGGATATAGTTTATTTACACTATTGCACGTCTCCTGAAAATTATTTAGTTAATTAAGTCAAAGATATAGTGTACCACTTATGTGATTTAATAACTAAATAATTACAAATACAAATTTTGTATTTAAAAACATTACCATGCGTTTTCCTTTCAATTTCTAACAGATTTGTAATATGCCAGATGTCCTCTTCGTGCATGAATTTGTAATTATCTATATAATATTTTACGGAGTATTTTATTAATATATCACGTGCAATAAGTGGTTAATTAATATTATTTTTTTCATAAGAACGAAATACATTATTTCCTGCGTTTTGTAAATATATTTGGAAGTCCTAATTATCTATACATGGTTTTATTTATTATTGTATTTTTCTCAATTTGAAGGCCGCGCACGAATATGGAATGGTAAGAAAGTTGCGTGAGATAGCACTATGCACCTCCCTTACCAATCCTGAGATATTCGAAAACTGTACTGCCAGACCAATCAGGTTGACACGCAGAACAGATAATAAGCCAAATGCACATGCATGCCTGCATAATAGTTATATATAAATACATGAAGCTAAAAACTAAAGTGATATTGTGAGATTAGCACTTTAATACATATACGTTATGATGATTTCACTAAAAAACACGGAGCATCACTATTTTTCACAAAGCACACTATCTTTCCTGACCACATTTGAAACAAGACTGATGAAATTGAAAATGCTGAATCATCTGATTTAACGTAAGACACGTTTTCTTCATTCCAGTTAACAATTAGTTGAAGTAGTATATGAAATAGTGAGCAATTAATTCTATGTTTTCTTAACACGAGTAATTATCGTTACGCTCATTGCAGTTGTTGAAACATAATGTTGCTACGATTAAATAAATATTCAAGTAAATTATTCTTGGTTCATACAATTTTTTCTCAATATTAGAAACTTTTCTGAAGAGGATATTTTCTTATTTCAAGGCTAATGAGATGCAAATTCACATTCACAATTTATTAGAATAATGAATTTGAAATTATTTTTTTTGTATAAAAATCATATATTTATATGTTAGTAAGTTATTCTTTTTTTTAGGAAATAAATCTTCTAACTAATTCTTGTTGTTCAATTTAGGCATACACTGGTAGAAATCAAATAATATGGTAATCAAATAAATAGTTTGCCTGATGTAAGGAAACTTGGTTTAAAAACTGACTAACGTTATGGAAAGTTTTACAAAGTTTTGAAAAATAATTCTTGATTGAAAAAAATTCTTCTTAAATTTTGTTTCAGGCTCCAAATAATTCTTTCTGCATGGCAGTAATTTATGTGCCAAAGACAGACCACATTTCGAATGAAATACTCAAATGGTAAACATTTTTCGGCAGGTCAACATTATTAGCTGTGAGAAAAATGCGCATGATTACTCAAGCTAACTGATCATTTTACAGTACAGTCCAACGTCCATGCAATATTTGATGGAGTCGAAATTTTGTGCCTCATTTTCACAAATCAGCAATGTGGAACTGTGGAAACTAATTGATCAATTTTGATTAGTTGGTTCTTTCTCAAGTCTGACATGCTGATTTTGGGAACAGGTCACACATATTTCGGTGACCATTGAGAAAGCTCAAACAACTCAGCGTTCCCTTAAAAGATGCGTCGCTGGATATGAGGAGCGCAGATGATCTTCAGGATGAACAGTAATAATGGTGGTTATCGCGGTCCCCATTAGCAATAAAAGTTTGTATTAGAAAACAGGACTTTTCGTGAAACCGACTCGTGCGGTACAGAGGGTACAGCTGTAAGCCAAAGTAAATCTAATGCTGTACACCACTCTAAAGTAAATAAATATTTAATTTTTCCGAAAGAAGAAACGTTTACAGAAGCTCTTGCAGACAAATGAGCCAAGGACTCTTAACCTAGCTTAACCTATGTAAGTTGCAGCGCTGTCGTGCATTTTTACAATCATCGCGAGAAACGTCTGCAAAACTTTATGATTGTTTGCAAATTTTTATACTAGATAAGTTTTTCCGATTGTGACTTGCTTGTCGCTTATCATTTAAACGACCTATTTAGCTTAAGAAGATTCGTTTGATAAACGTTCTTTTATCAAACTGAGACGATGAACACAATTCTCTGAACTTTCACAGCGCAGGATTCTATTTGTCTAAGCTATTTTTTATGAAAACCTATGTCCCTATTAATACGTTTTGAGGGGGACTCGAAATGAAAAACTTGCCTGCTCTTATAATACTGAATCCACTTTAGCTCTTATCAGTTTACAGTTTACACATGTACAGGCATTTGTAACTATTCATTATTGCTTAGCCATACAGTGAGAAAATTCGCTATTGTCTACGGTGTTACCTTCATAACTCAACGAAAATTTATATTCTAAACATATTATTTCCTTTCTCCTTAAAAAGATATAACCTTTTTTTGTTAGAAAATTAGCTAGATGTACTCGTAGTTCGATAATTTGAAAATATTAACAATACAAAATTCAAATAGGTACCCAATCTAGTTTTTTTCATAATTCAATCTATAATAGTATTTTTTTCTTATATCTTAATTGTTTTTTTTCTGAGTAGATCGCCTTACTACTAAATTGTCGTCTGCTTTTGCAGAATCGTAACGTAATTTTTTCTTCTCTGCTAAGCTATTGGATTCCGGATGATAGGGAGGAATATGAAAGAGCTCTATACCATTAGCTACACAAAATTTTCTAAACGAATTACGGGAAACCCAAACAGGGAACATATCTTCTTTAAGTTCGCAATCAGTTGGCTTGCATCTGTCTTTTTCACAATTTCTACTTCTACCCATTTTGAGTAACTATCGAGCAGTAAAAAGAGTCTCTGCCCCTCGAGATGGAAAAAAGTCTATATGTATCCTTTCAAAAGGAACTGTGGTAGCTGATCAAGGGGTTAAAGGCATATTTTTTGTATTATTTTGAACGAGTGAGCAACTTGTACACTCTTTTACAAAAATTTCAATGTCCCGAACTATTAGATAGCACCAAACATGACCGAGCTAATTTCTTCTTTCTCATCATACCGCTATGCCCTTGATGTAATATAAGTAGAACTTTTTATCTAAGCGCTTCTGGCACTACGACCCTAAACCTATAAAATGAACATCCGTTTGCCAGTTCCAAGAATTCTCTTTTACTCCAGTACCTTCTCAGTAGCTTATCTTCCTTGAGGAACATATTTCTTCCGAATACTCAAAATTTTATAACTTTAGATAATATCGTGTATCGCTCGGTATATTTTGTTGTAATTTCTTGGTTAAGAGATATCTCAATTTTCTGCACAATTGTATTTACAAAATCAGTGTCTATACCAGTATGTTACGCGCTACTTTCTACGCGCAATCGGTACCCCGGCTAGAGATGGAGAAGGGTTGGGACCTGAAACACCTGTGGGCGCCACGTGGTTTTGGAGTCCACGAACTCAGAATAAAGAAAAGTTGAGGAATAAAGTTTAAGAAAAGTGAAAAACTAGAGAAACCAAGATCAGTTCGAAACACTTAATTTATTAATCATAAAGAAACCCGGGCCTTCGAGCAAAACTGGCCGGGCAGTGAAGTATGAAAATTTGCTTAACGGACACACTCGATAAATGATCAATTACTTCAATCGATATCTATTTATAGCACAAATATTTCCACTAGGCGGTAAATCACCTAAACACAAAATAATGAAAAACACAAAGAAAATGCAGTACTTAACTTGATCCCTTTCGAGGAGGGTCTCGTGTACGTGCATATTTCACTCCTCCTTAGTCCAGCTCCACCGTGAAATTTTCTTTAAGTACTCCGCTTTAAAATTTCCTCTTCAATTTTGTTAAAACTCCAAATAGTCTTTTACTCGATCCTTCCTTTTAACTTCGTTAGCCCCTTTTAATTTTTTTTGTGTCTTTTTTCTTTTATTCTTTAAAAAAAACTTTCAGCTCCGTATTGTGACACCTGCTTCACTTACTGCTCGACTTTGACTGCACTTGAGCTGTACGCTTCACATACCAAAGGCCTTCCCCTCTCGAATCGCCAATTATTGCATCTTCCGATCCATTTCCCCCGTATTTTATAAAGGGATTTTTTTCCAATTGGTGAAACATATGGCGGTAATTGATCTGGGTTTTAAGGTTTAATTTTACTCTTTTGATGTTACTTTTTTACCCTAGATGAAATCTTTAGGGGTATACTAAGTTTGTCATTCCGTTTGTAACACCTAGACATTGTTATTGTACTAAAAACTTCTTCAGAATAAGAAATCCTATAAAATTGGTTATAATCATTTTTTCTGTCCGACGATCCGTTCTAGATATATATGCGAGAAACCAATGCAAAAATTCAAAATTGCTCAAATGGGTGACCATACTAAATTTCATACGTGCATTCATCTAGGGTATCATAAGAATTGGTCTTATAGACCAATTCTAGCTTTTCCACTTGTTTTGATATCAATAATTTCTTCCTTCAGTTTTAGGCTATGGGTTCCGTTTGCGAGAGGAGGTTGAATCGAGGAGGTAAGATATTGTATCTAATTTCAACATTTCGTTTGATTCGCGATAAGTACTGCATTCTCTTTCTGATTTTTGTTTTCCTCCTTTTTCCTTAGAATACTGGTTGCACGTCGCATAGTTCACTGCTCGCCGTACATCATCTAGACAAAGGTACTTCATTAATTTATCTAGTTTGCAAAAAAATATCTATACCTATCTAATCTATTTACAAATTCATTTTCTACATGACTATCTTATCTAACCATTTAAATTTAATTCCAGGAAGTAGATGACGACGTTTTGGATTCCAGAGAGTATCCAGCATGAGTAGAATGAAAATAGCTGACAGTAATCCAGTAGTACTAGCAAAGCCCGAGTAAAGGCGTAAAGGCTCTATGTATGAAAAGAATGAAGAAAATATTAAACATGGATCTAAACTATTCTTCCCAGCCGCGACACAGGTAACTCACTAGCCTCTTTGCGGTTTCATCTGAAAATTTAAACTCCTTTGCAGAATTATTCTTATAGGATGCTGAGGGACATGACGACACTCATGCAGAGGACGAAGCACATACAAAGAGGACAACACACAGAAAGATAAATGACCCTTGTTATTGTAATTATATCTTCGCTAATTATATTCTTATTTATTTTTCTAGGACATCACTTTTCAGCTGGGAATGGATTCGCTATGTAACAAGTACCCGTTGCTACTGGCAGTCTAAAGAGGGCGTCAGCGTTAGCCAGCTTTTTCCCTGGTCTGTAAACTAATTCGTAATCATATATGCTAAGAAAAACTATCCATCTCTGAATACGAGCTGCCGCAACAGGTGGTGTGCATTTCTTTGGAATAAAAATATGCTGCAATGGTTGATGGTGAGATACAATAGTAAAGTGCTTTCCGTATATATATTTGTGAATTTTTTTATTCCGCAAACAATTGCGAGAGCTTCTCTATGCAATTGAGAATAATTTCGCTCTGCCTTGCTTAAAGTACTGCTAGCAAATAGAACTGCCCTTTTTAAGCCATCAATTAAATGCGACAAAACTGCTCCCACGCCATAGGGACTCGGATCACTGCTAATTATAATTGCTTTTTCGGGATCGTAATGAAATAATAGCTCATTTTGCAATAACCAAATCTTACTTCTTTGAAAAACTTCTTGACATTTGTTATCCCATATATATTCTCTATCTTTCTGTAGAAGGTTATTACAGCAGGTACATGCAATTTAGAGGGCACATTTTTTATGAACTTCCCATAGAAATTAAGCATACCTAAATATGACTGTAACTGGCTGATATTTGCTGGAGGTGGCGTATTTACGATTGCTTGCACTTTTCTTGATTAGGCTTAACTCCGTCCCTGCTGATAGTATGCCCCAAGTAATTTAGACTTTTTCCAAAGAACGTGCATTTTGACGTCCCAAAACGTCATAAAGTTTATTTTTGCAAGTCTCTAAATCTTTCCCACCGATAACTATATCATCTAAATGGCATTGCACCCCCTGAATTCCCACCAAAACTCGGTCCATTACTCCCTGAAATATTGAACGTGCACTAGAAACACCAAAACCTAGCCGCTGAAATTGAAAGAGCCTCTCAGAATATTAATAGTAAGCAATTCTTTTGACGCATCGGTTACAGCTAATTGTTGGTACGCGCCGGTTATATCAAGGACGCAAAAATATTCACAATTTCCGATATTAGCAAGGATGTCATTTATACTGGGAAGTGGATAATGATGATTTGCGATGTGCTTATTGATCGTGACTTACAGTCTACACACGATCTTATTGTACCATCTTTATTTTATATCGCCACATTTGGAGAAGCCCACTTACTCTCACTAATTGGTTTCAAAATACCTTCCTCCACTAATCGATATATTTCTTTACTAATCTTTTCCGTCAACCCACGGTACTGTATAGGGCTTAAGAAATATTGGTTTAACATTTCCTTTAATATGTATTTCTGCCTTAAATTTCCGTTTATCGAAGACATTTTTTTTACTCTTGTTTGCTTAACTCCACTTTTCGACTAATATATCCCACGCCATTTCGGCAGAAGAATGTTCAGCCAATTCTGACCTAAGAGGGGCACAAACTTTCTAATTGAATCATTTACTATCACCTGTAAATTATAAACCTAACCTTGAAAATCTATTTCCACTATAGCAACTCCCACGACTTTTACTTCTTCGCCAGTAATAACTAGTAGTCGCAACCTGAAGAATTTTTCTTTAGTTTAACAACTATTGTTTAAAAAGTTTTTAAGCAGATCAGAGAATAGCATGCACCAGTATCCACTTCCATTCTGACAAATTTAGGGCTAATCTTAACGTCAATTATTAACGCATTATACAACTTATCTACAAAATTTAATGAACCTATTTGTAATTTTTCTAGTTCACTACCTAACTCATCTAAATCCTGATGAACAAAATTAGTTTTAAACGGTCTTTTAGATTTAATCTTGCACTCACTAGCATAATGATTTTTCTTGCCGCACTTATATCACTGGAGACTTTTCCTACACCACCTTGCAGAATGACCCTGTTTACCGCATTTAAAACATATCTCACTTGAAGTGGACGCCTCGCTCTCGTAATTCTAATGTTTACTCTGTGAATGACTTTTACCCATGTACTCCCTATGAGTTTTTGTGAATTGTGAAGCGCCTTTGTTTTGCCACCTTATTTTTGCGAAACCTGGACCCTGCCATTTGCCTAACCGCTCTGTCTGTAAGTTCAAAGATTAAGGCCTGATTTGCTGCATTTTCAATATTTAATAATAGATCCATTCGCTCCATCCACAATCCAAAGTCTTCGCCTGGTGTTAATACCTAAATTTGCCCAATAACTTGGTTTACCGCCATGACCGCTGATACAATTTTTGGCTTTCTCTCGTCGTCGTTTTCGCTTGACAGGATATTTACTGACAAAAAACAGTACTGTACTTCCTGTGATGTGCGTTTACTGTTTACGGATACTAACAATGAAGCTGGATCATGAATATTCCCATTCTTTTGTTGCTTATGTGCTCCCGGACACAACTTTTTAATTAATAGATTCCGCTGATAAATAATAAAATAATAATTAATAGCTGCTGCACTTTATTGTAGCAATTCGATTTTTAGCTCCTGAATTAAGTTTCAAAAAAAAAATTTTCTCCTCGTCACCAATAATACGTTTTGAGAGGGACTCGAAATGAAACACTTGCCTACTCTTATAATACTGAATCCATTTTAGCTCTTATCTTATTAGCTGTACACATGTACAGGCATTTGTAACTTTTCATTTTTGCTTAGCCATACAGTGAGAAAACTCGCTATTGTCTACGGTGTTACCATCATAACTCAACTTAAAGTTATATTCTAAACATATCCCCTATGTTCATTACTATCTCCTAGGATATACTTAGACTTTTCTTGCCAACTTTTCAAAAACATTGTTCACTTTCTTCATTTGTTTCAGATCACCATAGCTGTCTCATATATGCATTCAGTATGGCTCTGCCCATATTTCACAATATTATGTATTAATTTATGTGTTAATATTATATATACAATATACCTTACCTGCCCAATAAAAATTATGAAATCAAACCTTAAGACAAATAGAAAGTGATTTCTAAAATAGAAACTAAAGCACCAAAAAGTTAAATATAATTCTGTGGTCATTACTCATTGGTCGGGTCGTTATTATTAATAACTCAAAAATAATTCTTTTACACTATGTAACTATTATACCTTTTGCGCCGTGAGTTTGTATCAAGCTCTAAAAAAAACCACCGAAGCAACAGAGATTATGAACTAAATATTAAGTTTCCTTGGTGCAAGTGACCGTGAACGTTATGATTTGCCGGCCGGATGGTATTTCTGAATAGCGTACGATCTGCGTCTGTGAAGTAGTGAAAAAGCAAATGTCAATGACGTGTGCCCTCGCGCGTCTGCTCGCGTTAGGATAACTCACTCTACCATGTTGGTCCCACATGTTACTCAAATTATATATATTTGCCAAAATCTTTTACATCAACTTTTGAATTCCAACTAACTTTATTATTCTTATAAAATTATCCGCAACTCTGCATAAAAATACAAACGTTTAACAAAACAATTATAGCGCCAGAATGCACATCCAGCATAATTGCAATAATCAATTGACCTGAAATCACAATAATGGTAATGCATTGTAAACAAAATATTTACTAAATGCATGTCACACTCCACACACACACGCATTTGTTCACATGTTTTGCAACATGTTTAACACGGGCCAAGCGAGTTGCATCACATGAAATAAATGTTAAGCGTATAAGTGCAAGTAAGTGATTTAGTTTAACATGGCCCAAATAACGGGCATGTTTACATATCGTAATTGTACAAATCATAGTTAAGTTTAGACTAGCAAATTTACTTCTGTATAAATAAGCTAGGAATATTTTATTAAATATGCATAGTGTTAACATACTTCGGACTTATCACTTGGTGCCTGCTAGATATAGCTGCGCCTACTAGTGGGGGTCTGCTAGTCATTGCTGCGTTTACCACTGGGCATCTGCTAGTTATAACTGCGCTCACCATAATAGTGGAGATCTGCTCTTGAAACTTCTTATAGGAGATCTGCCTAAGGGCTTCCTCCACTCATCGTGCCCAATAATACCGGCGCATAGCTTCTGCATGCAGATACATGCAATATGTACATATATCACATATTGGTGATTGTAATAATAAGGAAGCAAATCACTTCTTATTTTCCTGTCATATGTCTTTTAGAAATCGTCTCTAGAAATTAACATGTACAAAACTGTTTCCATTGAAATATGAGGCTTTTATTATTCCCTTTGAATGGAAAAGGAAAGCAGTGTTCATATATTAGGTAAAGACATAATCGGATTAAAGAGAATTTTGATTAAAATGTGGGAAAGTTGAATGTTTTAATTTTATTGTACTTTTGCTGTTTCAACATATTTCCTTCCAATTTCCGGCCAATTTGTTCATACTATTTTTTTTTAATCAGACCTCGATCTAACTAACACTGCTACCAGGTACAGCAACGTGTATCGAAAGAATTGGCACGGAGTCGGTAGATAATTAAATTATTTTGGATGATAATATCAACATACATACTTGGTCACTTGCACCAAGGTGACTTAATATTTAGTACATAATCTCTTCACGAGAAGTGCACTTGCACTGCAATAGTAATTGACTTCTACGTACGTAGCATTTTGTGTGCTTGCTTCAAGCTCATTGGCCGAAAGGAAAATCGATTGCATACTGTAGAAGTATTATTTCTGAGTTATTGCTAATAATTGGCCTGTGACCACAGAATTATTTTTAACTTTTCAAACCGGGAATATTAAGCTATTTGATCATTACATTCGATCAAATAGCTCGGTATTCCCGTTTTGAATAAGTTGGAAATAAAATCTTAAATAAAACTTATATTCATCTAGAATGATTAATCTCTTGCTTCCTTTCTTCCGCACAGTTGTGTGAATATTTAAGATCTTACTGAGAGGCGTTTCTCAGTTTCATGATGTAGTAATATATTTTCTCACGAGACTTTAATTGCATATAAACTTAGCTTTTCAGAAGATATTCGTTTGTTTATGCTTTCGTCGTTTTTTCATCTTTTCTTTATGGTTATAATTATACTTCCTTCGTCTTCACTTCATTTACAATTGGTTATTTAGTGTTGTGAGATATAGTCTCGAACGTCAGGGAGGGAGTGCCGGTTTCTGATGAACAACTCAGTTTTTAAAATTCAAATATAAAATTTTATTCACGAAAAATTCAATTTCACTTAACCTAATATCACAAATCAGTTCGATATAAAATTAACATACAAACTAGTACAATTCAATATAAAATTCAATAAACTTCAACTAAAACAAATTTGAAATTCAAATCAAAAAAAGAAACGATGCGCCTTCTTGCTTGCTTTAATTTTGAAAAAAAGGGAAGAAGATCTGAGAAACTGTCATCAAATTAAATTTCAATATGTAGTAATTGATAAAATGCCTTTGTTGATGGGTGAGGGCACAAAAGTAAAAAGATTCTATAGAAAAATCAGACACTCAGGCTATCCCTGATCATAATTATCTTCTGTGATGATGCGTGAGGGCACCAGGGTAGTAAAATGATTTGTTAGAAAAATCAGACACTCAGGTTATCCCTGATCAGAGTTATCTTCTGTGGAAAAGGTAGGTAGGAAGCACGATTCTTTTATTATTCAGATTAGCTCTGATACAGATCAACTCTGCCAAAAGAATGGTGCCATCTACTGAAATTCATCGGCCTAATATAGCCGCTGTAACCAGTTATGTCCGTTTCGCCTCGTGGTGTTGCCCTAACGACGTTTACTTGAATTTTATTCGAGGCGAAAACAGCTGGCTGTCATAATGTCATTTGATGACATAACAAGAAATACACGGAAGTGCCTATAATTTGGTGAGAATTTTGTTGATACTTTTTTATTATTTGTTGTTCACGAGCCTTTCTTTATTTTTTGTTTTAGAGACGGAGATGTCCAGGATGATGAGGAGGGCTATATGGACCAAATCTAAGTTTGCAGATCAGAATTATTAGATAAGTATTGTGTTGATTTCCTTTTAGAAACACGATACTTTGTGTTTATGTCTTCTTGTATTTTACATAGATACATCAAGGGAGTATGGTTCTGCTTGGTATATTAAAGCTGACAGCAAGAAATTCGTCGTGGGATTTTACATACATGTGAGGACTGAACATTCTCCGCCGCTCAAAAAAAAAAGGGGAAAGAAAATAACAACAAAAATTTGGAATTACTTAAGTACATGGGCTTGAATAAAAAAGTGTAATTTTTTTCCTTTCTTTTTCATTTATAAATTAGTGCCGTCTGCGAGTGTAATTTTCAAATACCCCTCTGCTTCTCGGATCTCATTCCATGGTATAGGTGCCGATGCCAGGAGTTGCATGACTTTTGGGGTAGACCAGATCTTGTCTTTTAGGTCTGCAGGAATTTCGGTGGCCGTGATGATTTTGCTCAGAATTTGTTTATGTGTAGAGGTTGGTGTTATTTCTGGGAGTCTTGGCGCTGCTTTGCGTTGAGTGCGTTTTTCAGATTTGCATGTTGCTGAATAAGGTGTCTGAGTATTCGGTGGATGTTGACATATCGTTTCCTCTACTGCGTTTGGTACTACTCCATGTAGATTTTCCGACAGTAGAGTAGTAATAGGTTGTCTATTCACTTTGGTTGGTCCGTTCTTTGTTTTAGACCTTCGATCAGTGCATTCTGCAGGTTTTACCGTATAAAGTAGCATGCTGGGAGATTGCTGGTATGATTTGCTGTCCCCGATGAATATTGCTTCGTGCAGAATTGGTAGACTTGGCAGCATAGCATAGTAGGGGGAGGTCTTGGCTTTGTTGCTTTTCGAATCACAGGGTGATTCGGAGTCGGTTCAGGCCCAAATTTCAACACCTTGTTGGGCATAGACAACCCTCGTAATGCCTTTACCAAAGAAGATGCTTCTTGTGCCTCAAATGGCCTTGCCTTTCGCTTGATAGGCGATGAGTGTACAGCTGGTGGTCGAGTGATGACAGACTTCAATCTTCTTTCGTTTTTTGGAGTTGGAGGGAGAGGACTTATAGGCCTGATTGATCTAAAGGGAGCCAGCAATTCTGGTGGAGTTGCAGTAATAGGTACATCCACCGAATCCACCGACTCAGAACTAAAAATTTCTAAAAGTTCCTCCATGTCAAATTGAATTATTGAAATTTTCAAAAGTAGCCACAAATTTAATATACACTGCGCGCACTTGTCACCTTTCAAACTTGAAGTTACTCTTGGTGGATTTTGGAATCGTTTATATTTGAATATAACGGGTGGTTTGGAATTTGTGGCCAGTAGAGAGCAATATATTTTGGTGGGGTTAATTGATTGTAAGGAGATGTTTATGAACGCGAGAAGAGAGATTTTATATATAGGACGGGTGAGAATATTTTTTGTTGCATCTTCTGGCAGAGGAATAAAAGGTCTGACATAATTTACTCCAGATTGTGTCATTGGGGAAATATCGTTCTTTAGTATTACTGATCTACGGTGAAAAGTAAATTTTAGACTATATTGAATCCATCTAGTGGTGAGAGTTTTAATCCCTCTACGATTGTGTTCAGTTTGTGTGGACGCTGATCGGGATGGCAATAGTCTGGTCTTATTTTTCCATTTTATGTTAATGGTTCGGAGAGTGGCTAAGGAGTAGTGTTTCATTGCTACACTTGGTGTATTTCTCGAGATTTTTCTCTGAGAATTGTGGTCTTCAGGTGTATTATGCGTCTTGATGGATGCATATTCATATTTTTCGGGCGGCAAGCGTTGTCTTGGTCCCTTGCAGAGCTGATCTTTCGGTGTGAATGTTGGCGTAGTAGTGTGTTTCCAAACTCGTTTTAATATTTTGTTCAACTTGGGGTTTCTTGTAGTATAGGTAGATAGCACAGTCGTAGTTACTCTTTATTTCTGGTGCTCCTCCGACCAGAACCCAGCCCAGTTCAGTGTTTTGGGCAGTGGGTGTATTGCTAGATCCTCTTCTAATTCCATTTTTATTAATGGCGGCGTAAACCTCTGCTCCAAGGAGAATGTAAACTTCTCCTGGAATCGGGAAGGGAAGGCAGCAAGCCTGTGATTTTTCCTATCGCGAGCATGTTGCTTCCTATTTTACAATTGTTGAGTATAGAAATAATTGTGACTGTGGCTTTCTGAACGGCTGTATTGGTGGGAGTTGTGCCAAGTCCAATTAATTCTTGGGTACTTGAGATTCTTTAAGCTGTAATAGTTTAAAGGCCTTTTCGGTCATAATAGACACTTGATATCCAGAGTCCATTAATGCTCGAAATGTCATTGTGCTTCCAGATGGCGAGGTGACGTTTATTAGAGCTGTAGAGAGGAGAGCTCTTGTGATATTGGCGGATAGAATATTTTGAACTTGTTGTTCATCATTTCTAAAAGCTAAGGTTGGGCTTGGTTCAATTTCCATATTGGAATTTTGGGTGGATTCATTTGTTGAATTTGTCACTGAATTGTGTTGCTCATAAAGGAACACAGAATTGTGACTTTTCTTGTTGTTTGTGCAATTTAAGGTTGAATCGTTGGGTGATAAGCAGTTTTCGCATAAGTGTTTATTTGTGGCAACCTCTTGTCTCTGTCGGGTGGTCAGAGTTCGGAATATTGGACAGTGAAAAATTATGTGGTTGTTTTTGCAATGGCTGCAATTAGTTTTATTAGGTTTAATAGGTGGGTGAACTGGTGTTGAACTTTTGCTTCTATTCAAGAATCCATAAGTTGGTTTTGGCGAGAATGGTTTTCTCTGTGTCGTATTTGAAAATATATTTTTGTTTCCTATCATTTCTAGAGTTCTGAAGAGAGACTCTAGGAATTTTGTGAGTGTCTTTAGTTCTAGTAATTCAGTGCTACTATGGAAGCTCTGTGCCCATACTTGACGAGTGTCTGGGTGTAACTTTTGTACATTCAAGTATATAATTATTGGATCCCAATTGTTTGTTCTACACCTAAATCTTGTAATGCTAATAAAGCTTCGGTTATGTTATCTAATAGCCTTTTAATATTGGCGGCACTGTCATGGTTTATGGTTGCCCTAGCGACGGTTACTTGAATTTTATTCGAGGCGAAAATAGCTGGCTGTCATAATGTCATTTGAGAATTTTGTTGCTACTTTTTTATTTATTTGTTGTTCATGAGCCTTTCTTTATTTTTTGTTTTAGAGACGGAGGTGTCCAGGATGATGAGGAGGGCTATATGGACCAAATCTAAGATTGCAGGTCAGAATTATTAGATAAGTATTGTGTTGATTTCCTTTTAGAAACACGATACTTTGTGTTTATGTCTTGTTGTATTTTAGGTAGATACATCGAGAGAATATGGCTCTGCTTGGTATATTAAAGCTGACAGCAAGAAATTCATCGTGGGATTTTACATACACATACTCGAAAAAGTCTGCGTTCACCCGTTACCAATCGGATAGTAACGTCAAAATATCAAAAGCGAACAAGTATTTTCCAGATTTTAATTCATCTATTTATTACATATTTCTTAAACATTAGACACATACAAAATCATTTATTTCGCTTTCACAGTTTTTTAGATAACGGCACTTTTCACAGAAAACACACAAAAATGGGACAAAAAAGTCTGCGTTCACTTGTAACAAAAGTGATAAAATATACGATAATAAAAAAATTCGAAGTTCATTAGTAACTGGTTGGGTATCCTTGATTCTTCAGGACCTCTTGGAGTCTTTTTGGCATTGAATTGACAAGCAGAGGTAGCTCGAAAGAAGCCGTTTATTTCATGGGTCAACCGACAAAAACGGATTGCCTTCGCCAAGAAGCATATAAGCCAATAGAGTTTTGGCGGAATGTAGTCTTCTCAGACGAAAGCAAATTCTGCATTTTCGGCATAAAAGGGCGCAAAATGGTATGGAGAAAATCAGGAACAGCACTCCAAAAAGAAAACTTGCTTCCCACTGTAAAACATGATGGTGGTGGAGTAATGGTGTGGGGGTGTATGGCGAGTAATGACGTTGGGAAGATGGAATTTATTGAATCGACAATGAATAAATTTCACTAGCTCAACATTTTAAAAAATAATTTGAAAGAAAGTGCCAGAAACCTCGGCTTAGGTACGGCTTATTGCTTCCAACATGAAAATGATGCGAAGCATACAGCCGAGATTGTAAAGCTTTGGTTACTCTACAATGTCCCAAAACAGCTACATACACCCCCACAATCACCAGACCTTAATCCCATCGAACATTTATGGGATTCACTAGAAAGGAGGGTTCGTCAATACTCAATTACAAGTAAAGAATTGTTGAAAGCTGTATTCAACGAGGAATGGGAGAAGACAAGTACTGAGGAGACAACGAAGCTTGTCAATTCAATGCCAAAAAGACTCCAAGAGGTCCTGAAGAATCACGGATACCCAACCAGTTACTAATGAACTTCGAATTTTGTTATTATCGTATATTTTATCACTTTTGTTACAAGTGAACGCAGACTTTTTCTGTCCCACTTTTGTGTGTTTTCTGTGAAAAGTGCAGTTATCTAAAAAACTGTGAAGGCGAAATAAATGATTTTGTATGTGTCTAATGTTTAAGAAATATGTAATAAATAGATGAATTAAAATCTGGAAAATACTTGTTCGCTTTTGATATTTTGACGTTACTATCCGATTGGTAGCGGGTGAACGCAGACTTTTTCGAGTATGTGTACATGTGACGACTGAACAAGTGTATTGATGTATTATTCTCATTTCTTGATACCCCCCCCCCCCCCGCCACCATATTTGCACCTAACTAGAAGTACTAATATAATTATGGGCCTTGCGTATACTCTTAATATGAAATATTTTGATGTTGTTGTTGCTGTTATTTGACTATACCGAATTTAATTTACTCTTACGTTACCAATCAATATTTCATTTCTTTCATGGATCCGTCAGTATCCTGATTACAAGCTTTACTCTCTCACTGTAAATGCAAATCCTCCTAACTTCCTTCCGGCTGCCCATTCTGCAGCGGAGCTTTTACCATTCGAAGTTTTGGAGCTATCAACACGGAAGACATTTGATAACCCTTCCCATATTCCACCAGGAGTCTCGCATTATCCTAGTTTGGCACATAATATTTTCTTCTGAATAATATACTAAGAGGAGTTCATATTGTCCATAGCAATCCACGTTATTTAACATTCCTCTGTAAATCTATGAAACATGATATCGTGTCTATTATCATGCTAGAGGTCCATTCAAGGGTAGCAAAACAAGCATAACTTGTACAGCTCTACCAGAGGTGATGTCACATCTATGTATATTCTGCACCGCAGCTGTCCTAAGATTCCACCACTGTCATCCTAAGGGTCCATCCACACCAAAACCCTCGAGAAATACTTCCTAAACCATGAACCATACTTCCTACTACACGAGAGCCCTAACATAGTCTAACATTCTAAAATATTTGCACTTTTCTCACGTATAATTGACAAAAGTTTGATATGAATAGCTGCTGTGCTCTAATCCACTATTTATACAAAAAACTGCCATGATAGCCTTAAGCTTACTTTCTTATTTTCCCAAACGTAATAAAATTTTTATATCTTTCCCAACAAAATTATTTAAAAAAATGTATCTTAACCAAATCAGTACGGTTCCCCAAACAAAACCTCTCAACTGGGTAATAATTTCATATTCGAGTGCGCCTTGGTCCGATGAATTGGAATCAATCTACCTATCGATTCGGACTACGGTCGCACATACAGTATTGCAACTATTTCTGAGCTGCCAGTTATTGAACATAAAATGATAAGGATACTTTTCAATAAAAACTATATTATTATTTTGTTAAATAAGGTATATAGTAGGTGTATCATTTGAAAAAGTAAGGAGCCAAGCTTAAAATTACATGAAGACTATCTTCCTTTGAATATTCTTTATGGCATATATAGTCACTTTTCCGTAAGATTCAATACATATAAAACATTTTAGAGAATTGGACTAGCAGCACAAGTATAGATTTCTGTTTCATGGCTTGTGAAGTATTTCTTGAGGGTTTTGCCTACACCCTCAAAAGCATTTGGTGTTTGAATGGTTAATATAATGCCTACATAGCCCTACTTTTATAAAAAAAAAGAAACGTTCTGCTGTAAAATTTTATATGAGCAGATTTTGAAAACTAATTAAAATTAAAGTTATATTGTGTTATACGTTATGTTAGAGTCCGATAGAAATAAAAGTATTTTGTTAAGAAAATTTTGTTAGTAAGCTAGTCATAATGGTCAAAATGTTGAAATTTTCAAAAAGTGCCTATAGCAGACCCTGAATTTTATTAACGCTACTTTGAATTTTATTTTCAATTTTGGTTAAAGCATTGACCGTATCTATAGTTAGGATATAAGCGGCATCTGTTTGAATATACGTCCAAGCTGTCGAGGTCACTGAATAGTGACTCCAATAAAACACACCAAATATAACTGTTTTTTCGGAGAACTCCTTCCTTTTGGAGACCTGATTGATTGGAATTATCTAACGAAAAACTGTACTACACACACTCATGCAGCGTCCCGCGGTCAGGTTGAGGTTCCATTGTGAAAGCGACCACTATGATATTCATGCTGGTATAAATATTCTGAGCGGATCCTTTCGTAGCAGAATCTCATCCACTCACTATTTTCTACAGGGTACCTATTCACCAAAAGCAAAGTTCAGCTAATTAGTCTGAAGCTTTTAGCCTTCCTTTCCAAGTTTGCGAAAAAAAATACTGCTTTGACCTTACAATGGACAATACAGGCCGGTATCCGAATATCCACTTAAACCCTTAGTATTGGCACTACTTTCAGGAACATCCTTCGCCATTAAGTGGCGCTTATATGCTTACAATATCACCGGATTCTGGCACAGTGCCGCAAAAGCAGTTTGTGATATGATACATGTACCTGTTATAGGTGTATATAGGTAAAAACCAAGGAGGTCTAAAAATCAAGTAACATTATAATATTGTATCCTTTCAAAAACATGAAAAAATAGTATACATAAATCGTGCTCACTTAATGTCTACCAAACTGTCCGTTTTCGCTAAAAGAAGAATAAATCAGCAGAAGGTATCAATATAACTGCAGAACCATTAACTGAAAAATATGTAAATGTCGAAACCACATATGCTAATACGCTGTTATTTGATAAGCAATACGGATTCGAAGTCATCTTGTGGTATCCTGCTCGGTTATTTACTTTCAGGATCTTTTATTATTCAGGGACGGGTAAACGTGACCTGGAAATGGAGTTGCCACAGACCATGGCTACAAAACGGATACCAAGCAATTTGTAATCGACAACATTATAAATTCTGTGGAATATTTACAAAACAGTTTGAAATGTCATACATCGAGCATGTAGCCACAAATCAACCCGTCTATATGGAGGCAAATGGAAGTGTAGGATGGCTTCAATCTGCCATGAAATTATTCTAAGTCTTACTGTACATATATTCATACAAGGGTGGAATGCCAGTTTGTACATCTTTGTTGACAACTATTAATTAAGTTTGCTCAAAAGTAGCTCTCATATCATAGGCGTCTACACATACTAAACTATTCAATGTATGTAAAGTGCATAATGATATGCTAGCAGAAGCATAAATATATGGATAGATAGTGCATAAAATGAATTAATGCGGTATAAAGGTATTATGGATGATGGAGCAGCAATTTCACAAATTCAAAATAATATCATTTTGATAAGTCTTTACTGTTATTCATACACATCTGCCTGAACATGTAGGTATAAACCGTCTCTGGAAAATATAACCGAACAACCAGTAGAATTTGATGCAGAAATTCAATTTCGCACTAATAACGACTGCGCACTGAAATTCGTGCTGGAAGTGCATACATTGAAAATAAGAATAATAATTATTATTATTTCTTTATTTGGAATAGTAATAAGATGACAAGATCTTTAAATGTACATTACATGTAGGCATTCAGCGAGGAAAAAAGTTAAAGCTAAATACAATGTATTAAGAAATGAGAGAGAGCTATGAAATCTTGCAATGAGTAAAATTAAAATAATGCTAAGTGAAAAGCTAATAGAAAAACAATAACAAATATAGAAAAATAAAACTAAAAATAACTAAATAATACTATCCAATAAAAACTAAGTTGGTTAGTATTTACTTAGCGGTCATCCAAAACTAGCCGATCTGATTTTTAAAGTACATATATCAATTGATTTTAATTGTCTACTGAAAGTCCCTCTGGTCTTAGTAAGTTGTATATCATGTGGTAACAGATTCCATTTGCGAACACATTGGACAATGTAAGAACGCTGCCCACATTGGAATCTATATCACGGTATTAGGAGATTCTTATATTTATTCGACTGCAAGAAATTCAGCTTTTCAAATAGGTATCCTGGCTGCTAGCTGAATATGGGTCGAAAAAAACTTTAGCCTATATTGAGTTAAGTAGGCTTCTAATGGGAAATCAAGCAAAGAAGTAATGTATGGGGAGATATGACTACCTCGAGGTAGTTTATATATAAAGCGAAGTACATCATTATAAGCCACTAGGAGCCTTCTCCGGCAGAAAAAGTCAAGCGAGGTAAATATTATACAGCCATAAGTAAAGTAGGGAAGAATTAGGGATTTGACAAGCTTTTTCAGAACATGTAGTGCTAGCAATTCTGAATTTAGCCATAATCTTCTGAAACAGCCATATATTTTACCTAAGATAGGTCTGATGTGGTCACAACAAGAAAATTTTGAATTGACTTCAAAGCCCAGACTTTTTGTAGAATCAACGTAGACAAGTCTCGCTTTATTGAGAAATATGGCTGGTAAAGATAGAGAAACGATTTTATTCCTATAAACTGCCAGGCACGTAGATTTGTCATGAATTAAGCCTAATTTATTACGCAAAGACTAGATATAAATGCGTTGTAGATCATCGTTAAACCATCATATTTAGTCTTCCATTAAGTCTATGGGTCTGGTTAAGTATATCTGTACATCATCAGCATACATATGAATAGTTGCATCCACGACGGCATCAGGAAGGTTATTTATGTAAATACTGAATAACAATGGACCTAATATAGATCCTTGAGGAACACCGCCGTGTAAGAATGCTATATCTGAGAGCTGGTCATGTACTCTTACAACTTGGCTCCGCCTATTTACAAGGTATATAATTTTAAAAAATTTTACGAGAAACTTGTTAATCACTCCTCGGTACAAATGAACGTTTCTTCAGTGGAAGTTTAGTTGGAAATTGCTACCTATTATGTGATGATTTTATTGCAATTCCATATGATAAAAATCTGTTAGACACATTTCGTGGGGTTACAAAATACTCAGAGTGATTATTTGATTGGCAAATAGAATGATATTAGATTTTCGTAGAATAAATTCTACTTTAATCCACTATCCAATCATCAATCATCGCTTGGAATATGCACTTTTAAGTAAAACCAAGAACTCTGTAAGTTTTGACAACATACCCTAGAGAAAATTTATGTCTGGCAATACTACAAAGACATTGTGGGATTTAGTGCATTATCGAACTTAAGTAAAAGTATCATAATGACCCTTATACCGTCCAGAAATTGTTCTTTAGACGATATACATGGCGTTTGAGATCAAGGTACCTACCGGTATACCACGAGATTCTTAAGGAACACAGGCATCATCCAATGTAAGAACTGTCAGAACTTCTGCCAGATCGCCGTGAACTGCACTGCATAATACAAATATGTAAAATGCAAAGGACGACATCTTCCTGGAGAATGCAGTAGGAAAGCTCCAACAGATGTTAAGGACAGTGCTGTAGCCCAACCACCGCCATTTGATGTTAACTGTCAGAAGGATGGCCACACCGCCAACTATAAGGGCTGCCCAGCCTACAAAAGGATTACCACAGCTCGGCAGAATAGAAAAACAGAAACGGAGAGGGGGCAGCAGTAATCTCGTAAAGCAATCAACAATTTCGTACTACAGAGTAAGTCTTTTGCCAATAATGGTAGTAACAATGTAATAAAACCCTAACAAGCCAAATTCTGATAATGTTTCCAGAGGTACTATAAATCTTATAACCAGAGAGTGCCGGAATCTTTTTGGCATGGACATATTCTCTCTTCTTGGGAAGATAAAAGAATTCATGCTAAAGTTTAACTCCATTAAGGATAAACAACAAAGGCAAGCTGCATATTTAGGTTTTATTTTTGAAATATACATGTAGGAATGAATAAATTTAATGTTATTATTCTCAACGTGAATTCTCTTATCTCCCATAGTAAACGCATCTCTATCGCGAATCTACACAAGGACGAACAAACTCACATTCTTTGTCTTATGTCGGATTCTTTTCAATGAACTCTACACCGGTGCAGTGCAGCTTTACGAATTCAACATTAGTGAAACCAATCTCACTTCTCGGAACAAAGTCCAGTTCGATACTTACAGATTTGTAAGAAATTATAAATCTGATATTTCAGTTGGGACTGCTATTCTCAGTAAGACTTTTATTAAAACCGACCAAGTTGAAGTTCGAAACCTTATCTGCTCCGAAGTAAGAGCCATCCGAGCTCATCTATCAGGTGATGAAATACTCCATATTATAGGTGTGTAGGTACTTCAAAACGCGTTCAAATTTCTCTGTCACAACAATTCGCGGTGACCTATTAGTCATACCTGAAATCTGCTCAACCTTCCCAAGATCAAGCTCATTCTTAGATTTTTTCTTAGTGTCATCTACAATCAAAAACGAATTCGGTAACCAATCAAATTATCACTGTCAGGCAGTAGTTATGGTCATCACACAGTGAAGCTAATAATCACACTGGACCCCCGAATTTATTTCCTTGCAATTAACGAAAGGAACTGCATATCGTTCGCTACCACAAACTGGGCAAATTTCTCGCAGTATATCCCCGAACGGCTTGAAACTCTTGATGTACCAAGAAATGGAGATCTCACTAACTCACAATTTGATCAACTTGTAGAGAAATTTATCATAAAAGCTTTGGATGCTGTTTTACTATTTGGATCTCAATTAGTTCCCAAAAACTACAAATATAAAAACTGCCTTGCTTAACTAATTTATATAAGGTAAGACTCAGAATGAGAAAGCTGTTAATAGAATTCCCAACTGGCACCATGATGATACAAATCCACAGTACTCCTTTGTTCTATCAAAAATAAATTACGATTACCACTGCTTAAACAAGGAATTTCATGAACCTAGAGTTCACCAAGAAACTCAACGCAGTAAAGGCCAACTCTGGCATATTTTGGAAATTAATAGGTTAGTTAATCGTAGGCAATTAACTCCAACCCAAATTTCTACTGGGGAAAGAATAATATCCAGTCCGACTGACAGAGCAAATAGCTTCGCCTCAAGATACTCGGAACAATTCACAGTAAATCCTATAGACATTGCATTTAAGATACCTACCAAGTTCGAAGTTGATGCGTTTCTTCCATCTCAACAATCCTCAAATCAAGATGAATACTCTCGCCTAGTCTACGTTTTATACGATAACCATTCACACCAACCAACCAACTCAACAACGGATCTGTTCATTACACCATACTTCACGAAAATTTGGCAACATGTTCCACTTCGCTAAAAAGTTGAAGTGAGTGGAACTCGTTTTCGTACTAGCGCAAATAAACTAGAGCATATGTCAAGAGTATGATAGGGACTGAAAACGAGGTTACTTGGGACAGTAAAAACCATTCTCTAAGGATATTGAAAACGTCTGTATGTACTTTAATTTTTAATTACACCAGGCAGGCAATAACACTACCTTGGTGCCGGCAGACCTTACCGTCATAAAGTGCCATCCTAAATTTCTTCAAGTGCTGCCAATTTAAGACACTCTGGGTGTTTACCTCTTTCAAGGACCCTTAAATATTATTTTTGCCTAAACTAATAAAAGAATATTGAGGAAAATGAACCATTTCTTACAAATTGGATCGGGTGGGTATCAAGCTGAGGTTTCCTATGGTATTTATATGTTATCTTCAAACTTGAGTGAATGACATTTAGGAGAATTTTTAGATTTAAAAATATTTCTGACAACCAAGTATGATTCACATTATTGCGTTATATAAATATTTAGGTATACTTTGTATACAATCACTAAGAATTCAATCTAAATAAGCTCTTCAAAACGATGCAGTTGATTCCTGACTGACTTGAGTTCTGTGAGTTTTATGGAAGTTCAGCTTTCAACTTCGAATCGAAACTTAGTTAATAAAATTTTGCAGAAAATAGTGGTTCCTTTTGTAAAGTTCCGCGAAGTAATAAAGGAAGAGATATACCACAGTTGCCAGATTGAAAAGAAAAGTAATTATATAAACTTTTCAAGAACTCTACGAAGGTACAGAGTTTTGAGTTTAATGTAATTTTGCGTCTCTTGCGGTGCACTCAGGTTAATGGAATCTTTTCGAATAGAATTTGAATTCAATCAGCCCTATATGCATCTCTGAAAGAATAAGAATGTTCCCCTAATTAAAAATTATTTTGTTGTTTTTAATTATTAACTCAAAAAATTCTCTGTCCATTTTCCTTTTGCAATGTAGTGGGAACGGAACATGCAAGGCATGTAATACATAACCTCGATACCTATATGTTTCATGAAAATTGCTGTTGTAAATACCACAGTTGTCGGTGCTTTTAAGGTTATTTGTGTTCATTAACTGAGAGAATTTCATATATTTAGTAAAACCAACAGCACTCTTAGTACTGTAGTTACCCGCTTATTTATATTTGTATAACAACGTTTAATATGATTCAGAAACACTACGCCTATTACATACAAGTGGGGAATATGTATAATACTCTCCGACATCAATTAAGGGCGTTACAATACTTGTTGACCGATTTAGTAATTAAACATAATTTACAATTTGTTGGCATTCCGCAATATTCATTTAATCATTGCCAAAGGTTTGGTTGTTTCTAAGCAGAATGACCTTTGTTATATATATAAAACCTAGATTAGGATATATATATATAAACCTGATTTTTATTAAAAAATCCTGGAAGCCCTGAAATATCGCAAAATCAGTATCATTCCTTAAGGTTTCCATAGGCTTGGGTTAAAAAAAAAACATATACAAAAAAAACCCTCAAAACCTAAAATTGGCTATTTAAAAAAAAATAAATCAAACAAATTTAATAAGCTAATCATGCTTAAAACCTGGTTAGCTTATCTCATAAATGGGCGAAGGAAATGGCATAGCAAATTTGTAGCGTATACCCCTATACGCTACTTTTGTTTGACTTTGGATAAAACAGTCATTTTCAAGAAGTAGCCCTATGCTACTTCTCCACATTACAAATTCCTGAAAAAAGAAAGAAAATTTTTAAATATCTTCTAGAAGTAGCCCTATGCTACTTCTCCACATTATAAATTCCTGGAAAGTTAAAATTTAGATATTTTCGAGAAGTAGCTCTATGCTACTTCTCCATAGTACAAGAATTCCTGGAAAAAAAACATATCTATACATACCCGCATACAAGTCCAGGTCTAAAAGAAACAACAACAACAGCAGAATATTTTCAGTCGAAAAATTCTAAGATGTGCAAAATGAGCACAAAATACAATTTTTGGTTTAAAACTTACCGCTAGTCAACCACATCAAAGCGACGAAAACGGCAATTCGCCTAGCTCTAACAGATCGCGTGATGCCATCATGCAATGTGTTGCAGCAGGCTTGAATAAAGAACAAAAAAATTCTGAGAAGAAAAAGGCGCTCTCTTGCCGGTGGGTGAGTGAAGAACGATGGAATGTAGGGAGACTACTGGTAGTCGGGGAGTTGTTTTTTGGCTTTGAACGAGAACGGTCGCAGAAAAATTGAGTCGTGATTCCTCTTTATTTAAAATCAGTCTTTAGAGTTTTTTTTTTCTTTTGTGAACTGAAAGGAAAAGTTTAGTTGATTCATTCTGGTCGTGAATTTTATTAGTTGGATTACTTACCTGTGCGACCGTGATTTTTCCTAAAGATCTTTCTACTCGGAAACTGAAAGAAAATTTTAGTATTAATGCTGCGCATTTATAAGTTTTAGTATTTGAAATATTTACCTGTGCGACAGTGATTTTTCACATAGATCTTTCTAATAGTGAACTGAAAGAAAATGTTGGTATTAATGTTGCGCATTCATTAATTTTATTAATTGGAATTCTTACCTGTGCGACAGTGATTTTTCACATAGATCTTTCTAATAGTGAACTGAAAGAAAATGTTGTTATTAATGTTGCGCATTCATAAATTTTATTAATTGGAATACTTACCTGTGCGACAGTGATTTTTCACATAGATCTTTCTAATAGTGAACTGAAAGAAAATGTTGGTATTAATGTTGCGCATTCATAAATTTTATTAATTGGAATACTTACCTGTGCGACAGTGATTTTTCACATAGATCTTTCTAATAGTGAACTGAAAGAAAATGTTGGTATTAATGTTGCGCATTCATAAATTTTATTAATTGGAAGACTTACCTGTGCGACAGTGATTTTTCACATAGATCTTTCTAATAGTGAACTGAAAGAAAATGTTGGTATTAATGTTGCGCATTCATAAATTTTATTAATTGGAATACTTACCTGTGCGACAGTGATTTTTCACATAAATCTTTCTAATAGTGAACTGAAAGAAAATGTTGGTATTAAGGTTGCGCATTCAAGAAATTTTATTAATTGAATTATTTACCTGTGCGCCAGTGATTTTTCTCATGTAGATCTTTCTAATAGTGAACTGAAAGGAAATTTTAGAATTAATGTTGCGCAGTCGTAAATTGTATTAATTACAATATTTACCTGTGACAGTGATTTTTTTTATGTAGATCTTCCCACTAGTGAACTGAAAAGAAAATTTTGATTGATTCATTCTGTGCAGTCGTAATTTGTAATAATTAGAATATTTACCTGTACGACAGTGATTTTCCTAAAGATCCTTCTACTGGTGAACTGAAAGAAAATTTTAGTATTAATGCTGTGCACATATAATTTACATTATTTGAAATATTTACCTGTGCGACGGTGGGTCTTATATACCATAGTAGTGGCGAACCTGAAAGAAAATTTGAGGAAAAGTTTCCTTGCACGTAACAATCATTTTGAAAATTTTTCCTGCGTGACGGCAAGCTGGATTTATACCGGCGAGGAAGTATCCCTCTGGCAGAAACTACGGCAAAACATTTCGCTCTTACATATCCGAAGGAGCAGGGAAGCGAGGAGGTGAACTCGGACTTCAACGTAGTCCTGAAGCAGCTAGCATATAGTTGGAAAACCAGTGTCCAACCCTTTTGATAAAGGAGGAAACCCCGAATATGAGTAAATCAGGCGTTATGTAATTCCATAGAGGACCACAAGGTTAGTTCAAATCTTCTCTAAGTATTATTTTTTGCTTTGTGTTCTTTTGTTCTTAATTTTACAGTGTTAAAGTCATTTAGTGTACATCTAAGGTTAGGCGTCGATCACAGGGTTCGAGAAGTCACATAATAGGAAAGCGCTTATTAGGGCTAGTTGTAAGGATTTTGATCTAGATTGAGATTAACCGGAGACTTTGTTTCCTTTAGTTTTTATATATATACCGTGTGAATCTTTGTGTGATCGGGTTTCCTCCCTCATAAGCGATAAATGTGCATAGACAACCGCAATAAATAAATTATTTTGATTTGGACTTGATGAAATTTTGAGTTCCTTGATACGCCTTCCTTCTTCTTTTGGGTGATTTAGTTTGATCACCTTTGGCCGCCCTTCTCCAAGTTGCTTTCTTCTTTTGTTTACAGGTTGGTAACGGATTCAGCGCGATGGAGTGAGTAGTTCCATAAAGGGGTTGGTCGCGGACAGGAGGGAGGTCGTTTCCACACACACACGGCAATAGATGTAAAACACGCACAGATGGGGCTGAGCATTTTGATACGGCTTTGGAGGCTTAGCCAGGGTGGACGGGGGCGATCGGGCCCATTATTACCCAAAGTCGGGGTCTCAACAACATCGGAGACGCCTCTCAGCTCTCTCACTCTCTCTCAATTGCTCATTTTCCAGCGTTGTAAGCTCTCCGGGTGAATTAGCACTTATTCGGCGTTGCTGAGGTCTTCTATTCTCCTCCTTTTTCCAGCATGTAAATAAAATCAATTTTCTTCTTTTTAGGCTTTCAGGTTCTATCATGAGAAGGAAGCCTGCATTAGATCTTTTTCTTTCTGTCCGTCTGTCTGATCAGTTATGTTGCCGATTTTGCTCAGCTTAACAAGCATTGAAAGGATGTGGGTGGCAAGAACCACCCAGCCGGCTGATCGCTAGCGGCATACTCGCTGTGCAGCCACCCACATATATTCTGGATATGATTTTGTAGCAAAGAGGTGTCGGATGCAGTATGTATCTACATTCAGGTACAAGCGAACGTAGGTAGATCTGTCGGCTGACAAGCTCTTCGCTACAAATTTTCCTCACATACCATACATTTTATTCCCATAAAACGACTTGGGAAAAACAAACGCTTCAGTTTACAACCCAAGTCGTTTTGCTTAAAAATAATATCATGCGAACAATTACCATGACAAATTTTGCCTTCAGCAATAATAAAATTAAAAAAAACGAAATCAAAAGGCAAATCGTACGTTCAGTATAATTTGCCGCAAAAAACTTCAATATGTATGTACATACGTACATACATATTGTGTTAAAAGTGTAAGATTACATTTTTTTGAAGCCACCGTCCGACGCGAATAATTCTGAACAAGATTGAACAAGTCCAGAAGTAATAGTAAAATTTCCTCAGGGTAAGAAAATGCAATTAAACGTAAAAGCGGCGGGGTCTCGGGTCTCAAGAGTTGAGTTTTTAAGAATTGAGTTGGATTTTTGGTTAGAAACGGAGAGGATTAATTAAAACCGGTGCGCTTTGAGTTTAAGAAATATAATTTGAATGTTCAGTTTTCAAAAAAAAACTTGTACTAGAAAGTTGTCAGTCTTGAAGATAGTATCCGAATGTTCGGTTTTCAAAAAGAAATCATATTAGAGAGGTTTTAGTCCTGAAGATAGTAGTTGAATGTTCGGTTTTCAAGAAAAAATTGTATTAGAAAGTTTTTGGTTTTGAAGAACTTATGTTGCGTAAGAGTGGTGTGATGTAAAAAAAAAGGTAAATAAAAAGTGAAAAAGAAAGCAAAACAAGTGTTGTCAATTACGTGCATTACAGGTTCAATAGCCGAATTCAAGGTGAGCGATTAAAAATTATATAACACCTTTCATATATTGACATTTCATATACTGGCTATAGGCCGTAGTAGTATTATAACTGAATGAAAAAAGGGATTAACGATAGAAGATTGTTGCATCCCCGAAGGTTGCAAATTGACCCAGGAATGTTCTTTGAATTTGAAATTTTGTTTTTTTAACAATGTGTAAGTAGCTAAAATTATAATAAGCAGTTGTATGGATTTTTAAATACCAAACAACATTTTTACATGTTAAAATTTGTTGTCAGTGGTGGAATGTCACATATCTGCCCCTGTAAGTAGCCTCTGAAGCTATAATACTGAAACACAAAAATGTATTTAATACAATTTTAATTCGAAGAATAAAATTGCACCGGGCGGGCGAGCGGTAGCGAGTGAGAATCTTTAATTGAAAATCTTGTTTTGCGGTCCCTTCATTGGTCGAATAGCAAGGTGAAGATTTTGCGGGTTTCACTCACTATGTGCTCCAGTTGTTCGTCACTAGTCGACTCGATCGCGCTCCCAAGTTTCCTCGTTACGCTGAAGTCTGGTGAGAAACTCAATGCCACCTCTATTGCAGATAGGTGGTAGATCTGATAGCACCTCACAGTAAACAGAGCGAATTCCTCTATGCGTCCCCAGTAAAAACTCCGCATGCTCAAGACAGCCAAAGCTGTTATTACCTTCAAAGCGTAAACGAATCTCAGGCTAGCAAATAAGAAGTAAAACAGAAAAGGTCTGGAATTGGACGAAAGAATTCTTCGTCAACTTAATGTGGATTCATCCGATCCACTGACAGTAGCACTAATATATCAGCTGATTGTGAGTCGTTCGCACTCAAGGTTTGTTTATTTTCGTGCGTGCTTTGAGTTAGATCGCAAAAATGGAATCGCGGCTGCGAGTAAAATAATCGACATTTAGGCGTGATGAAAGCCAAATTAAGTACATGGTGTGTTGATTACCTCGGATCACTCGCAATTTTTATAGATATAGGTTCACGGGTAGTCGATTATAATAACTAAAGCCTGCGGGCTGCCGACTCAACACTGGGAGTATCTGCGGCTGTGGAGAACTTCCTAGGAATGCGAGCTTAAGGGATCTCTTCTCGATAGACTGTATAAAGTATTCAAGTTATCCGTCGAGATCCCTCATGAATGTTTCCTAAAGGCGCCTATAAAGGCGGAACTCGGACTCCTTCACATGAAAGTTTATTATATGGCAATCACTCAACTTAACTTGAAAATTTTGATGCCAGAAAGAATGTCTTCTCTTTTTCTATTGGTCTACTTTTAGGTTATTCGCTTTATAGCCGAACAATAGAGGCACGTGAATACGTAACGAGATGCGTGTTGTTCCCTATTCTAGAATGTAGGTACCTGGATATGCATCGGTGCTCCCTGGAAGAAAAGCGGCTAAAGGAAAAAGAAACACGGCCACTCGTTTCTAGAGTAATCGATCATGGATCTACTCCCGGAATGTCCACTGATAGCGCCGTATTAAATATTGCTTATGGAGCATTTACCTGTAATGGACGTAGAAGGCTTAAGAATTCCGAAAACAAGTGCAAAATTTCCACTGGACACTGTTGGTTACCTGGACCATCAAACACTTCGTGAGTTTTGATTCGATTGTTGATGGTTTCTCAAAAGATGCTTATAGTGCTGTTCGCAGAGAAGAAACTCGGAAAGGACGTACAATCTTGTTGAGTGTTTCTCAAAATGTGTGATTATTATATTGTGATGAGAACTATTCGTGGGGAATGAGTGCGTACTGGACGTAAAATCTTATAAAATTCTGAACATATGCCCAAAATTCCCACTGGACTCTGCTGGTTATCCGGATGATCATTCGATTTGCGTATCGTGATTCAAGTGTTGGTTGTTTCACGATATATGCGGTTATTAGCATGTAATGAGTACTATTCGCAGACTATTCTTGTGTTTCCATTCAGTAGGATAGAAACAATTGGAATTTGTGGAAATTAAATAAAAAGAAAGTAGCTAATAAGTTAAAGAAATAGTTACAGGATCTCACAAAACAATAGCGAATGACGATGGAATTTCGGCTTATCTTACCTTAAGTATCCCGCAATTTGTTCGAAAAGCGGGGTATTGCAAATCAAAAATCAAGAAGAAAAAAAACTAATAAATTGGTGGAGTAAATGTACGATTTTATAAAATAATTGAAAACGAAGATGGAATTTCAACAAAACTTATCTAAAATACCACGAGGGAAATAGGTAATAAATCAATGGAGTAAATGTACGATTTTATAAAATAATTGAAAATGGAGGTAGAATTTCAATTGAAAGCTGTACTTATCTCAAGTATTCAACGCTTCTAAGCGAATAGCGGAATTCCTCTCTGCCGTTGGACAGACTGTCCCGTTGCGGGACTAAATTCTTGTAGAACTTCGTGATACTATAATACTGGAGATAGTTAACACGTTGGTAGATTATATCCTCTTTTATCCTGGGCGATCTATTTCAACAACTTTACAATAATAATAACTCGAAACTGTCTGTCCAAATCGACTCGACTCTGCTTCGCCCTATCTCAGGCCTGTTTTCTTCTCGTAAGCTTTGTATTGCCAGGTCTATAGGGGGCAGAAATTCCCCGCATTAGGGGGAAGTTCCGCCATCTCTTAGATTTTTGGGGGTCCCCGCTCAGACGCGAATCAACTTTTTCCTTTAGGATTCGTAACAAAAAAAAAACTGAGGATAGATTTCGGAAGATAAAGAAAAACACAATTTCCACTGTAACTTGAACAACTCTGTTTATATATTTACGGAATTATCAATTTATAATCTTTATTTTACAAATCTTTAATTAACACAAATATTTGGTTTCTCTTTAGAGTAAACCAACACACTTATATATTCTGTATTTCTTTCTATAGTAAAACTAACACAATTGTATATTATTTACTGGAGCTTTTCTTTAAAAAGTCACGAACTAAATCACGGCGGTCTTAAGACTCAATTCTGGTTTCTTTTAATTCTAAAATCCTCTTAGTTAAAACTGCTTACCTAATCATTGTTCCCACGATAAGCTTTTTATTAAATTGTCTTTTTTCTGTCTATTTTGCAGGTAAGTCTGGGAATGTGGGAAAATATGAAAAATATGGAGGAATGGATCAGGTTTGTATAGGAATTTTATTTATGTCGAGACTGTCTAGACTTGTAATAGAATATCAGTTTCCTGTAATTAGGTGAGGTAACGTAACTCCTCCCCCGTTCGATTGAGGATTCTCCTGAATCCTGTTAACTAATTTTATCTTTAAATTTCTTTGTTTCAAAATACAAAATATTACAATTATGATACCCATTACAAAACATATTGAAAATGATCCTATTACTAGCCCTGTGTTTAGATGTTTATGATATTTCAATTCTTTTATTTCTTTTATTTTCTTTTCCTGTTGTAGGAGAGCTGCATTATTTCCTCATAACGTTCCTGCATTTTCCACTGCACTGATAAATTCTTGTAAGGGGTAGTCTTCTTTTCCATGGAAAGTCTTGATTTGTTGGAATTTATTCAGAACTTGGTCCGTTGTCAGCTGGAATATTTGTCCCGGTTGTGGTTGGTTAATTTGGTCCCTTAGAGCAGCGATTTCCCTCTGATGTTCTTCCTGTAGTTGCTGGATAGCTTGCTGCAGATCGTGAATTTCTTGCTGTTCAGCCATTTCTGCTCGATGTAAGTTTCTGTTTGCGTCGAAAGATCTTCCTCTATTTCTCCTCATAAAATGTGTAGATCATAGAAATCTTGTTTCTTCGCAGTAAACAAATTTGATGTCACTACTTCGTTACTGATTTCGAGAGATCTATCGTTCACAAAAACAAAAATAAAAATTTATCACGAAACGAAAATATCTTTCACTTCTATTTCCTATTTCTGCGTTTGTTCGACCACTGGATTCTTATTCTTTAGAACAGAATCCTACCGACTGAGCCAATTAACTTTTTCCTTTAGGATTCGTAACAAAAAAAAACTGAGGATAGATTTCGGAAGATAAAGAAAAACACAATTTCCACTGTAACTTGAACAACTCTGTTTATATATTTACGGAATTATCAATTTATTATCTTTATTTTACAAATCTTTAATTAACACAAATCTTTGGTTTCTCTTTAGAGTAAACCAACACACTTATATATTCTGTAATTCTTTCTATAGTAAAACTAACACAATTGTATATTATTTACTGGAGCTTTTCTTTAAAAAGTCACGAACTAAATCACGGCGGTCTTAAGACCCAATTCTGGTTTCTTTTAATTCTAAAATTCTCTTAGTTAAAACTGCTTACCAAATCATTGTTCCCACGATAAGCTTTTTATTAAATTTTCTTTTTTCTGTCTATTTTGCAGGTAAGTCTGGGAATGTGGGAAAATATGACAAATATGGAGGAATGGATCAGGTTTGTATAGGAATTTTATTTATGTCGAGACTGTCTAGACTTGTAATAGAATATCAGTTTCCTGTATTAAGGTGAGGTAACGTATCATCGGTGTCATTGCATACACCTGAGGCTTCAGCTGGCTTCTTTGCTTCATTGCGGGGGAGAAAATCTAAAGATTTTGCAACAATACTATATTTGAGATAAAACGGCAATCGGATTTCATGGGAAGTAAAATATAAAAGTATGGTTTTCCTCATTCCAACTCAATTCATAAAAAGCCTACAACATTTATTCCGTCTACTGCTGATCCAATCCTATTCAAAGCTTTGAAGATGGTAGCAATCGTGATTTTACTTATTCATTTTATTCTGCTTCAGACTCACACGGGAATGCTGTAATTTGGCTGTTCCAAAATTGAATGATTAAATGACAAAATAAATAAAGTACTAATCGGCATATTACTCACATTGATCATTGGCATTAAGATTCCGAACAAAGCCCTTTTAAATTTGCACTGGCCGCGAAAAGAAACTAGGATCTAGTTGAGAAAGAAAGTTATCTCAATTTCACAATATTTTTGAAAATATTTATAGACTTAATATTCTGTCAAGCTATTTGCGATCTGTCGTCGACTTCTCGTTGACTTGTTGTCCAAGCATACCATCTGCTGCAAAGAAAACGTACCTACGGTTCTAGAATTCCCAAACATGTTTATATAAGAAAAGGTACAAATGTCAACAAAGTAGTTAGGTGGAATCTATACCAACTTGCTTAGGCACCCTTGATAGCTCTGAGTGGATAACATCTAAGTTACGGGGGGATTGCAGGTCGTCTGTGGATAAGTTGTGTATCTACAACAACGTGTCTCTTCACTGGATTCCTGGTCACATGGGAATCATGGGGAATGAAACGGTTGACCTTTTAGATAGGGCTGGCTCTGATTCTTCCTTCCTTGGACCGGAACCCGCCGAAGGCGTTACCACCTCAAATATCGCGTCTCTCATCAGAGCGGATGTTCATTAGAATGAACAGCAGAGTTGGGAGGACCTGAGTACTTGTAGGTGTACATAACTGTTTCTTGATGGGCCCAATAGGAATATCTCCGATTTTCTTATGGGGCTCGGAAGGAAACAATGTAGAGGTGTTGGCATCATCACCGGCCGCAGCTCACTTCACGCTCATCTAATAAGGATGAGAGTTGCCGACAAAAAGGGTTTTATATTATAGATAAAGTTCATATACTTGCAAAAATATAGTGTGCCACGAGTAGGATTGAACCGTCAATTCTTGGTGTTAGTCGCTCATCGCATCCACTGAGCCATAAGTCTCCCAACATAAGGGGTAACAACTTTTAAAGGAATCTTTCGTATCAAGATTTCGATACACAATGAAAAATGTTCTAATTTGATCTTAAGCTTGTTATAGTTAAATTTTGGCAAAGTTATCACTTCACGACTGACTTGTTTTTCAAAACATAAAAACAAATCGATCAGACACTAAATTATTGTTCGTTTTCGGTTTTTTTATAGAATGATTTCCAATTTCTATAATAAGTATTTCTTTCAATTCCGATATTCCAGGATTTTCTATAGAGAATTTAAAATTTCCTGTTACTTCTAGAATCTGTACTTTTTTATGATACGAAATTTTAATTTAAAACATGTCCCCTTTTAAACCTTTCGAGATTCAAATTGCATACTTCATTTTTCAAAGTATATACGTTTGTTTCTATAGACTTCGTTTATGGTAAGTAGAATTCGTTAAAAATGGACGAATTTCACGGAGAATAGCAAATAGTAAAAGAAATGTCAACTCGTGTTGCAGTGTGATTTATGTGAAAAAAAACAACGTTGGTGAGTATAGTGTATTAAAATCAATTTAGAATTACTAAATGTGTACCGATATTGTGTATTGTACGTGAAGTATATGTTGTTTTATAAATGTGAACCTAAGGATATGTACTGTCCGTTAGTAGAACGTACACGCAAATTTGAACTTAGTAAAACTGAAATGGATGCACTGGTAAATTTGGATCAAGGTCAGTGGTCGAAACTCTTATCAGAACAAACACTGTTCACTACGTTTTAACTTCCAATAATAAGATTTCCCTCTAATTACATTAAGATCAAATTGTGTAATGAGGTATTAGGTCAGAGATCAACACACACTAGAAAATACTTATTATCACAGATTTAGAATATACGATTATCAAGAAATGTTGTATTGGGATGAAACTCAATATATAAGTTTTAGGTCAGAGAATTTTGTAACACACTGAAAACACGTATAGTCAGAATAGTTGCAATATAAAATCGTCAAGAGCGTAATACATATAAATATATATAGATATGTAAAATTAATATAGAATGAAGATAAATTATAATATTTGATAAATATGCACAAGAAATGTAGAATATGTAAATATATGTATGAGTAAATATATAGTAAAATAGATGTATAATAAATATTTATTTGTAACAAGTGACTGGTACTCACCGATCTACAACTTGACGCTTGAGGGTTGGCTTTAAGCTAATGTTAAGACCCTTTTTTCCCGTCGAGACCAGAAATAAAGTGTTAATGTTAGTAAGATACTATCTCAGTCGAGACCCGAAATAATATTCTTTAAGTCAGTCGAGACCCGGGTTAAATTGTTATCTTATCTTCAGTCGAGACCCGAAGTAAGATGCGTTTATTTCCGTCGAGACCAGAAATGATTGTTAGTAAAAGATTATCTCAGCCGAGACCCGAGATAATATGCTTTAAGTCAGTCGAGACCCGGCTTAAAGTGTTATCTTATCTTCAGTCGAGACCCGAAATAAGATGCGTTTATTTCCGTCTAGACCAGAAATGATTTTTAATAAATATCTTATCTTCAGTCGAGACCCGAAATAAGATGCGTTTTTTTCCGTCGAGACCAGAAATGGTTGTTAGCAAATATCTTATATTCAGTCGAGACCCGAAATAAGATGTGTTTATTTCCGTCGAGACCAGAAATGATTGTTAATTGTTAAAAGTGAAATATCAGTCGATACCCGATATAAATGTTAGTCCCTAAGCAGCCAACTTACCCCAAGCGATGCCAAGTACAAAAAGAGTTCGAGATCAGTCAGCTTGTCATTTATATAGCCCTTGCTTGCACACGGCACCACTGATAGAGTAGCAGCGGCGCATGATTACATGAATTGGCAATGCAGCTGTGCTCTTACGGTACTAGCGATAAAATTTGCTTAGCAACGAACAAAAATACATAGCAACAAGAAAATTATAGCAACCCATGCTGCTGTGTTAAATTGAATTATATTTGCAAAAAATATTTTCTCTATCACTTAGCGAAGAAATTCCCGTTGGTTAGTACTTGAAATGATGATAATGATAGAGTTGCGAATTGATCGGCTTGATCTGATTATATTTGTGCCATGCATATTATGCTACATGACAATGCTTTTGTTGTACTTGTTTGGAATCATTCAGTGCCACGCTGTGCACTTTGTTAGTAGAGATTTCGATTCCACATGAGTAGTTTTGCTTATGAACTTCAAGCGGTATTTTTATCAACTCACAAACTCCTGACCAAAAAACTTTGTGTCTGAGCGCCTGAGAGTGCCGTTCGCGACGAAAGAGATTGTGGGTAGTAAATGTGAAATGAGGTTTTTGATTTGAATCGGGAGCTGTCCGATGGGATAAAATTTTGTTACGTTTTGGTGGTCTTGGGGTGGGATGGCAACTATCACCCTTGGGGTTATCCAATTTGGCCAACTTGGGCCGTGTGTGATATGAATCAAGAGTCGCGAGTGTTGAGTCGAGATTCAAGAGTTGAGAGTCGAGTTAAAAAAAGTTAAAAATGTTAAGAAAATTTAAAAAAGTTAAACAAAAATAAAAAAAGTTAAGTAAGTTAAAAAATGTAATAAAAGTTAAAAATTTTCAAAACTAATCAAAAAAGTGAATAAAAGTTAAAAAATTGAGAAGGTCAGAATGTTAAAAAATAATTAAATAAGTTAAAAAAAGGTTAGAAAAACTTGAAAAAGTTATAAAATGTTAAAGATAAGTTAAGTCGTGATTCGAGAGTCGAGACAGTATAGAATTTATGACTAAAAAGTTGAAAATAAAATATATTAAAAAAACTTTTAAAATAAATAACTGTAGTAAATAAATTGCACTAAAAAGTAAAAAATATTTTTTTCTTTCTCAGTAATACACACTAAAAATATTCGTTGCAAAATAAAAATGCTACAACTTAGATTAAATCTAAAAATTTTGGGCTTGAGTTGCAGTTAGACAATTATGATTACAGTTATGGATGCCCAAACTTTTAAGATTTAGTTTAAGTTGTACCATTTCTTATTTTACAACAAAACGTTTCTTGTATATATCATTGATTTATCTACGAAAGTTATTTACTTTAAATGTTTTTTTTCAAAAATGTTATTATAATTATACCAAGATTAATAAGGTGGTAAGTATAAACGAAGTTATTCGTCTCTCATATCTTGACTTTAATTATATATTTTTTTCTTATTTGATGGCTTTTAGTTTGCGAAATATTTTAAAATTTTCAACAAACGAAAAGTTGGTGCCCAACAATGACCAAAAACTGTAATAATTTAAAACGTTTTACAAAATGTGGAGCGCTATGGAAATTGCCGAATGTCGATGACGAAATGTAATATAATTGAAAAGATGTCATTCTAAAAGTCAAAGAGCCAATCAAATGTTTTTAAAAACCTTGAAATGAAATGGAGATATGTGTAAAAAATATAAAAAGATAAATAAAATTTTAAATACAAAAAAAAATTAAAAATAAATTTTGTATTCAATTTTGAAATTTGCTGGAAAAATTGTTAATGTTCCATAGCATGGGTCCACTGGGCAGGGTCTCCAGGCCCCGGCATGAGGCCGCCTAGCTCCTGCGATAGTAGACCAACCGATAACCAACTTTTCAACCCATTACAAGATAGTTTAGCTGTTAGAATTTGGATCAGGGACCGCAATTTATTTTATTTATTATTATTTTATTTTTTTTTACCTTTAACCAATATTTCGCAATATTTCCTTTTTTTGGATATCAGATAAGAGTTGTCGATAACTTTTTAAATATTTTCAATAATTAAGAGTTATTTTTCAATTGATTTTTTTAGTTATCGAATAACCATTTTCTCTCAGCTTCTTCATTTTGTTTGAGAAAAAAGTGGTTATCGATAACTATTCTAGTTCATTTCAGTAATACGAGTTAGGAGAAGGTTAATACCAGATTTGTTTAAAACAGGCAGAAATTTATAAGAATCGCTTTAATAGAATTTAAATAATTCTCATTTATTAAGAAGAACTAAAACGTTATCAATAATTCTTATTTCATAACCATAAACAACAAATTTAGAAATAATGGTTATCCGATAACAATAAAAAAAAACTGAATAAAAAATTAACCATAAAGGTGCAATTCTTATTTTATTGGTTATATTTTTTTTTTTCAATTACGTCAGAAATTGAATACTGACCTTATGAAGACAATATTGATCCTATTTATTTAAAGATTCTATCATTATTTCTGTGTGATTTTTTTATTTGATAAATCTAAAATAATAATTATTTTTGGTCTCTGGTTTGTATACTGAAAGTAGACTATGGGACTTATTCGAAATTCTATACATGGCAACAAATTTTCATACAAAATAACATAGAAAAACGGTATTTTCTTTGTATAATGTCAGTGCTTACAGACTCAATATTTTTTAAATTTCCAGCATTTTTCATAGTCTACTTTCAGTAGCCAAATTCTATTTGGTAATCAGCCAAAATTTTTGTACTGTTGGTTCTTATTTACTTATACTTTACGTTACTTTTCCTATTGATACCCCAAAGTAGTTAAGAAAATAATTTGTGGTAGAGGGCCTCATATCCTAAAGTGCCTTGGGCACTTGGCTAATGACGGCCATAATCATAACAATTGGTCTCAGACCAATTTTAGCTTTTTTACTTGTTTTTATTTGTCATGAAAGTGTTTTTCGTAAGAATTTTCGCCCAAAAACCGAGAGACATCTTTTTTTCGGAGTATTCAGGTTTTAATCACAAAACTAATTTCTGGCGTACCTACTATTCATATTTCCTAAAATTTGGATGAAAGTAATTGCTTCTTAACTAAGTTAATTCAGTTATTCGACTTACATTTTCCAAATCAGAATTTGGGTGTGTATCTACCCCACCTAGCGACGCATATGTACCGCGATTGACGATCCATTTGTTCTTCTTGAAGTTGCCTACGTCTGTCAAAGGTATAGTCAAACTTAACCTAGTGTGTTATTATCGAAATTTATTTAGTACAGCTCGGGAGCTTTCATGCTTTAACTTCGTATATTGGATTTATCTGGCCTCATATTAATTTCTAAACTGTCTGATTGATATTGGCTTAACATTTGTATAATTTATTTCTGTCTGGCTTCAATATGGTAGTACATGGGATGAAATATCAGAACCAGTAAAAAGTCGCAAGTATGCCTTGATCTGCGAAATCCATTTGGATCGTTTATCTTTTGCCAAAATAACTATTGAAGGCCACCATATTCGTCGCTTTTAGTTAAAGGAATAAGTTAGTAATTAACAACTAACATTAATAATATTCAATTTTGAAAGAAATTGCAATTTTCACAAGCAAAATCGTCAGTAGAAAATATTATAGATTCTACCGTTGTTTTCGATTGAATGAAATAAATTATACTGAACAAGAAAGATTAATCTAAATCCATATAATTCATATCATCAGCAGGTAACAATTACTTACCTCAAATTATTAAAATCTGTTTTCACATTTTATTTGCTTAGCTATATAGATTAACCTTGGCTTTACCGAAAAGCTTGATATACACATTCACACCTGTATCTATCCAGGTAGACAGCCATATTCTTCATACATTTTGTATGGTAAATACGATTTTTAGTCTTAAAATTATGTGGAAATAGATAAAAACAAGGGATTTTTGTTATTTTATATGAGAAGGACCTTATAGCAGCTGAACGAATAGCCTGAAACATAATGAGAAGTATTTTTTGCAAAATAGAGATAATATACTCCCATGGTACGTTTATTTCTTCGGAAAAGCATAAATATCTAAGTATATTTCAAGATTTAGATACTCTTTAGTTACAATTGAAATTTTTACGTGAGAAGTTGTGTAACAAAATAAAAAAAAATTTAATCCAGATAGGAATTTTGAACACATTTCTGCATCAGCGTCAGTTTTTGCATTTATTCCACAATTTAATGTTTTATATGACCTAGGAACTAGGATCTACTTATATTTGAGATAACACACCATTTACTGGAAAAAAGTTTATTGGCCTGGCCGACTCAATTGCGTATATATTTACAGCAATTGTTTGCATTCAAAGACTGTATGAAAGGGCTCATATGAAAGGAGGCAAGCTTATTTTAGGCAAATGCAAGGGGTCGATTTCGAAATGGAGGAGGAAGACTTTGAGTTATTTAAAGGTGCTGATGGTGATGAACAGAATATTCCTGAGGAGGAAAATTTAGATTTTGATGGTGCAGTCGATGGTGGAGAAATAGAGTTGGAGATGAATTCTGATGCGGGTTCAGATGATGAAATCAATGATGGTGATGCTGGCGAAACTTCCTCATCCTATGAAATCTATTTTGTAAGCAAGGATGGAAAAAATGGTATAAAGATTCATCGACGTTGCAACAAAAGGATGCTCACAATATTCTTCGTAATTTATTGTTTAGCGGCTCTAATCCGATCACCAAGAATTTTTCGCAAAAGTATACTTTCTTTGCATCATGAGTTTCCTCATTATAGACATTATATGTATGTAGATACATGAACAAAAAAGCCGAAGCAGACTGCGCAGAAAGCATTAGCAAAAATCCAGATAAAACCCCTTACATGGGAGTCACTTACGGAAATATAATTTCATATATTTCTGCATATTTTACTGATAATGGGCTGTCATAAATCAAATCAAGCTACTGCAGGTATACTCTGGAGACATAATTCCTTCCAACTTTATTGTGCTATGATGTTTAGAAACAGATCATATGAATTGTTGGCAGTAGACGAACAATTATATCTGGCAATGAAATGAATTTTAGGTGAGTCGGTTACTGCATTAAGCCAAATGGACGATGACTTCACCCCAGATGCTTCTCCAGAAAAAGAAAGAGCTACTCGCCAAGCATGCATTAAGAAAAAACCAGTATGCGTACAGCACAGCTTGACATAAACAAAATATGAAGGCTGTCATGCAGGTGTATCCTCAATGTCATTATCCCAAAGTTGATATTTTTCAGTATTTTTAATTATTTCTCTATTTTTTTCTATTTTCGTACATACTTTTGTTATATTAATTTAATTATTCATAAAAATAAATAAATATTTTATTTACATGTTTTACTCTTTTCCTTGCAAATATTCTAACGGCAAACTTCAACATTAACAATTTTCCATATCAATTTTATGTATCTACCCGGGTAGATACAATTTGAAATCCATATATAAGACAACGAAATTGAAAAAAAAAACTATGAAGCGGTGCGAATAAAATGATTTTCTTTCCACTATCTGAAATAAACCGAAAATTTAGTCAGAGAGTCGGAGGCATTTCGAGATTTGATGAAATTCCGCTTAGTTATAAAGAAAAGTAAAGCAAATCCAATATACACAATCCAATCAAGAGGCTATAGAAAATTTGATCTCGCTAACTCCGTAACTATAAGCAGAAAAGCCCTAACCTCTTAGGCTGTTTGCATACGCTCCGACATATCGCCGCCGTCGAAGTAGTTGCCGGAATCGTTAAATTTGTGGCTTGCCACACTGTGATCCGATAGCACTGAAATATAAATATCGAACGGTCAGTCATGTCCTATCGCCAAAGTATAAATAAGCTATCGCTGTTGGTACGTGTACAAGCAGCCTTAGATGAGCACTCAGGTAGGACAGTTTCCGCATTACATTGAATTTTTGGGTATAGTAATTGCATTGAAATTGTATACTGGTTCAAAAGGGGAAAAACCGAGTAGCTCCTTGTTAGGGCTGCCATATTCACAAATTTTAATTTTTAATATACTATAGGAAAACGGTTAATTGCAAAATTTGTGTATTCCTTTTATAACTACCTACTACATTACATTAGAGAGAATAAAATGAACTTCAGCAAAAGCTATTGGGAATTTTTGATCAAATATTCGCTTTAAGTCGAATATTGTTTTCTCTATGCATGAAATGGAAAACTAAGAATGCTAACTCTCCTTGATTTGAACACAATATATCAACCCTGATCGTGGTGTCCGCATAGTCCTAGTGGCCAAGTCGTGCTTACTTTCAACCTAACCTAATTCTTGCTTTGCATAAGGACCAATAAATGACGGTCAGTCCGCTTAACTCACTAATCTAATTCTCCTTATTTATAACTACACTCTGACTTTAACACCATACTGAAAACGTAATTTCACGTTTTTTGCAGTCAGTGGAGCGCGGTTTACGTAAAAGTACATATTTAGAGATTTGTACAAGAGAGCGGATATCGTATACGATGGGCCTATATACTACTTAATGCACCCTTTTGTTTTTTTAGGCAGGGGCAGGGGGCAGCAGACCCCTCCCCGGCACGGAAGCCATTGTGCTATTATGTTAGAAGCCCATTCCCAAAACCTTCCTGTCCTCTTAATGAAGCTCATCGGTTCGTGTTGAGGAAGGTTTTTCTGCTCTTCCACATATAGAAGGGCAGATTATAAGACCATAGAGTATCCAGTCTGCTCACGGCAAAGGCCGGACACGCACAGAAATGGTATTCGGTTGTCTCATGGTCTCCCTCCAAGCAGGACAGACACTCAGGGCTGCCAACAACTCTCATCCTTGTTACATGAGCGTGAAGTGAGCTGTGGCTGGTGATAATGCCAACCACTGTTCTACATTGTTTCCTTCTAAGCCCCATGAGAAAATCGGAGATATTCCTATTGGGCCCATCAAGAAACAGTTTTGTACACCTGCAAGTACTCAGGTTCGCCCATCTCTGCTGATACTTTCTATGAACATCCGCCTTGATGAGAGGCCCGATAATCGATGTGGCAACGGCTACGGCGGCTTCGGTCCGAGGAACGGAGGAACGGAGGATTAAATCCAGACCTAGCTAAAAAGTCAGCCCTTTCATTCCCCATGATCGTCATATGACCAGCAGCCCACAGAACGGTCACCTTGTTCTGGATATACAACTTATCCACAGACAACCTGCAATTCCCCAGTAACATAGATCCGAGGGCCACTCAGATTCCTCACGGCTGACTGACTGTCCGAAAGGATAGCAATATCCTTCCCCTTCATTTGCATATCAAGGGTTAACTACGCTGCTATTGATATGGAACGCATTCTGGCAACGGCAAAGTTTTGCAGCTGCCGTTCCGTGCCGTTCTGCTATTTGTATTTGTTGTTATGAAAAATTATTTTTGAGTAAATAGTAAAATTAAAATTTGTCAATTTTTCTCCCATTTTTAGTTCAAGAAAAGATGTTTTTTTGTAATAATCAAAGCATATATAGCAGTATTAGAAAAAAAAGAACGGTGAGAAAAACGAAGTAGTTTTCGATTTATTCCGATTTTACTGAATGACGCATACTCCCGCGAAATTCACGAAAAAACATCCGCTAAACGCGTAAGTCCGCAGTTGGTGACTACAAAGACAGCTGACTTTCTGCGTTACATGTATCAGCGTTCGGTATCGCAACCTGCTCTATTTTACGTCAGTCAGCAACTAAAAAATCAGATGGGCGTTGACGACTGACAACTGACTGAATCAAACCGACTGTTGTGCTTAGTCTTTATCAGCAACATTAATATAAGTCAGTTGATTATTGCTGATCGCAGCCGCAAGAAGTAAGTTTTATTTAATGTTTTTTGAGTGTTTGGGTTGTTAAACACTTTTTTATTTACTTTTTTCATTATTCCAATGCAATGTGATGTAAATTTATGTTTTGCCAAAAATATTTTAAAACAGAAATTACTTCTGATCTGGGGCCGGATTCTGCAGCACGGAGAATTTGGGAATTTGGGAGATGAGAATTTCGTTTTCTTAGAATTCTTAATTCCCTAATTCTCCATTCCCAATTCACTAACATGGTTGCAGAATTAGGGAAAACGTAAGAAATGTGAAAAAGTGCGAATCGCCTGGGACGATTAAGGGTATCACTTTTTGTTGTAGAGGGTTGGACTTTTTTCCATATATGAGGTACATCTGCCTATTACCTTCCACTGTCGGAATAAATTTAAATTTCTTTTTTGTTGGGGTAGTTTTTGAGGGATGTAGGAGGGTAGGTTCTATCGAGTTTTTCCGGGATAACGAGAGAATGGAGAGAAGAAGGAGAATGTATGTGGTATCAAAAAAAATGGGAGCTTAGGGCGAACAAGATAGTTGTAGGAAATGCGGTGGGAAGAGTGCGGGGTAGAAATGGGGCTGATTAACGGAAATTAAAAAAAAAATAAAGACAATATCAGGAGCTGTAATAATTCGCTGGGGTAAGCTCAGGATCTGTAAGCCCAATAAAAAAAAGAATTCACTTTGGTAATTAGGTATGGGTATTATAGGCTATATTTTATTTCAATTAACGGTAATTTGCAGATTTGAGCGGCCTCGGTGGTTAATTTTGCTATCACAATATTCACGGGTGCGTAAATCTGTGTGGGAGGGCTGTAGAGTATTGGATTTTTTTTGGTAGATTAAGGGTTTAGAGTGCAAAAATATAGGTGAACAATTTTTGGGGCAGGGTGTTTTGGGGGTTGGAGGTCGTACCACCCCTCATAGGGGGTTGTCCAAACTACGTCATGTTTGGTACCAAATTAAAGAGGGAGTAGAGGGTAATCGGGTGGTGTAGTTTATATTTGATCATTTTAACGTGATAGCTGAATTTTGACCGCCGAAAAACGATTTTTTTACACTAGGGTCATATACACCCAGTTCCTATATTTTGCATATATTTCTTCCGTTCTTTGTTTTACATCCATTAGTACTCCGTTGTGGACATTTTTGTCATGGGAAGTAAATTTCCACAACTTACTAGTTCTTCGCAATGATGAGTTGAAAATATGTCAATTTTTGTACCAAAAACGGCCATTTTTTCACCTTAAAATGGACTGATACACTTCTTTTACAGTTATCTCCAAAATCGTATATCGGATTCAAAAATTAATTACATATTTCATTAGGGGACAAAATATAGATGCGATTTCATGGTACACACAAGCTTTACCGTATATAATTAAAAAATTTACAGCATCTCTTCTGTACTGGACGACGACCAAATTGATCATTTTCGCGTGATTTATAATTTTTAGTGGGTACCTTGAGACACAAAATCCATGTTCCTCTGTAAGTATTGCATGGATTTCCATAATTATTTTTTTTAAATATAGCCAGGATATGCAGTGAATACATAACTCAATTTGAAAATCCTAGATACCTAGATACCTTCATAAAACGGAACAAAAGCAGAAAATCCAATTTTTCCACTTACTTTTCCACAAGCAAGACACCGGAGAATTAACAAGTGGAATGGAGAATTCGGGATTACCCGATTACCCGATTATCCTCTACTCCCTCTTTAATTTGGTACCAAACATGACGTAGTTTGGACAACCCCCTATGAGGGGTGGTACGACCCCAACCCCCAAAACACCCTGCCCCAAAAATTGTTCACCTATATTTTTGCACTCTAAACCCTTAATCTATCAAAAAAAAATTGCAATACTCTACAGCCCTCCCACACAGAGTTGGGCGCCCGTGAATATTGTGATAGCAAAATTAACCACCGAGGCCGCTCAAATCTGCAAATTACCGTTAATTGAAATAAAATATAGCCTATAATACCCATGCATACCTAATTACCAAAGTGAATTCTTTTTTTTTTTTATTGGGCTTACAGATCCTGAGCTTATCCCAGCGAATTATTACAGCTCCTGATATTGTCTTTATTTTTTTTTAATTTCCGTTAATCAGCCCCATTTCTACCCCGCACTCTTCCCACCGCATTTCCTACAACTATCTTGTTCGCCCTAAGCTCCCATTTTTTTTGATACCACATACATTCCCCTTCTTCTCTCCATTCTCTCGTTATCCCGGAAAAACTCGATAGAACCTACCCTCCTACATCCCTCAAAAACTACCCCAACAAAAAAGAAATTTAAATTTATTTCGACAGTGGAAGGTAATAGGCAGATGTACCTCATATATGGAAAAAAGTCCAACCCTCTACAACAAAAAGTGATACCCTTAATCGTCCCAGGCGATTCGCACTTTTTCACATTTCTTACGTTTTCCCTAATTCTGCAACCATGTTAGTGAATTGGGAATGGAGAATTAGGGAATTAAGAATTCTAAGAAAACGAAATTCTCATCTCCCAAATTCCCAAATTCTCCGTGCTGCAGAATCCGGCCCCTGGAACCATAAACAAAAACACAGCTAATCATTTTGAATCGAATTACCATGCGGTCATTTTTTCATACCCTATACTAGATTTTTGCTAAATGAAATGTTTTGTTTTTTCCTATGCCATTTTTTTGTAATATTAAAAATTTAAATAAAGGAAATGATTTCGTTAAAAGGAAATTGACTTGCGGAAATGTGATTAAAAGTCGTTCTTCTACCGGCAAACCTTCCAGAAGTTTGTTTCATTTTTTCTTATTTTGACTTTGACTTGATTACTAATCTGACAGCAACAGCAGACGATGCAATATGCGCACATGCTACGATAGGCAATCAGCAACCATCAAAAATCAATCAATCGGTTACAAGTCAACAGACCAGTTTCAGACTGGACAATCAATTGACTGGGCAGCGTGCGGTCTCCCTAAGTCTCAATTCACAAGTGCTTGACTTTCACTTTACGTGGAACTATACGCAAAGAACACATTTAATGCACTGGTAATGGCGTTGTTGCATAGAAGTAATACATCAGTTCACTGCAAGTCTCATAAGTAAACTCGAAAGTTAGTTCATTCCATTTTTCTTAAAAAAGCCAAGATGGTCCAAGGATTTCATAAAATATAATGAGTTTTTCTGCAAGTAAAATTAAATTTTGTCATTCCTTTATATGTAGGTATTTTTATTCTGTATTATAGAATACATAATGTGGGAGAAAATGAAACTAAATGACTCCAGAAAAATGAACTTATTCCCAAAATATTTTTAAAATGGTTTCCGTCATGTTCAGTGGATCCTTAAAGTTTTTTCGATTGAATTTTTATTTGAAAATGTAGCCACATCCTGAAGAAATTTTCTTTCATAAGAATTTCATTTAAATATTTCAGCAACAATTTCACTTTAATATCTCAAGTGTCTTTTTAGAAAATGAAAGCCTTTTAATGCTGAAGAGATTTCCCTCTCATTTTCAAAGGGGGATATTATTTCTTTGATATTTTCTAGGGCGCTGAAAGAATATTTTGCAGTATCATGGGAATTTATATTTTTTAAAACAAAATTAATAAAAGATGTGAGTATTCGGAGAATTTTTTGACAACCGTAATTGTAGGAATATTCCGGGCTAATTGGTTTATCCGTTGAAAAATGCTATAATGCTATTTTAGGTGTTTATTTTAACTTTAGTTCACTGACTGTTATTGGACTCTTTTTCATGCGACACATTTCGGTTCATTGGAGATATACGTTTTGCGTAACTGTCTGGCAACCTCATATAGCAGTTTTTTGTAACTTTGAACTTTCAAAGTTGCAGTTTTGCTTTATTATACACTTCAATAGAGTTCTACATCAGAAAATATATTAAGAAAAGCAATAGACTCATTTATATGGGAGTAGTCTCATTCCCTTACTGCAAAATTTGGTAATAGTGCTGCGAAAGTAAAAGTGGCTAGCAACATGGTTAGATAGTTCGGTACAAAATTTGTAAAAATATCTATCAATAGATTTCCATTTAAAACAGATATTGATTTAATATACATTGGATATATAAGTAGAATATATATCAAGCGGCTTATAAAGCTTATATTCATTTACATATGGATCGATAATGGCGTTGGTTATAGTTTCTATGATCAAATGTATATGTATAAATAAACTGTATAGGTTTTCGTATACATTTTCAGGATTACTCTGATTTTTTATCTGGTAAACTTTATACTTGTTCAATAAGGCCGGTCAATAGCACAACAGCAAAAGCGAAAAAAATTGATTTGATATGATTTGATCTGTTTCAAGTGTTTACGATAAGCAGAAAGCAAACCATTACTGAAGAGTTTAACTTTTCTGCTAATACGAAACGCTTATTTTTCTTCCTCTTTTTCTTTTTTCCTCCCACTGCGGGCTTACACAATCTCAATTCGTTTCGAATAAACCTGATTGTTTAAATTTTTTTAAACAAATTTTTTTTTTATTATTTTGCTCAAAAAAATTTTTTTTTCATTTCTGTCCATTTTTCAATTTTTGATTTGTTTTTTCAAGTCACTCAATTTCAATATTTGGGAACTGCTATCGTGAATGGATTGGTGTTGTGAATAAAAAAGCAATTGTAATCAAACTTGTAACTTTATTTTATATAATTCTCTAAATTTGTTTGTCAACACGACAGATCTGACTCGTTCGTTTTGCGTTGGTGGATTTGTGAAGAGAGGCAAGTCCCTTGCTTGCTTGTAATACAGGAAGTGTGCAAAGTATTTAGCATTGTATTTCTATTTCTAGCACTTGATTTTAGAAAGGCATTACTTAGTTATATTTGGGTTGTGGATATGAAATTGGATATTGCAAGATGTACATGGAAAAATAAGCAAGGTATTTGACCCGACAATAAATTTGAATATTTATTATGGCACTTGGCAGGTATGGGAATATGGTTCACTGCACTGTCGATGAGCCGAAACGAAAACTTGAAACTTACCATCTAAAATCAAATGGTTTGTGTTATGGCATAACAAATATTTATTTTTTCTCTTCAGTTGTTGTGCCGGAGAATACAAAAAATGCCTTCTTGAACAAGTATACATTAACATACTACAAATCATACTTAAATTGCCTAGGGCTAGGATATTTTATTATTCGAAAAATAATACACTATTTTTGGTTTTGGTTAGTTTCACAACGCGACCTGCTCTGAGTTTTGCTAGCCCTTTAAAGCTATTTCCTCATTATCCCACCCTAAAATATATTCATATTATGATTATATTATAGTGAAATACAAAGAGTACTTTCATATCCACAGTAGTTATCGTAATTATAATAACAAAAATTTAGCCACATCTTCTTTCACTAACAAACTTTAACTGAATGAAGGCCGAAAGTAAAACTTCAAACATGCACAAAATATTCCCGATATAACTGCATGAATACAGCTCATGTACCATTTCTATACTCTGCTGTCTGTATACGATTTATGTTAGACCATATAAATGCTAAATTCCTCAGTTATTGTGGATCGAAAGTTTTATGGAGTCATACTTTTGAATGGTATTGCGTGCGTATATACAATTACATCAGCGCCCCCAATTGAGCCATAACAGCTGATAAGTGCATTTTGTAAATGTTAGAAATTTGTTATATTAAAATTAATCGCGATTGTATAGATTTTATAAGTTTGTTGCTATGAGCTAATCGTGCATATATTTTCGATATCACTTTAATCATGTTTCGCATATGCTCTAATCATAAAGATAAGTTCTACCGACTGGACTACTTCCCAATTGGTCGATGCTTTTGAAATCTGTTTTTATCAGCAGAAGAATATATTATAAATATATATGATATACTACATACATGTAAGCTATCCAGTCGTTTACTATTTTGAAAAATTCTACTCTATTTGATAGTATGTACATTTGTATGTAAGAACTTAAGTTGAGAATTGGACATGATGCAGGTAGTCTTAGGTGGATGATAAAGGTTCAAATTAGTGTTATTATGTTCTAATCTGGATTTCCGGCTACCAAATTATTTTTTTCGATTCCTCGGCTCAATCGTTATTGAGAAGATACTCACCCGACGTTTAATCTAATAAGGGAAATTAAATTATACCCCGGACTCCTCATTCAATTTCGAGAAATAAATTGTATGGGTGGAGAGCCGGAAATGCACGGTGTGGGCAGTATGGGAGCTTACGATTTTTAGTACTGCTTTCACTTTAAACCCTGTAAATTTCTTGATATACACCCAATCAAGGCGAGATTTATCTCAGGTGATAGCACAGCGTCTAAGCTTTGCAATGAATGCCCTACTGTCATCTTCAATCTTAAGTTGAAGTACGTCAAATTCCAAATATTGGGAAAAATCCTAGTCTTTCAAATTTTAACGATTTTCCCCACCAGAATGCATGATAGCTTTATAGTTTATTTACAAGATTTAGACACCCCGGAACGTTACCTTGAATTTGACTATAACACATGTACCTTTAAGCGGGAAAATCGTTAAGATTGAAAAAGAAATTGCAAAATTTTCCAATTTTTGATTTTGACGTCCTGCAACTGCCGACGGAAAGTGGGTATAGAGGTAGTTGGGCATTTGATGCAAACTGTACAAGGTTACTATCATCTGAGATGCAAGTCACCTTAATAGGGTGTATAACAAGAAAGTTACATGGTATTAGGATAAGAACCACCCAAAATCAGAAAACCCCCCTACCTCCCACACCGTGCATTTACCGGCTCTCCTACCATACAATTTATTTCTCGAAATTGCGTAAGGAATCCGGGATGTGAAATGCGGTACATATGGGACACCCGTATATAGTATATATAAGTAGATATTAAGAAAAACATCAACGCAGAAGGTGATAGGATATTCCAATGGCCACATTTGGTATTGGGGTGAGACGCTTTTGAGATCACCATTAAAAGACTCCAAAGTTAGGGAGCTTATATGTTGTTTCAACGACGCACCTCATTCCATTGACAAATAGTTCTCAAAAAGTAAGTGCAATATAATGAGACGAGAATAAAAATTTTTGTTTAAGGGTACCTTTAATATATATCATTACACCAATACCGCGTATATTAACGCGATCATTCCTTACAACACTATGACTAAATCTCTTCATAGCGTTATCATTAATTGTTGTTTTCAGGCAACTTGAAGAAATACAAATTACATCTACTAGTGAATTCTTAAGAATAACACATAATTCATCAGTTTTAAGTGGTATACTTCGACAAGAGTTAATTCCATTGCGATGCTTTCACAAAATTTTAAGCAAGGTACCTAAATTGGCTGTTCCAGCCATTTGATCTCCGTCAACCACAACTACAACAACGATCACATTAAATTGAATAGAAAGAACAACGTAAGCAATATATAAATATTCAGAGAAGCAATAAGAAGAAGTAAATGAAAGTATATAATATTTAGAATTTTATAATATTAAAAATTTACTAAATAACTCTAAAGCTAAGCAGCAGCAAATAAATGATCTGATTAGAAAATATGTAACATAATTTTGTTTATTCTTACTAACTAATCAGCTGTTCCAACTCATCCATGGTAAAAATAGCCCTTATAGAATAGTTTTTTAAAGTCAGGCTATCATTTATGTAAATTGGACTGTGAGAATCAGTACCACGACCTAACCCAACATCATACAGTGATAAAGGTTTAATTTGTCTGGAACGGCCCTCTTTTTGTTTGTCGTACGAGTTACAAGTCTACATTTTCAAATTGCTGGAATTTTTAGGTGAAAATTCCTGATATTTTCTGAAATTTGCAGGAAAAACCATGCGGCACAGAAATGTTATATTCAGGGGTTCTTTTTTCGTATACATTCCTAGATTGCTTTAAAAAAAAACACCATATGTATAAATAATAAGCATTAACATATTTCAGAACAAAATTAATATCATAATGTTCTATGCGATCAGAGATAACCATAACCTTCCTTTAAGAGTTCTGGCCAGTTGAAGATTTCGCCAATATTCGTGAATCCTGATGGGACTAAAGGAGTATAACTTTTGAACCACACTATAGATTTTGGTTATTGTTAGCTTATTAAATAGCCAATAATAGTAGCTGTCGAAAAGTGTAATCCTCTATATTTGTCATTAAGCATCTTTAAATTATTCTCAAATATTTCCAAAATTTTGATTTCTTTTACACACAAATTTCATAAATACCGTTATTATTTCAAAAACTTTCTACCATGTAACCCAAATTTATTGCTCCTTATTAATGCCCCTACTACCCTCTAATCACTGGAAAAAAACCGCATGCCTATAACTGAATCAGTTTTAGCACTGGACGTTTATGGGCAGATTCAAGCCAGCACAGATTTGTCAGTCTCAATTAAGATTTAAAATTTAAAAATTTTGCTATAGGATTAATAAAATATAAGTTATAAAATATAAATCCAAGTTTAATAATCATAAAAAATTTCAGTACGAAAATTTTCAGTACAATGTTGTAATATTAATAAAATCGCAAAAATGCTTAGCTAATAATCTTCATTTCCATTACAATCCTTTAATCATTCAAGCTAATGGCACAGATATTTCTCTCCTCTGAAAACTTTCCAATATCTTCCGCCATATAAGTACTTATATAAATAATATTGTGAAAGTTACACGAATTACTTATTTCACTTCACTCTTTCTTAATATAATCTTGAACAAAACAGTAAGAGTTTGATTATCGTTAACTTAATCATATCAGCAGCTATTTAATTATTTTCCTCCAGTTTCAGTAGGTACTCATAAATAAACCAGAGCTTCACTGTAAAAGCATAATCGACCTCCCTTTACTGATTTCTATCTGTAAGGGAATATTTGCAGCATAACACTAATTAAAGTAGACAAAATTCCTCGGGGATCGTAGTTACCTAGAGTTATCCAATTAAGTTATCCCCTCTATCCTGATAGTATACAATTATGTTTGCATCCGATATTAGCTATCACAGTTTGCATTCGTAATGATTTCCAAACTAATTCACAAATGTTGTCAATAATAATTTTGGAGATATATATCTTATGTAATACGAATCAACTTTTACGTTATAATGCAAATTTTATTATGATTTAGCGGATGCACATATGCTTGAAAAATCAGATTATATTTGACAAACATTACAATAATTGAATGTACACAGCTAATTATGAATTTTAGAATGGATTATGCTGGCTTCATTTCGAAAATGTATGCTTATATTATTAATATTTTCACGTTAATATGCAGTTTAATTTGTCATATCTGGAATTAAAATTATTGGGAATTATTATAGTGGACCTTGTATTCGTCGGTACAAATATTTTATTCAATATCGGTTTATTTAATTTTTGATTCATTCAAAAATTTAATAGATTGGAAATTTTTCAATTTATTTAAAATTTAAAATTTTTTAATTAAAAACGAAAGAAAAACAACGAGAGATGAGTATAAGGTTATGTGGAATGTAAAAATTGTACCGAAATTTAACGAATTTTAATTCTATCTAGTAGTTTCTTTCCACTTTCAAGCAAAAAATTGAGTAAATGGGGCCAGATAACATTTGGAATGCCATTTAGGTGCCAAGTGCCATAGTGTATAAATAAAAACAAAGGAAAAGAGCTAAAATTGATCTTTGACCACCGAGTTTGATTGTTAAAGTGGTTTTTTGCATTTGTTTCTAGAAAAGTTCGTCGGACAGGTGAAAAATATAGTAACCAGTCCATAGGATTTTGTATTCTGAGGAGTTTTTCAGTACAATAGCAACGTTTAGGACTAATCATTTTCACAGCAAGTATACGAAAAAATGCTCAAGTATGTATAATAACACAAAGAAGAGGGTTGCACGATTTAGTAATTTTTTTAAATTTTATTTACTTTTTCAATGAAAACGCCGTATAAAAAATTGTATTTCAGCTATGGTCGTCGACGCGTTTTAATACAGACAGTCCGTGCGTCGGACTGATGCACATACAAAAATTAAAATAACTTTTAATATTATGCGTGGGTGTCTAACCCCTTTTGTTCCACCAGAATTTTTTTATGCGTTACAAATGGAGTGACAAACTTAGTATACCCACCCTATTATCATCTAGTAGGGCATAAAAATAGTTTTCCTCAATCGACGGAGCAAGGTGCACTCCAAAATATATGGGTATCCTAGAACAAGTCCGAGGAGCTAGTATTTGTGATGAGAATGATGTTAGATAATTTTGTGGCATAAGAAGAGTATTAATAATAAAGCTTTACTTCAAATAAAATTCTAAGAGCAATTGCTATATGTTTCTAAATCTCATTTTCAAATCGGGTCTATAAACTTGCTCACGAATTATTAAGCTGACCTGCCGCCGCGTCCCTCACGAAATACCATTCCGCACATGATGCTACTATGCAAGACTTTACTTTTTGTACTGTTAAAACTCTTCTTTCTTCCAAACAAAATTGCGTAAGTAACAGGAATGCCAACTGTATTTCGCTACGACGACGGGCTGCCAGGTGGTAGTTTGTTTTAAGATATATTCTAACTATTCTAAGGGAATTTAATTCTACTTAGGTTAACATTCGGCCATCCTGCGTGTTGCTGACCTCAGCAACCCAGCCTCATTCACACATTTTACAAGCTAGGTGTTTGTTAGTTTTGTCAAAATTTACTGTTAAATTACACAAGCACTAATTTTACGTTTTACTATACTTATGAATGCATTCATACACATACAGCGTTTCACTCGAGGTCACATACAACACACCTGTGGGTCCTCCCCACACAACATAGTGATAAAACATATGTACATCATGTATTTGGCCAGTCTCCTGAACCACAAAACAAATCTTATGTTTCCCTATAAGCCAGTACTCCTGAACTTCTCTTCATACTTCTTCTTTTCGATGTTCACAATGTGTAGTTACACATCAATGCAGCAGTATCTTCCCCTACTATTAAAATCACTCATAAAGTAGTTTCCATTGAGGGGATGGGAAAAACAACAATCAGGCATGAACACAAAAGAAGATGATTTAAAATAAATAAAGTCTTTTTATTTATTTTTTATTTTTTTGATTTCAAGTTGGATATGGGAAATATAAATGTTCTCTTATAAATAGAGGGAATACATACGTTCCTATTATTAACTAACCTCTGTATCGCTGGAAACAGAGTCGTACGAAGTATCTGTTAGGTCGTCAGCTCATCATCTGCGTACTGCATATCTTGTAGCCTGTACCAGCGACGCATCCTATCCACAACATATACCGAATGGAAAGGTTTGCTCGTCACCTTGTAATTCGGTGGATCGGCAATTCTGTATCGGTCTCTATCCAACACTTCTTCACCAATATAAGGCCCCTTTTTTCTTGGTAGATGTTTTTTCGGAATACCCGTAGCTTTATGCTCACATCTAATCAACACTAAATCTCCAGTCTTATACTTTTCAGGAAATGTTCGTCCTTGGTTGAACTTATCCGCCTGTTTCTTTCGACCTCAGTTCATCTCTATTGCTACTTTCGTTCTTAACTCAGATAAAGGAATATCATCTTCGTCATCAGAGATATTATCTAGTATCGTATTTTTCAATATGCTCTTCGGCTCAAAACCCAGTAACAGTTTTTGTGGACTAACTTTGGTAATCATGTGCGACAAATTATGTAAATTAGACTGTATAGCTGGTAAGCACTTATCCCAGTCCCTTCCATCCAGTCTTGCGGTTATAGTTGATAGCGACTATTAAAGAATAGTTCTGAAATATCTTTCGATTTGCCTGAGACTGTTTTCTTGGCAAAAGCCTTGAAAAGCTTCAGAAGTATAAGCCGTTCCTCGATCAATCACCACTTGCTGAGGAAGACCAAATTATTGAGAAATATCTTCTAATCACTATGCGGATGATATATTGAGTACGCGTATTTCTAACAGCTTTTAGCACGATGAACTTACTAAATGAGTCGATAACACCAATCAAATGGGTATTTCCAATGGACCTCGTCGGATATTGTCCAAGGTGGTCCATATGTATCGTATGAAAAGGCCTTGATTCCATCTCCCGAACAAACAGCTCCCTTCGATTTTCATCCTTATAACTTTTATTATGAAGGCAATCCAGACAGCTCTCGACATATTTCTTTACTATTGCTCGCATATTCGGGTACCAATAAGTCTTCTTAACTAATTCAATAGTTCTTTCAATGCCAAGATGTTCATTGTCGTTGTGTGCTGATCTGATAATTGGCGAACGTACCCCACGTGGTACTACAAAACGAAGGCCTTTTTCCGTCTTTTTAAAGACTCTATTGCCTTTGATTTGGTATTCCTTGTTGTAATGTTTTTCCTTATCATGACTTACAATGGTTTCATTCAAGATTTCTATTATTTTGCGGATTTCAGTGTCCTGCAGCTGTAAATCGGCGACCCAATCTGCTTCGTCCATATCAACTAACCTGACTTTCTCTGCTACCTCTTCAACTGGTGGATATATAGCAGTTGCTGCTCTACTCAAAGCATCCACATGTACTATCCTCGATGCGGAACGGTACTGCAGTTGAAAATCAAGCTCCTGGATTCTGAGCCACCATCGAGCAATTCGCGGGACAATATTCTGCTTTTCTTAGGTTAATTTCAGTGAATTACAGTCCGAAACTACCAACCATTTTTTCCCTAAAAGTTATACCGAAACCTTTCAAGAGACTCCATAGCTGCAAGTGGTTCTAACTCATAGCAATGGTAGTTTTTCTCGAGTTCTGTTATTGAATGGCTGAAGTACGTAACTACTTGATGACTTCCATTGCTATTTTGTAATAAAGCCCCAGCGAGTCCTGATCCAGACGCATCAGTATGAACCTCATGATCTTTATTATGATCATAAATTATTAGTACGGGTTCTCTTACTAAATACTGTTTGAGATCCTCAAAAGATTTTGCTGCTGTTCCTCCCACTTAAACTCCGCATTCTTTCGCAATAACTGATTAAGTGGTGCGGCAATGCTAGCGTATGACGGGATAAAACGGCGGAAGTACCCTGTGAGACCAAGGAATTGCCGCACTTCTTTTATATTCTTGGGTTCAGGATAATGCTTTATTGCTTCTGTTTTGTGCTCTCCAGGTTTAATGCCAATTCAATAACCAAGATAATTAACACATTCTGCGAAAAACGAACACTTTTTTATATTTAGTGTTAAATTTGCATCTCGAAGAACAATGAGTACTTTCTTTAGAACTTGAAGTGCCTCCGGTATCGTTTTTGTAACAAGAATTGTGTCGTCCATGTAGCTAAAAACTCGTCAATCCGAACGGCATCCTTTTGAATTGGAAATGACCCCCGGAGTAACGAATGCTGAAATTTGCCTGTATTCACGTTCAATTTGGATTTGGTAATACCCGCGCATCAGTTCCAGACTGCAAAAACATTTCCGCCTGCCACTACGTTCAACTGTTCCTCGATATCCGGTGTTGGAAAACACGCTCGCCTCGTTTTTTGATCTATTTTACGGTAATCTACGCACATCCGGAAGCTGCCATCTTTCTTTTTCTCTAAAATAGCCGGACTGGCGAATTCAGATGTAGAGTCCTAGATTATGTCCGTCAACTTAAGCTCATTGATGAATTTGTTCATTTCTTCTATGTGGTGGTATGGTATCCGATATGGTCTATATTTAACGATTTTAATTTCTTTTAGTTCAATTTTCATTTTCACTATGGACGTTACACTAAGTTCACTGATATTGGAAACAAAGCACTCTCGGAATTGGTTTACTAAAATTATTAAACTGTTTTTCACATTTAACTCTGTTCTGCCTATAGTAGATTGTCATATAACTTTTTGAATTGTGCTGCCTGCAGTAAAGAGTTCAGTTGTTTGGACATTCAGTTCATTTACAGGAGATTCTTTCAAGATTTGTAATTGCCCAAAGCTTTTAACAATTTTTATTCCAGGTTGGTTAAGCAAACTTTGTCCTATTATTATCGGGATATCTTGTGCCTCATTAGGAACACCCAGCAGCTCGGATGTTGCTTTAATATCATCAATCGATACCTCTATGATGACACCTCCAATAGCAGAGCATCTACCTCTTGCAAAGCCCTTTAGTACCGTGTTATTGGGTTCGAACCGCCAATTATATTTATCACAATCTTCCTTTCGCGCAGTGCAACACTCACTCCTAAGGTCAATAAGCGCCAGAATTTTATGACTCTACTGGTTCGATAGACTTGCGCTTCCGACTAATCAGTTTCATGTGAACACTAGTTTCATTAACTGGCGACGGGAAACTTTCGATTAGCTTACTTTTTAAATTTCACCACTCAGCAAGTTCGTGTTGCAATTTTAAATCGAAGCGAAGCGTAAAGCATCGTCCTTTGGTCGCTCAGTTTGTACAGTCGCTGCACCCCATCGACTATTTCACACCAGTGAGTAGCTGAAGGACTTCCTGGCATACCGGGTGAAAACTCTGGGATCAGACTGGCTACTTCTTCTATTCTCAGCTGAATTTCAGAATCCATGCCACTTACGTCCGAGTTCGTAAGTGAATCAGCACGGTTTACTGCTAGCTGTGCATCCTGTTTTATTCTTTGTCGCGACATTTCGCTTTAGACTTCTTTCTTTCCTAAAATGTACTTAGAGAAGAACCAATTCAAATATTTATTTATAAATAGTTTTTTTTTTACTTTTGCTAACTTTTCTTTCACTGAGCACTATATATTAATAACCTTTCCTCTCGAGAGGAATACTTCAAATATTTCCTAAACTTCTCTATCAAGAAATGGCAACCGACGGCAGCGTAAGGAATATTGCAATACAAATAAAATATAAAAAAAAAATATACTTGCACAGCAGCAATAATCGAAAAGCATTAGAATGGACACAGTTTTATTGCACGCATTTTTAGTATGCGGAGCACAAAAACTCGTTTGCCCTTACCTCCATTAATGTGGCACCGGTAACCGACATATAATGCGAGAAAGCAAATAAGCATAACCTTGAGAAAGCAAACATGCACGCCGGCTCAAACGGCGGAAGATCCTTATACATGATATCGTGACATCAACACAATCTCAATAGGGATTATTTCCTACCCCGCTTTTAGAGCTGATTACCCTTGCAATCTAAATGCACTGGTATGTATAATTCTAAACAAGGTTACACGTCGAAATATTCTGCTTGTACTTCTTAATCTCTGCTACACTAGTAGAAAGAAATTCAATAGAAACCGAGGAAAAATTAAAAACAAGTTTATGTCATGGACAGTGTATTCGAGTACGTCAAAGGATCTCTACCCTTGTTGTACTTGAAAACTCGTTCTTTAGCGGAAAATTAAAGAGAAAGACAAAAGGAGAGAAATTTCCAGAAAAAACCTGTTCCTTTCGATTTGTCAATTGTGTCGATCTCTTTTTCATTCCTGTGCGGTTGCCTTATTTTTAAAATAACACTAACACAATCATCAAAAATAACGAGCCACAATAAATTCACAAAAATTATAGTTATGTCTTTTATTTCTAACTTTGATTAAATTTGCTTTACATAAATAAACGTGTAGAGAGTTCTTATTCCACTTCTGAATATATAAACTTTCTCACGAATTATTAAGTCAGTCCGCAGCCCCCCCCCTCCCTCCCTCCCCTTTCGAAATTCCATTCGGAACGTGTTGCTACTACGCAAGACTTTACTTTTTGTACTGGTCAAACTCTTCTTTCTTCCAAACAAAACAGGAATGCCAACTGTATTTCGCCACGACGACGGGCTGCCAGGTGGCAGTTTATTTCAAGATCTATTCTAAGGGGATTTAATTCTACTTAGGTTTACAGGTCTAACGATTCTGATTAAATGAGCTGAATCTAATATTTTCGGTACAAAGTAAGAATTTTTTAGAACTTTGCAAAAAAAAAACTTCTTAGGATGTAATAGGTTTAATTTTGTATATTTTGGTTTTCGAGCTTATTATTATGTTCAGATCATATTAGTGTAGTGTTAGCCTTGTTCTTTTGTGAAAAGGTGATAAGAACAAACAACAGTTTTTTCATAGTTCGCCAACTTCTCTGCCCGCCAGTTGTAAAGATCTTCCATAACATTTTCATCTCTCGCAAGTGAAAATACTGGTTACAACTTATGAATTCTGAAATTACCAATAAAGTAGTTAAATAGTGTTCCAGTACAATGGCAATTTTTGAAAAGCCGTTACATCTAAATAGTTGAGTTTTAATGCGAGAATAAAATATATGGTATATAATATAGTTCGTAGTACTCCTGTGACAGATAACTGAAAAATCTTCCTGCTGCGTTTGCTAGGGTCATGATAACTATTTCACAATACAACTGCGGCGACACCTTCGGTCCAGACTCTACAGCCGATAGTTATCAAAAACAGTTGTAATCTCTGTAAACAAATATCTAAAAAAAAAAAATACTTCGAAAAACCTTGCACTTGAAAAAAGGGGAATTAGCTAGGTAGGTATTTGGAATTGTACAAATGAAAAGAACAAAATTGTAATTATTCCTTGTTTTTTCAGAAGAAAAATCATAAAAAGTCAAATAAATAAATAAATAAAGGAAACTTATAAATATGTATGTACTGCACAATAAGGCTGAAAAAGGATCCTTTTTATTACATTCAGATTTAGATAGCAGATACATGGTTTGTGAATCAGTTTATTGGAAGCTCGCGATGGCCGTCAAGGTTTTCCTTGAAGATTGGACGCATTCACTTCAGCCAACTGCCTCGAAGACCACCAACCTTCCGCCATCCTGCTGGTGTATGTCCATAGCATCGCCATTTATTGGGACAACTTGGTTTCCTTTCTTAGTGTCCTATGGCGAACTGATTAGGCAGGTTGTCATTGGGACATCCTGGCGTCTATATAACTGTAAGAAAGTAAGACCGGTTGTCATAGGACAGTCTGTGTTCTAGCCGTTGCATCAAACTTAGTTTCCGTTTCTATTGCCCTAGTGCAAACTGCTTAGGCAGGTTTATAATAATAACGCCTATCTCGTTAGATATTATCATAGGATAGTCTTCCAGCTGTTGAATCAAGCGTGGTTTTTGTCGCCATTGCCGTAGGGCAACTAGTTTGGCAAGTTGTCCCAATGATTCCTTCACTACGCTTGGTTCCAGAACGCATCAGCATAGTTACATTTTTTTTCAGATTAAAGTAAATGTCTGAGGGTGTCACACAGACTGAGCTGACCTCCCCTTTTGGAATAGTGCAACACGAATGGCGTATGGCGGTCACTCTAGTGACTTATTTTTATTCTCTTTCAGATTGTTTGGTGCAGAATGAACTCAAATCCTATGTCTAAAGACCATTTGAAAGAGGGTATCACACTATTATGCTACTGAAATGGATGGATGGACATAATATTTACTTCATATAATTTTTATTAAAAGGATTTTAACATTCTATTCATGCATACCTAATCTAATATGGAATTCGTTTCTACACCGGTGGAATGCAGCTTTACGTGTTTTTGTTTTTGTAATGTAATAAAAACAGGTAAAGCTGCATTGTAGCGGTGTAGAACTCGTTGAAAAGAATTCGACATAAATTACACATAAACTAAAAACTTTGGGAGAAGAAAGTTTGAAATTTTATTCCTGCTAGGTCTGACGAAAAATTAATGAAGAACATTTTAAAAATATCTTTCTCAATACAGTCATCTGATCTGTTAATTAGATACTTTAGTTCAATAACAATTTTTCACACTAATAAATATTTATTTCTAACAAATCCTTGATCAAATGGCAAATAGTGGGTGCTATAAGCGTATACATACATTGGGTGTGTTCAGCACAGCTCAACGGTTGACACTAATCACAAAACATGTTGAGTATGCTGGAAGTCAACCGTTGAGTTTCATCTGAACGTTTTGCTGACAGTAATCTGTTGCTGTCAAGTTTGGCTATATTGTTTTGAGCTTTTTGTTAGTAAAATGTCATATATTTATTTGACAGAAGATTTGACAGCGCTTACAAATTAAACGTAAATAATCGCCGCTGCCTACTATACTCAACAGTTGAGAGTAAGCGGAAGGACAGCGATTCGACTGAACGCCACCGCTTAGTCAGTAACTCAACAGATGAGCTGAGCTGAACACACCCATTGAATGTGTATTACCGATTTCAACTGATCGAAACACAAAAATGCAGAAACTGTCAAATGCGACCATGAAATTAAAAACTTTTATTTATTGCAAATCACAATCGAACAATTTTTTGAAAATTTTAAATTCACATATACCTATATAATTACACTTTTCCAAGCTGGGCATGCGCATCTATAAAATTGCTCAGAAGTGTAATTCTATGTACCTACCTACCTATGTACCCAGTAATTCACTCAAGTTATTTACCCCATATACAATTATATAAAGACAATTCCCTACTTGATTGTTTCTAAATATAAAAACTCACAAACTAATTGAAAGACACTTTTATTCTTTTTTATGTATTTATCAAATCCTCAAAACTCCAAACTGATCCCAGAAGCATATTCAAACAATTTTCTATATGACGTAGAGACCACATATGTAGATCATATTTGCTCTATGGTAGAAATCTAGCCGATCACAACAAAGGCCTTAGATTAAGATCTTTTCCCTGTCGATTTTAACGAAGATACGTAAATCGGTAACATACTTCTCTAAACTGGTAAAAATTCGTCTGAAGATTTTGCGATAGTATTGTCCACTTTTTATATGTAGTCAAGAGAACGTTTTCATGTCAGAATTCCTTTTTGTTTTATTTTTGCGCCCAACAAGTCACTTTGCATAAAATAAAATGTTTCTCAGAGAATTCGCGATTATTCCTGGAATTCTGTGAGGACGCATACGATTCAAAACAACAAGAAAGAAAGAAAGTTAATTCGCCTTACATTTTTGAACGTGTAAAATGACACTGGCAAAAGCGTGAAGTGAATAAATAAACGATTCCAGGTGATATTTGATACTCAAAGTAAGATTTATGAACTGATAAAATGGGTCTGACATATTCGCGGCAAGTATAATGACACCCGACAAAAATTTGTTTCAACAACACTAAAGTACGTAGATTCTAGATTGTGAAATTTAAATTGCAATTGCTATATGAGATATAATTATGTAGAGAATTTGTATAAATGGACTTAACATCCTTAATTTCCTACACACGTAGGGTACGAATTTTCAATAACATAAACACAAATGTGAATTTCTGCAAGATTAAAGATTTATTCAGATGTTTTGTGAAATTTAATTTAATGCATCTACCAAAATTACCTACAATGTCCAATTTCGCTTCGTTTATCACAGAAGCAATTGACTGAATAATTACATAGAAAGGGATAAGTGCAGTAGATGTTTTGCATGCAGGGCTCTCCGACAGTGTCCAAGAGGTAGCAATTTGCTGAATGAAAAGTAATGATAAAACTCACAAAATGGAACCATGAGGTGCCTTCAGTTCAGGAACAGGATGTTGGATAATTACTGACTGTGATTGGTAGGTACTTTGGAAAGAGTTAAATTTCGAAATTAATATTATTCAACAGAGATTGTAAATTAATAATGGTATAAGTACTGAATTAATTAATTAAATATTACAAATGGGATCAGGCTCTGAAAACCCATGAGAGCAATTCTTCATGTTCTCCTCGTCCAAAATCTGGCCTTGCTGATTTCATAATGGTTCGGTGTCTCAATTGTCCACAGATGGGAGAGATTTCACGTGAATAATACGATATTCGCCTGATTGTCTTGGCTATCTGTGATGGGCTAATGTAATAGAATTTCAATTTCAATGTCCTGCTGCCTAAGTAGGTGCTATATAATCTTACATTATTACAATATTTAAGGGACATATGTGAAAATAGGAATGCTCAGATTACTTTATGGGAGAGATCTCAGATAATGTTAAATGCTGCAGAGAAACTCAGAGGGATTAGGCTCGTATTTATTGCAACTATTTGACTCATACTATACTGCTCACTTATAAGATAAAAACAAAAGATGGAAATTATAGAACAAAATCAAAACAAAAGAGTGATGAAAAAAAAATTAAATCAACAAGACAAGTTTTCACAGTTGAAGTTAAGTATAAGTAAAGTTAAAATGCTGAAAGTATAGTTATTTAGTTATTAGAGAGACGCAACATTAAGTTGATACGCTCATGTATTCCGTAAATAGTACAATGAAAAGATTGGTAGAGAAAATTGTGTTTCCCTAGGTAACGCACCGAAAAGGGGATGCTCAAAGAACTCAAAAGTTTAGGCGAATTAACTGCCCCTTGCAGGATGTCCAAATGAAGATAATTTTCAGGATAATATCATACATTTTTTATGGAGCGTGTTTAATCAAATAAAAGGCGTTTCTCTTAGGGGATGTTACTTGGCCATACTCGCCCGGAAAATCCGACGAAATTTGGTTTCTACAAGTTAAGTTCGATTAATGTGGCGGCTATCGAAATGCCTACGATGAAACACACTTTGATCATCTGCAAAGGTCATTTTATCGAGCTTGAATACGTTCAACGTTTTTTTTCAAAAAAGCACTATCCCGTGATAACTTCAGTAAGGTTCTGCACGTCATTTCGATTTCTCTTTAGCACAGTTTTTCCTAGGAAATATCATGGGTCGTAGCTGTCTGGAAATCACGCATTTGGTTAGTTCTTCGTTGATTCTAGGGGCCTTCCTATGGATTTTCAGCTTAGAATATATTCATAATTAAACCCTTGCTAGCCAGAACATCAGCTGCATTATTTCTTGTTACAAAACTGTAGATAAGCACTCATTAGAGAACAAGTGTGGTTAGCACCAAGTCCCCAAAGCATACTACGACATCGTTGGATATAACATTTTCGAGACAGATCTTTAGTATGATGTGATCAAGGTCTGCAGCTATTTCAATGCATCCATTCTATTTATTTCCACTGACCAATATTTTCCTCCTTTGCCCCGCTACCGCTTTTCTTGACCACCATAGCGGTTCACTTAAATTTGTCTGTGAAAATTTTCAAGAAAGATGATTCTTATCTTATTTCAGTATGAAAGAGTAGATAAATTTTATAACTCAGGACAGTTTTCAAATGTTGAAATTAATTCCAATATTTTATTATGCGTCCATGCAGCACTCATTTTCACCGATTTAATTGTTTTTCACTAAAGGTAACAACTAACAACTGAGCACAATTCTGCCGCAGAGTTAAAAAGCTTTGAAGCCCGTTTGGAAGAGAAAAATTTGTAGAATCTACCTACGCCTCTCAAGTTCATTTATGTTTATACTAAGCGGAGAAAATTCTGCAGAGAACTCCGTAGAGATATAAAATTTTATCTGTACAGAGTCGTCTAATGTCAAATGTATCACAAAATCGCTTTAATAAAAAAACAAAATAAATGATTTTCATTTCGATGGTAAGTAGATCTGTAAATCCTAGTAGGTACTAAAGTCCACGCTAAGCTAAATTTGAAGGCCGAAACACAGTGCGAGCGTACACGACTTCGACTCAGGCAGCTATAGCTTAACACAGTGCGAGCGTTTGATAACTTCGGCGTAGTGAGCTTTAGCTTAACACAGTGCGAGCGTTTTATAACTTCGGCGTAGTGAACTCGTTTTAACACAGTTTCTGACTTTTATGTGTTGTCAATTCAAATTATGGATGCTGATAAGTTACTTGAAATAATTAATTTGAGTTATCTGGGTTTTAAAGCTGCAAAATGCGCAAAAAGAGCCAAGAAAATTCGGAGACGAAGATGGTGGGTGAGGGAATTAAATTTAACAAGAGACATTGACGGGTACTTTGCTAAATTATTCGAGAAAATGAAGAGTATAGACCCCGAGCACTTTTTTAAAGTGACTCGTATGAAAGCTGAAATTTTTAATTTTCTCCTTGACTTAACAAAAGAAGGACTTACCAAAATTTCTATTAGGAAGGCCATAAAGGCTGAGTGCAGGCTATTTATTACACTTATGTAAGTAACGATGGCATTATTCCTTTGAATTAATTATGAGCATTTACCATATGTTATATTTTCAGGTTTTTGTCACAAGGTCCACCAAGTTCCTGCTTGGATGTTTAAGATGGGCGTTTCAACTATTCGGAAAATAATATTTGAAACTTGTGACATAATTTGGGAAAATCTGTGGAGTATATATTTGTCACCTTCTACAACATACGAATGGAGAAAAATTGCAGAAGATTTCGAAAATATTTGGAATCTACCGAATTCTGTTGCAAGTTTGGATGGGAAGCACATTAACATCCAATGTCCTCCGAATGCAGGTTCGGAGTTAGAGTGATGGCGGAATATTCAAGGAATCTTCTTTTGGCAGACAGCTTCTTTCTGGGACATTAAATTTACCAGGATCAATAAATTAAAAAAATTCTAACTTTTTGTGCCCCCATTATTTCATCGGGGATGCAGCCTTTCCACTTAAAACGTTTTTAATGCGACCTTATCCGGGAAGACTGTTAAATGACAAAAAAACCTGTTTTAATTATAGGCTTTCAAGGGCTCGTCGAGTTATTGAAAACGTTTTTGGTATTCTAACTGCTATATGGCGAGTTATCAATAACAAGTTGCAGATGATACCTTCGAACGCAGAGAAAATTATTAAGGCTGCAATTGTACTGCATAATTTTGTAAAAATGCATGATAATAGCTATTGCCCAAGAGAGTATGTTGACCATGAGGAAGACGGAAATATTGTGGAGGTACTTTGGCGGCAAGAAGTGAAATCTCTTCCTCGTTGTAGAAATTTATCATCTAATTATGCCGCAACGAATGCTCTTGAAATGAGAGATGCTTTGTGCGAATATTTATATGAAAATAAAATAATAAAATAGTTTATATTTTGCGTAAACAAACGTGTTTTCTTTTAATTTCTTTAAAAAAAAAACAAGTACTCTCATTAAAAACTAACTAAACCAACTTATACTAAGTCTATATAAAAAACAACAAAAAATACACTCATTAAAATCCAACACACTCATTAACACACAACACTCATCACGAACAATAAAACTATTCCACTGTTTTTTCTTCAAATGTTTTCAGCATACATCTGGATTTTATAGTTTATCAACTTTAAAATTTCTAATTGAGTATCATTTTTGATTCTGTCTGGCAGCAAGTCCAATTTTGTTGCCGCAAGCCTCACAAATAACTCGTTTTCCGAACATGCTGCTTTTGGAGCTTGCGCAATTGTTTTAATTTCTCCTAAAAACTTTTCAAATATTTCGTCTATGTTGTCGGTAGGCTGAGCTGTCTTTCTTCTCCTTTTTGATTGAGGAGGCGCGCCTTCCGTGTCGTCCTGGTACTGGCTTGTTGACGCCGCCGCATTAGCTGGAGCTGGAGGCGATGATAATGGTGCTGAAGGTGACACCAATGATGCAGATGAGTCCACTGCTAGTTGCGACATAACGCCATCACTCCTTTCAATTGGCTCGAAATTCCCGCAAGATCTTACCTCCGAGGCTTCATGGTATCCTTCAGAGACAAAAGTTGGCTGAAGTACTCCCATTCTTCTTTTTCTATACAGGAACTTCCCGATGGAGCTTCCAAAATGGCAATTTCCCACCTGAATCTGTCCCGCAAACTCTTCCACCTTTGTTTACAATCTGCAACTAAATATATATTTATTTAAAAGTAATTTATTGTACTCGGAGCTGCATATTTTTTAATTTACTTACTTGGCTCTTCCATCGCTTCCGATATACCGCGCCAGGTAATATCTTTTTTTTTTAGATTTCTGTAATCACGGCATTTTAAGTTATAAATTAACTCCGCATCTCGCACCAAACTTTATCAATTTTTCTTGCGACATTTTTATTTTTATTCATTGTATTTATTTGAATTTCCCCGGTTTCACTAAACTCAAATCAGCTGCTGGTTGTAAACAACGAAAATCATGTACCAAATGCCAAAAGCTGTGCTGTAGTAGAAACTATTCCTACCCCAGCGTTTGCTCAGCGCAGTGGGCGTAGCCGACTTCACCATTGGAACATGCCCAACTTCTTCTCATGTATTCTACAGGAACTGTCAAACGCCGGCTGCGCTAACGCTCGCACTGTGTTTCAAAGTTGCGCTATTGTAGAAACTAGAGCAACCCCAGCGCAGTGGGTGCAGCCGACTTCACCATTGGAACATGCCCAACTTCTTCTCATGTATTCCACAGGAACTGTCAAACGCCGGCTGCGCTAACGCTCGCACTGTGTTTCAGCCTTTATATGAAAATTTAGCGCGCTAAGGGCTATTGGCGAAAATTTATCCAGAATTTTAGCGAGAGCAGTACTAAGGTCAACCCGCAAAAATGTGCATGAGGGTTTTGATTAGTAAGAAAGTCTCCAAAAAATTTAGCTTGAATTTATCACCCCGGGCCGTTATGTAGCCAGCTAAAAATATTTATCTGTGCTAAATAAAATTTTAGCGAGTCCGCAACATCGGGCCGTTCTTTAGTAGCTAAAATATAACAGCGGAGGGTCAGAGAAAAGATATAGAAAAAAGAAAAAGAAGAAACATTTTGCAATTTTTTTTTTCGGAAAGCCAACGCGCGAAAGCCTAAGCCAGTCGTCGAAATGCATTAAGGCTGAAACACATCCAAGCCTCGAGGCTTCCTCGAGGTGTTGTCAAAATTTCCAACACGGGTTTTTAAATGAAGCAACACAAAACCAAGCCAGCAGCTAGCCTCAATGTTAAAAATTTTTCCCTCTCAGGCCTACTTCTGTCAAACGGGTATTAATTTCTTTCTGTCAAACGTTATATTTGGGATTTAACAGGGAAAAAAATTTGAAATTTTCAATATTTTAATAATTGATTTTATAATTCAAAATGGAAGAAAAGTTGATTGAGGCTGTGAGGAGTAGGCCTCCAATTTATGATTTAGAGCATCCCAACTACAAAAATATTAGGATCCGGGACAAGTATTAGGAGGAAATTGCGGATATTGTTTGCGAATCAAGTAAAACTTTTTATAAAAATGAAGTTAATTTAATAATAATTTTTTGTAAGACTATACAGCACAAAGATATCACCAACGCTGGAAGGAGTTCAGTGCATATACAGCGTCTGGCAGTGGCTCAGGGGAACCGACGTCTTGGCCTTACACTAACTCCCTGCTCTTCCTAAGAGATAAGTTCGGAGTAACACAGTAAATACTTGCATTATTTTTTAATTGTGGTATACTATAATGATAAAATCTTTCACAGAACTGTAAGTAATTTCACAGAAGAGACGGTAAATTCACCGGAAGACAGTATGGGGTGTTATGTGGACTGCGACCTGGGCGCTAAGTCCTCAGACGGAGAAATCTCAACAGCTTGTGCATCTGCTACACCAAGGCAGGGCACAAGCTCAGTCTGTTATTCGGCGAGTTCTGCAACACCTTCTCCTACTCCGCGGAAAAGGCGTAGATTGGATGATGGGAAGTCTGAAGTTCTCACAGAGGCCGTGCAGTCATTCAACAGCCTGCTAGGCGACATTAGGACGAAGTTTGTAGGGCAAAAAGATAGCTCACCAACGATGCTCTTCTTTCAAAATCTCTCCAAACGCATTGAGGGAAAATACACCGAGAGTCAGGAATTGGAGCTCCAGAAAGCTGGAAGCCTTCATAAGAAAAACAAGCGAATTTACAGAAAGAGGCGGATTGTTATTCGGAAATGTGTAATAACCTCAAAATATACAAAATATTTCTTAAAATAAAAATAAATTCAAATAACATTGCTATTGATGTACTGTTTTAATTTATCCCTTAAGTTAAATGCAGCTCGGGGACTATTGCCGCCAGTTGTATTTGTAATAGACTGAAGACTGGCAGTTTCTGCACGCCATCTGCCAGGTATTATTTCGGCACCATTTTCGAAGTCAACAAACGAATCGGGGCAATAAACTTGCAGGTCCGTAAGCTTGCAGAAATTATGCAACACAGTTGTCGCCTTAACAATTTTTTCAACGTTTTTCGGATGTGCATTTATTGTTGTTGTAAGTATCCCCCAACGAGCTGTGAGAATGCCAAATGCATTCTCAATAGTTCTTCTCGCACGTGATAGCCGTTTGAATATTCCTCTTCCTGTTATTGCTGTGGAAAATTTATAGGTTTTAAATTTTAATTGTTTACATTTTTGTAAAAACACGAACCTCTTGCTGGATATGGTCGCATTATGTTGCATCTCAATGGGAACGCCGCATCAGCTACGAAAAAGTGTGGGAACATTATATTACTGTTGGGGAGCGGTTTGTCTGGCAAGGGAATGAGTTCACCAGCAAGAACTTTTCGCCCAAATACACTGTGAAGCAATAGTTGTGATCACATGCTGCTAACAATACGATGCTATGATGTATGGGGATCCCCATTTGGTGGGCAAATGATGTAGACATGCTTTCCGTCAATAGCGCCAACACAGTTTGGAAAATTCCATCTAGTCGCAAACGCATGGGCGTAAGCTTCCCAGTCAATTTCATTCGGAGGCGACAAATATAGTTCCGATAGCAGCTTCCAAATGATTTCGCAAGTCACATATACGATTTCTCGTACCGTGGACACTCCCATTTTGAAGCTCCACGCCAAAACCTGCATTGGGGCGCTGTGTGACAAGAACCTATGAAAGAAATTAATGTAAAAATGATACTATTTATGGAAAAGTCATATTTACAACAAGGTCACTGCTAATCGAGGTTCCGGGTCTATTGGCTCTCTGTTGGAACTTTTGATCAATTTGTGTTTTATTAACGCAAATAAAACATCAAATTGATTCGGAGTCATCCTAGTTGCTTCGGAAAAATGTTCATGGTCTCGTTCTTTTATTATTTTAAAGGTTTGATTTGAAACACCATGAATTTTTCTACTTGAGTAGATTTCGCGGACCCAAATTCGTCTATTTACTTTCACATCACAAGCATTTATAATATTTATTAAAGCTAGAAGTAATTCGAAAAGCTTAATTCTAAATTATTCAAAAGTTCGTTGTCCATCAGTACATACACAATAAAATTAAAAACCGTTAATAAAGTTTTTCCGCTAGAAGAATGTAGGAATTGTCGAAAACACTGTCAAAATTACAATGACAGCACCAAGCCTGGTGTTATTTTGTTTTTATTTCGCTGAGGCAAGCCTTGAGGCGAGCTGCGAGGAAGCCTAAGCGAGGCCAGGCCTGAGGCTTGCTTGGATGTGTTTCTGCCTTTAGTGTGCTGTGTTTTTATTCGTTTCGCATTGGCAGTATTGAAATCATGATTTTTTGAAGGGGGACGTTTTTTATAATCCAAGTTGCTATGTAAAACACTCCGTTATCTTCATTTAACATATTTAATCCAGTACACTGATCACCCGTTGCATAAACTAATTTAAAATGACGAGAAAACATTTCACATGATTGAGTGGGAGATCGTGACACCTCAACGTTATATACCATTTCATTTGGATATGAATTGGATTTTCTTAAATTTTTACAGAAAGCCCAAAATGCTTTGGGATTATCATCTCATGAATTTTCCGTGGTCGTCATTAGCTTTCTATAACATTCATGCAAAAGATCTAGAACAAGGTACACAAAAGAATACAGCTGGTGTATACACAAGGGTTAAAGTAGTTTTTAACATTTTTTCCTATAACTTTCTCATTTTAAAATAATTTCCGCGGGAAAAATTAATAAAAATTGAATTTACAATTTATTTGTGCGCTTTCATCGTTACTGGTTCATGCCAGCTGAAAGCAAACGTGGCTTAGTAGGCTAGTTACAAATTTGATAAATGCAAGAGGGAAAATCATCTGTTTCGTTAGCTCAGTGGTAAGAGCAGTTGCCCGGCAAGCGGAAGGTCCCGGTTTCAAACCCCGGATGAGGCGGTTGTTTTTCTTCTTGTATTTATAAATTTGATTTAGAATCGTTAAAAATAAATGTTCTTAAAATTCTTCTTTCTCCATAAAAGGAGTAGTTTTCTTGGAAGTACCGCAGGTATAAAAAACTTTTAAATAAATGAAATATATATTTGCACAGGCATTGATTTTGTTTTAATCTTATAAAAACTACTAATATGAAGCAAACAGAAAGGTAAATTGAACGGAAAAACAAACAAAAAATATTCTTAAAGTAAATAAGTTCTTCGTCGGGTTAGAAAACGTGAATTTTGCGTAGTTTGAGCAATAAAGCGGCTAAGAATTAATGCTAGACCTACTACATAGTTCTTGTTCAGTAATAGTAATAGTCCCAGATTATGTTAATTCAAAAATATTGTATTCATGCTATCATTCACTAAATTAAATTCAGCTAGAGAATTAAATTTAATTTATTGTTAATTATAACTCTTTCTCAATTCAAATATTTCAATTAGTCGAAATGCACTGAAATGCAATTGTAACTTAAAAAGAATTGGTCTAAACGCACTGAACTAGTTAGTGTATTCTTATCTCTCTTTCAATCATGTTTTTCTGATCTCGATGTTCTCGTCACTTCGATTTGTACTACTGTCAAATAAAGATCTAGTTGTTGAGTTCACACTAATAAAAAGGAGTTATTTCATTTAATTGCACCTAGTTATTCATAAAACAAATAGTTGAAATTCGAGTAAAAACTCTTGCTTGAACATTTTGGCGCCCGAGCAGGGACATCTTTGAGCTACCAATTTTAATAATTAATTATTGAAAGGAAAATTCTTCGCATAAGTGCATTCCGAAGGTGATCCCAACAAAATTCTTATCAGCATGGATCAAGTTCCAGTCGCATTGTTTTCAGAAATTGATAATTTCTATTCAGTTGGCAAGTACCTATATGTAGATATGTACAACTGAGGAAAATAATTCATCGCCTTCAATTATAATTCTGAAGAAATTAATTCCATTGCAATTTCGGCAATTGTTCATCAGTATTGAAGGAGAAGTAATTTCGTCGTATTTTCAGCAGAGTGCATGGTAACAAGCGGTATTCATTGTTATGCAAATTGATTGGAAAAGGATTAACGGTAACATTCTTTGTATTTCATATGCTTATTGTGTAAATAGACTAGAAAAAAAATATATAGTGCTCCAGTAAACTTTAGCAGAATCAATTATGAGCAATTTTTATTGAAAAAACTATAATTTCTGTGCTTCATAGATTTAAGATTGCAATTTTTGCAATTATTTTGCATGCCATTTTAGTTGCGTTAAATAATTTTGGGAATTGTTCGACATACACAACCGATAAAAGTATTTTCGGACAGGTGTTTAGTTTATATTGAAAAAAAAAACCGTATCAACAACTTTGCATCGTCATAGTGATAATTACGCCGGTGTGGTAAATTATTCGCATTGAAAATGGCTGAGAAAGAATTAGCTGAATTAAAAACTCAGAGGGCTTCAACTAAGGGCTGCATCACCCGAATCAAAAATTTCGTGGAGCAAAAAGGAGATACATTATCTGCTCCAGAGCTAGAATGTAGGTTAGGAATATTAGAATCCTATTTTAAACAGCTACTCTCTTATCAAAGTTCGATTGAGAAACATTTGCCGGAGGATGTGAATGAAATTAAAATTATAGGGGATCTTGAAGATCTGTATTGCGCTACAAAGTCGAAGTTATTATCGTTAAAGGCCGGGGTGCGTGAAAGCTTTTCTAATGAGTCTCGATCTCAGTCAATAATTGTTGCAAATAATTCAGGGAGTACTTTGCCCAAAATGCGACTTCCTCAATTTTCTGGGAAATATTCAGAGTTTCCAAATTTCATCGGGTGTTTCAAGCAATTAGTTGACCAAGTGGACACGTTATCACCTTTGGAAAAGTTTAATTATCTATTATCCTGTTTGAGTGGCCCCGCATTACATACAGTTCAGGCTTATGAGGTCACCGAGTGCAATTATGCAAAAGCATTAGATCACCTTAAAGCTAGGTACTACAATAAGTGCTTGATTTTCCAAGAGCATATAGTTGCGTTGTTCAATCTACCAAAGGTAACGAAAAATTCTGCTCCTCAGTTAAGAAAGCTCATTGATACGACAAATGCTCACTTAAGTGCTCTCGACTTACTAGGAAAATATGAGGATATCGCAAATGCCTTCGATATTTATCTAGTCAACGCGAAATTAGATCCGGATTCTCAGTCAATGTGGGAAGAAAAAGTGGAATTCGGAAAATTGCCTTCATGGAAACAAGCATCTGATGTTCTTAGCAAACGTTGTCAGTATTTAGAGTCGCGTGATGTAAAGTTATATAATAGTGCAGAAACATTCAGTCAACCACGTAAATCAAGCAATATAGTAAATTCTTCGCGGTCCAATCCAAAGACATCACTAGCCACCACTCAATCTTCATGTGCCTTTTGTGGTCAAACAGGGCATGCCATTTATAAATGTTCGAATTTCACTAACTTATCAGTTTCCGAAAGATTTAATGAAGTTAAGAAACGCGCGCTATGCATAAACTGTTTATTTAAAGGACATAGTGTAAAGAAATGTTCCGTAAAACGCTGTCGGGTGTGTTCGTTACCGCATCATACCTTACCTCATAAATTTTCAAGAGATTCTAATGCACCGTCTACGGGTGAGATCCTCGGTATTCAGTCTGTTGAAGCCCCACAACAAATCTCGACTAATCAGTGTTCTCAGATCCAACCTGCTGCTAATACTTCTTTACAAACGTCATATTTGCCACTAGTTAGAAGCAACCATGTGTTTTTAGCAACAGCAATAGTCAAAGTTAAAGATAGATTTGGTTCCTTTCATTTGGCCCGTGCTCTTTTGGACTCTACTTCGCAAATAAACTTTATGACCGAAAGATTAGTTCAACGCCTCAAGCTAAGAAAAGATAGAGTAGAAACTAACATAAGCGGTATAGGGGATACGTCTTCCAAGGTTAAATATTCATCGCAAGCAGTAGTGCAATCACGCATCAATGATTTTGAAACGAACCTTCAGGTATATATTCTACTAACCATTACAGGAGCGCAACCAGAGCGTAAAATTCTTATCGAGGATTGGCACATTCCTGCCAATATCCAGTTAGCGGACCCAAATTTTTTCAAATCGCAACAGGTTGATTTATTAATTGGAGCAGATCATTTCTTTAAATTATTGTGCGTTGGGCAAATAAAATTGAACGACGAGCTTCCAACGCTGCAAAAGACATTGTTTGGTTGGATTGTAGCAGGAAGGTGTTCGGATACTTATGAACAACCAGGAGAATACGCTACCCTAGTATGTAAAGATGATACTAAATCCTACGAAGATGATTGCTTGACAAAATTAGTGGAGAGATTTTGGGAAGAGGAGAGTGTGGCGACTGTTTCAAAATGGACTGAGGAACAGTTGCAATGTGCAAACATCTTCAAGGACACTTTTTCTCGTTTATCTGATGGAAGGTTTATGGTCAAGCTACCGTTTAAACAAAATCCTCAGACGCACTTGGGTGATTCCCGTGAAATAGCACAAAATCGTTTCATTAGTTTAGAAAAAAAAACTTCACAAAAATATGGAATTAAAGCAACAATACGATGAGTTTCTCCGAGACTATCTTCAGTCAAATCATATGGAAAAGATTTCTGTCAAAGATATTCCAAAAGTACACTACTTTATGCCACATCAGTGTGTCATCCGTCCAGAGAGCTCTACAACTAAGGTCCGCGTCGTCTTCGATGCATCTTGTCGAACATCTTCGCACCATTCTTTAAACAATTTACTCATGGTTGGCCCAGTTGTCCAAGAAGATATTTTCTCAATTATCTTGCGTTTCCGTGGCTACAGATATGCGTTGACTGCCGACATATGCGCCATGTATAGACAGATCAAGGTGCAGCCAGAGGATCGAAATTTCCAACTAATATTATGGAGAGAAAACCCAAGCGACGAACTGCAAGTATATAGATTAAATACAGTAACCTATGGAACGGCTAGTGCTCCGTTTCTGGCAACAAGATGCCTTCTTCAATTAGCTCGCGATATATTTTCGACGATGCCAGAAGTTTCACGTGATTTTTATATGGATGATCTTATCACCGGAGCAGAAACAAGGGATGAAATTCAACAAATTAAAAAGGATGTTGATATGGTTTTGGGTTCAGCACAACTAAGATTGCGCAAATGGTATTCAAATGACGACCAGTTTCTTCAAGAAATCCCAGAGGTAGAACGTGGAAAGCCTTTGAGGATTAACGACTTCGATATTATTAAAACTCTTGGCATTGTTTGGGAGCCTGTGGCAGATGAATTCCGCTTTCACTATCAACCGAATATGAGGAATAACTCAAGGGTAGCTAAACGAACAGTTCTTGCTGATATTTCACGGCTCTTTGATCCATTGGGGCTTGTCAATCCCCTTGTAGTGAAAGCTAAAATTTTTCTCCAGGAGCTTTGGATACTAAAGTTGGACTGGGATGAATCTGTTCCAATGGAAATGGAATCTCGATGGCTAGATTTTATGAAGTCACTGAATAACATACAAAAAGTAAAGATTCCGCGGCAAGTACTTCTGCCAGCGAGTGTAAGGGAAAAAATTGAGATACACGGCTTTTCGGACGCATCCACACGTGCATATGGATTCTGTTTATATATTCGTTGCGTGTCCTATGCAGGAAATATCTCAGTTAATCTTATGACAGCAAAATCTAGGATAGCACCAATACGCACCACCCGCTCATTGCCATGCTTGGAATTATGTGGGGCGTTATTACTTGCAGAACTTTTAGAAAAAGTGCGTTCCAGTTGGTCCAAACCATACAATACCATATTCTTATGGACGGATTCAGAGATAGTGCTGGATTGGTTATCACATCGTTCATCAACTTGGAAGACCTTCGTTGCGAACCGGGTATCAAAAATCCAAAATTTAACTCAAGAAGCTACCTGGAGGCATGTTAATTCGAAATCAAATCCTGCAGATATCATATCTCGTGGTTCCAGTGTCACAGAGCTTGCTGAATCTATTTGGTTTTCTGGTCCAGAATTCTTGCATCAAGAACCTGCACACTGGCCCGCAATAAAAATAAGACATGATATTCGTAATGTTCCGGAGAAAAGGAAGTTCCAATCAATTTTGATGTGTACTATGTCGGATGGTTTCTTGGAAAGAATCTACGCCTGTAGCAACTTCATTAAGAATTGTCGTCGATTTGCAATAGTTTTACGATACATCAACAATCTCAAACGTAAAGGCCAGCAACTGCCTACTATTACAGGAGAATTGTCAGCAGCGGAAATAGATACTGCCTTCATGAGAGTTGTTTGGAGGATTCAACAGCAGGAGTTCGCCGAAGACATCAGTATGCTACGGAGGAAAGGCGACATTAACCCGAGAAGCTATCTCCTGAAACTTAGTTCTTTCCTGGATGAAAGTCAAAAAGGTGAACTACTTCGTGTGGGAGGCAGATTAAAAAACTCAAATTTACCGTACGATTCAAAATTCCCCATGCTGCTTCCTAGTAGAAATCCATTTATTGAATCTTATATACGATTCCTACATTATAAAAATTTTCATGCAGGTCCGCTAGCTTTAGTCTCTATCATGCAACAACGCTGCTGGGTAGTTAATGCTCGAGAATATGCAAGAAAAGTTGTCAGGAATTGCGTGCATTGCTTCAGGTATCGGCCGCGACTAGAACAGCAGATTATGGGTGATCTACCAAGGGGGAGAGTTAATTTTTCACTTCCATTTACTCATTGTGGAGTGGACTTCTGTGGGCCATTCATCACTACATACGGCGGGCGCGGAGGGAAGACTTGCAAGTCTTATGTAGCAGTCTTCGTGTGCTTCATAACAAGAGCGGTACACATTGAGGTGGTGTCAGATTTAACCTCAGCTGCATTCATTGCTGCACTGAAGCGATTTGTTGGTCGAAGAAATCTAAGCAAACATATATATTGCGATAATGCCACTAATTTCGTTGGAGCCCGCAGGCAGCTAGTAGAGTTTCGGGTTGCGTTTCTCTCGCAGCAATATCAAAAGGACATTATAGCCTGGTGCTCCAATCAAGATATCAACTTTCACCATATTCCTCCAAGAGCACCTCACTTTGGTGGGATTTGGGAGGCTGCGGTTAAATCTGCGAAGGGACATTTGTACAGAACACTGCAAGGAGTCAAGTTAACGTTCGAAGAACTGACTATGGTCATGGTTCAGATTGAAGCGGTGCTAAATTCGAGACCTATTACCCCATTGTCGTCGGATCCTAATGATGAAGAAGCTTTAACTTCTGCACACTTCCTGAACCAGGCACCATTAGACTGTTTTCTAGAACCGTCAAGGACAGGACAAAAACTTAATTATCTGCGTCGATGGCAACGAATATCTGCGCTACTTCAGCACTTCTGGCAAAGATGGTCGAAAGATTATTTAGTAACCCTTCAAGAGAAATTCAAGTGGAAGTCCTCAAATCGGAATCTATCTCCAGGTTCTCTAGTCCTAGTTCATCAAGATGACCTTCCCCCATTCAAATGGCGCATGGGACGCATCGTAAGGGCCGTTCCAGGTTCAGACGGCCGAGCTCGAGTAGTTGAAATTAAAACGCAGGCTGGTATAATTCAAAGGGCAATACACAAGGTTGCACCTTTTCCTATTGAAGAAGATTGAAACCATCTTCGATACTTTCAAAAGGCGGCGGCATGTTCAGTCATCTACTAATAGTCCCAGATTATGTTAATTCAAAAATATTGTATTCATGCTATCATTCACTAAATTAAATTCAGCTAGAGAATTAAATTTAATTTATTGTTAATTATAAAACTCTTTCTCAATTCAAATATTTCAATTAGTCGAAATGCACTGAAATGCAATTGTAACTTAAAAAGAATTGGTCTAAACGCACTGAACTAGTTAGTGTATTCTTATCTCTCTTTCAATCATGTTTTTCTGATCTCGATGTTCTCGTCACTTCGATTTGTACTACTGTCAAATAAAGATCTAGTTGTTGAGTTGACACTAATAAAAAGGAGTTATTTCATTTAATTGCACCTAGTTATTCATAAAACAAATAGTTGAAATTCGAGTAAAAACTATTGCTTGAACATTTCTTATCACAGACAATTATTTGAAAATCTAATATAATCGGTACCTGCTTTAGTCTATAGGGATAGAGTAGTCTGTTCTTCTTATTTTATTAGCTGCAAAAGTGCCTTCGGAATTGCGATTTCTCTTCTTTGCCAAAGTTTTATCACAGACTATACATATATATGTATATATATAAGTCTGTGGTTTTATTTGACATTTAAAATCCTGTGAAGGAGTTTTTTATTAGTACAGTGGAGGCGATCTATAAATTTACACGTTAATCATTTTTTAAAAGAGCCATCATCTCTTTAATCATTCAAACCGGGCATGGCTCTTGAATTTTTGGAATGACAGTAGATTCATTGCCGTCGAAATTAAATGCAATTTTATGCTTCTAAATTAAAATGCAGGTGTCTCAAAACAAAATTCTATGGTCTTATTCACTTCTTTTGATGTACGTGCAGTTGAGTAGAAGTGCTTAGTTTCGCTTTGTAATTTTTATTTAAGTTCAGTTATCCAATAAAGTCCGCTATTTAATTATAATAGCAATATCTTGCTTATCCGGCATATACATTTCGTATTTTGCTAATTATAATTGAAGTGGTTTTTTTTCTATTCTGGTCTGCAATTTGCGGTGAAATAGCACACAAAGTTGATAAAGTACTGCGTAGTGGATCTGTTTCTGAAAGTCAAACCTCCTTGGAAGATCTTTGTAATAGAATAAAAATGCTGAATTCATCAATGGATACTAAAATTGAGATACTTGAGAAATCCTTGGAATTAAAAATCTCTAACGTGTTAGCGGATAAATTTTTAGCAGTATTGAAATCATTTGAGACGAAAATAATTGAAGCTATTTCTTCATTTTCCACATCCCTGGAATTGGCGACAAAAGATTTGGATGCGATCTTGGCTCGCACAAACTCCCTGGAACTGAAAGTAGATTTGCTAGAGCGAAGTATGAAATCCACTCAAGTGATATTAAATGGAATTCCTATTTTGCCAAATCAACATCCCGATGCTATCATAAGTAAGATCACTCAAGCAGTTAATTATAAATCTGATTCTAATCCAACAGCATTTCGTCTACGTAAAGATAACAAGCAATTTTCTTCAATAATTGTTAAATTTCCAAGCACTTATTGGCAAAAACAATTTATTAAAGGTGTTGAAAGAGACAAGCCGAGATTATCTGATATCGGATTTGCTGGTTCGTCAGGTATTTTTGTTCAGGAAAGCCTCACTTCTTGATCACTGGCACTTTTACGCAATGCTATGCCATTAAAACGCCAAAAGAAGATTAAATCTGTATTTACATAGAATGGCATCGTCTATATTCGGAGATCAGCTGAGGAATCCCGTTCTGGTGACGAGCGACCTCCTAAATTAAATTTTGCGGCGCTAGCAGCTAACGGAATGATGAGCATCGTTATTGAAGTGTATATACATAGAGTCGATATTTCATTTTCTAATTATTTTTCATTTTTTTCTTTTTTATCTTGATTTTCTTTTTTTCTGATTATGTTCAAATTTTATTCAATTCTTTAGTGCTTTCCTCTGTAATCGTGCTAAAAAATATCTTCTGCTCTTTTGTGCTGAATTTAAGCTGTCATGCTGCGGGTTGTTTTTGCTATGAATTCCCCTAGTTATGAGTCTGTGATACCGTGTATGATTGATATGAATCTCTCGGGCTATCAATTTCATAGGGCTGGTCGCTCATATTCAATTAGTGGTGGCATTGGTATATATGTTCATCAAGGCATCCATGCACATATTGTCTCCTTATCAAGCTGTCCAGGCCCAGAGGTTGAGTACTTTTTCTTGAGGTAACTTTCCCCGCTGAGAAATCTTGTTGCTTGTGTCTATAAACTACCTAGGGTTTCTTCTCTTAGTAGTATTTATGATGAGCTTATGCTTTTCTCGAGCCAATATTCTTCCATTATAATTCTTGGTGATTAAATGTTAATTTTTTGACTGATAGTAGACAAAAACGACTCTTTTTAAGTTCCATCAATGGAAGTGGTTTAAAAGTGATTAACAGTTTGCCGACAAGACATTTCTCCTCAAGTAATTTCCTTTTAGATGTTATTATAACGAATCGTGATTGCATTCTGTCAAATCTTCGACAATTTGCCTTACCAGGAATTACGGACCATGAAGTGGTTACTGCTTCATTTAAGTTTCCTGTTCCGAATCTTTCCGCCAGTTTCGGGTTCCGAGCCTTTAACAATGTTGACACTTCTGGTATTTTTCTTGGAGCTTGCGCTATTGACTGGGGTCCCATATATGCAACGGGCGATGTTAACGTTCATGTTGAACATTTTAACTATATAATTTTAAACCTATACAATGATTTTGTTCCCATTAAATCCATTGTGTTAGGAAATAGACCATGGCTGGTTAAACAATACTATAATAACCTTCATACGCGAGAGACTATGCTTACAAGCTTTGTAACATTTTTAAAACTGATTTCCTTCTAGTTAACTATCGAAAGCCTCGCAACTTAACTACTAAAGCTATTCATGACGCCAAGCAGAAAATCTTTACTTGTAAACTTGATCCATATCTTCCATCTAAATGCCTGGTCTTCGAAATTCAGTTGATAATTGCGATATTGATCCAGAGGTACTCAACAATTACTTTGTAGAGGCCCATGTTAGTGGAAATAGCAACAGTGAGAGTTTTGCTATTAATGCCCTTGATAATGGGATTAATTTTGAGGGTTTTTCATTCTCTTCGGTTAATGTTGAAGATGTAATTCTTTCCATTAAATCGATCAAATCGGCTGCGATGAGTGTTGATAATATAAATCCTCGGTTTTTGCGTATTATTTTAACCTTTATTATTCAACATTTGACGCATATTGTTAATACGTGCATTACCACATCTTGCTTTCCTTCATTGTGGAAACTTGCTAAAGTTATTCTGACTAATAAATAGCTCAGTCCCAAAGGTAAAGAAGATTTTCGCCTAATTAGTGTACTTCCGTTTTACTCAAAAGTCATTGAAAGGTTACTCTGTGATCAGACCAAGAGATTTTTAGGTAATGAGTCTTTATTGTATGAATTTTAGTCGGGGTTCCGAGGTCATCATAGCACAATAACGTCACTCCTCTACCTTACTGATTACATCAGATGCAATTTTGATAATCGTCTGGCATCTTTGCTTGTCCTACTTGATTTCTCAAAAGCTTCTGACAGTGTTAATTTTAAGGTGTAATGTTTTAAACTGAAATCAGAAGTCAGATCTGGTGTTCCTTAGACAGTATCAGTCGAAGAAAGTTAAATGCAGTGTACTATTCGTGCTCGCGCTATATTTTTATAATAAATAGATTTAGCCATATATCTGAATGCTCCTATCGTATCTTGGGTTGTACATTGGATAATTATTTGAAATATCAGACTGCCCTTATGGTATTCAAGATATGTAAGAATTATGCTACACAATATTTACATGGGAAAATATGTCAATTTCGATCAGCTCGTAGCCTTCAACTAGTTATACCTCGGAGTAGCTTCATTCAAAGTGCAAGATCCTTTTTCGTTTACGGTGTCCAACTCTCACTGCCTACTAATGTGAAACGTTCAGCAACCCTCAGCAGTTTTAAAGAAGCAGCTTTTAATCATTTTGCAAGTCACCCTTGATTTTTTGTTATGCATGGAACATGTAATTTTAGCACGATTAATTAGTTTTATTTTGTTTTCTCTCTACTTTTCTTGTGATCCTTATTTCTATTTTCCTATTTTTTGTACTTTGCTCTTTCTTTTTCTCTCTCTATTCAAGTAATGAACTTTTGTTTAATATTATTTGGTTGTCAGTAAATTTTGCACATCCAAGCTTTAGTAGATTGTATAATAGCCTTAGTTTTTGTTTCTTTCTTTCTTTTTATTTTATTTTATTGTTAATTTGATTGATTGATTAAATTTGAGTAATTACATGCAAAAGAGCCTTAGCTCAAATGTAATATATATTAATAAACTAATTTGAATTTTTATTTTTTTACTTCATCTAAAATTTTTTGATAATCGTTTTCTATGTATTCTTATAGTGGCTCAAGCACAAGTCTTGAAATTTTTCTACAGCGCGAGCTTACTACGATATACGTGCATTAAGTTTTAAAATATAACGTTTTGATCAACCAAACTTTACGGTTTGTATAGTCCCTTCTAACAGAATTACACTATTTCAGAGTGCTAAAAGCTTTGAACAATATAATGGACACATGTACAGACATTTTCCTGGTTTCTCTAATTAAATCAGAGATCGTATTTGTCGTACGAATAATCGAAGCTAGTTTAAATACTTAACTTGTAAGAATTGTTATAATTCGCAATGATTTCTGACGTTAAAAAACGGACAATATTGCATCAAATTTGTTTATTGTCTCCACTTATCCATAAAGTTCCGAAAACGTACTAAAAGAGAATTGCTCTTAAATTCATTTTAGCGTTTTTTTCCCTTTGTACATTTTTATTTTTATTATTACTATTTATTAGTATTAATATGGAAAATGCAGAGAGATGTCATCTAGGAACTGCGATGTGTGCGATGTTTTGTGACATTACCCTTAAGTACCCTAGGGCGTCCATTAGAACTTGAGGTCTTTGACAAATCCTATATCATTCCTTCGGGTGATATTTGTAACAGACTCTAGCAATGGGAATGCCTTTTCGATATGTTTTACCTTAATGAAGCCGAGCTTCCAGAAAGAAGCGTCAAGTGTCGCTATCTATACTACCAATTTTCTGAAGATGGTCAATGCCCAGTCAGCAGCGCCGTTTTAAGTGAGGAACTTTTATATCATCTGTTGCAAATAGGGTTAAAAACTTTCGCGTTCATCAGCGCAGAGATGTTTTTCTATTGTACCAATTTAATTCTGTTAATTGTTAGACTTGCTGCGTTCATGTCCTGGCACCCAAATGAGCATGACTTTATTTGTTTCGGGCTCCAAGACAGTACGACAGTCTTGGAAGGGAAGGTAATCCAATGGAAGGTAAGGTAATTAAACCATTTGAATGTTGAAGTCTGATAGTACCTATATATATTTTTCCTTCACGCATGATATTATACATAGTTTTCAGAGCACTGAGTGGAAAATGGTAAGTGAGGCTCCAGCATAAAAATCAAGAAAAACAAAGTTTCATGAGAAAGACAAATTCGTCATAGGCAAAAGAATATTAACATTCGGTGATAAACAAGTCGCATCAGATTACTTTCTCAAAGCCATGAAAATACTTATCGTAGCAACATTGTATCATCGCGCCGTGGAAATAAAGCCGACGACGCAATTTTATATCTTCACTCTTCAAGTTAGAACGAATTTTTCTTGTGTTTAAGATTATATTTCAACTTCTTGCTAACTTGTATTTTATTGGGTTTATGTCAGGCTAAGCGAATTCTTATTATAAATAAATTTCACGCTTGTGCAAAATAAATTTCATTGTTTTGTGTGAAGTCGAGGTGTTTTAAATTTACCAACAGAGGTTGTATTTGGCATTATTGTGATATCGACGAAAGTAAAAAGTTCTTTGTTAAAGGCAAAAGCGTTAATATCACCACGGGAGTAGGAGAAAATTTTGATGTTCTGGTCTTTCACCAGAATATGCCATAAACAAGGCACTGGTTTGTGCACCAAAGTTACCAAGAAACAGGCGGCAGGTAAAAGATCCTGTCGCGTTACAAAACACTTGCTCTGCCTTCCATTTTGGATCCATTCGTGTAACATGTAAAAGATGCACTTTGAACAAATTCTTCGATATAAATACTCAACTCGAATTAATCCACAACAACCTGAGGATATCTTAAAGTATCTACCGGACACTAACCAAACCATAGAAGTCATACAGTGCAAATATCAACGACAACGTTTTGCTTCCCAATACAACTTAAAGTAATTTTAATCACATACAGCACCACAGAATACGGATTGACTGAATTCTAGAACAAATAAATTCAATTCAATTCAATTTATTTACAAGCTGGTAATGTACGCAAGGTTACAATCTTATAAATGTACATGATAAATTATAAGGTTACAAAAAGAAAATACTATGAGTCCAAATAAAAAACACCATCAAAAGTGAGCATAATAAAATATTGCAAAATCAGTTCAATAAGTAACAATATTAATCTTAAATGATACAATAATGTATATATGAAAAAAAAAAGAGAAGAAAATATAGAATAGCAGAACTAATCCCATGTAAGCTAATAGCTAATAAATAACGGAGCTAACTAAATTTTTAAAACTATCAAAGGCACCCATAGTGCCTACACTCTGTACATTGTATGGCAAATTGTTCCAAACTCGCACTATTTGCACAAAGTAAGAGCCTTCCTGAACTCGCCTGTTATGTCGGGGAATCAAAATGTTATGACTCCGCGATGACTGCAGAAACTGAATCTGGCTAGTTAGATAGGTCGGTTTACCACGACGTATGAGCCCATGGAGGAAAAATAGAGATTTACGTGTAAGATAAGCCTCCAGAGAGCACCCAAGTAGAATAGACTTAAACTGGGAAACATGATCGAACCTCCGAAGATCAAAAACAAATCTAACACAGTCGTTAAAGGCAACAATCAACCTACGCAAGCATACAGAATCTAATTTAGAATAGATTAAACTGCCATGAGAGAAGTGGGGTAAAATCTGAGCCTTGATCAGCTTCATCTTAATGCTTGTACTCAAGATTTGAGCCGACAGCCACAGTCTCCGTAAACCGCCGTAAACTTTGCCAACAATAGCTGCAATGTGATCGCAGCACATTAATCTAGAGTTCATCTTTACACCCAGATTAGTAATGTTTTCTACAATCGGCAGCGCTTGTCCTGCAAGTAATACTGGGGGGATAGGTGTTAGTACAGTACTGTGATATAATACAAGACATTGAGATTTTCCAGGGTTTAGAGAAAGTTGGTTGTGTAGCGACCAATTATATACTCTGTCCAAATCATCATTTATCAGAGCCATACAGTCCTTTATAACCCCAATAGGCCTGATGTAGTATAACTGAACATCGTCGGCATACATGTGGATGTTAACATCGAGAATGATATTGGGTAAATCATTTATGAGCATACTAAATAATAATGGTCCTAGGAAAGATCCTTGAGGTACCCCATAGTGCAATGGTAATATGTCAGAGTGCAAATCATTTACATAAACTTTCTGAAATCTCCCATCAAGAAAGCATCCAATCAAATTAGGTGCTGAGGCTGAGAACCCAAAAATTGAGGATAGTTTATTTAGCAGTATTCGATTGTTAACGCTATCAAAGGCCTTTGAGAACTCTAGCATTACAAGGGTACCGACCTCATTATTATCCACGCTTCTTCTCAGATCCGATGTTACCTTCAACAAAGCTGTCTCACAACTATGATTCTGTCTAAAACCGGATTGCTAACGTGATAACAAATTGTTATTTTCAATATATTTGTGAATCTGATTACAAATCACCTTTTCAAGAACTTTAGAGAGAAAACACAGATTGCTAATGGGGCGAAAGTCTGCAGGACTACTAACCATCTTTTTCTTCGGAAAATGCAATATTTTAGCCAATTTCCATCTTGATGGGAAAACACACTGAGTCAAACAAGAATTAAATACATACAGTATATGTTGTCCGATGTAAGGCATTAGGATCTTAAGAAACTTTGGTGAGACGTTGTCCGGTCCAGTAGCATCCGATTTAATAGAGTATAGGGCGCCAATAAGCTCATCATAGTGAATACAGCGAAAGGCAAATAAACTATTCACTCAAAATGGATATTTTTCACAGAAACAAAAAAAAAACTTTGTTTATGAGGATCATCAGACAGTTAGTATGTTTTCAAAATCGAATGAATTTTTCCTCGTATTTCCAACCGACAAAAGGTTAAACTTACTTAATGAATATCGTAGTCTCATCCGAAAGTTGGTAGATATACATTACCAAACTTTGCCATTCCGAATGTAAATCACACACAACTAGTTATTAAAATATTAACTATGATTATTTTCTTATATAAGCTCAATATACCAATAACCCTGTACTGTCCGTTAGTAGAACGTACACGCAAATTTGAACTTAGTGAAACTGAAATGGATGCACTGGTAAATTTGGATCAAGGTCAATGATCGAATCTCTTATCAAAACAAACACTGTTCACTACGTTTTAACTTCCAATAAACTTGCACACTTATTTCTTAAGATTGCCCACTAATTATATTAAGATCAGATTGTGTAATGAGATATTAGGTCAGAGATCAACACACACTAGGAAACACTTACTATTACAAACTTAGAATATACGATTATCAAGAAAAGTTGTATTGGGATAAAACTCAATATGTAAGTTTTGGATCAGAGAATTTTGTATCACACTGAAAACACGTATTATTAGAATAGTTGCAATATAAAATCGTCACGAGCGTAACACATATAAATATATAAATATATACATATATGTCAAATTAATACAGAATGAAGATAAATTATAATATTTGAGAAATATGCACAAAAAATGTATAATATGTAAATATATATATGAGTAAAAATGAGTAAATATTGTAAAATAGATGTATGAATAAATATTAATTTGTTACAAGTGACTGGTACTCACCGATCTACAGCTTGATGCTTGAGGGTTGGCTTTAAGCTAATGTTAAGACCTTTAGTTCTAACCAAATCTTTATTCCCGTCGAGACCAGAAATAAAGTTTTAATGTTAGTAAGATATTGTCTCAGTCGAGACCCGAGATAATATTCCTTAAGTCAGTCGAGACTCGGCTTAAAGTGTTATCTTATCTTCAATCGAGACCCGAAATAAGATGCGTTTATTTCCGTCGAGACCAGGAAGGATTGTTAGTAAAAGATTACCTCCGTCGAGACCCGAGATAATATTCTTTAAGTCAGTCGAAACCCGGCTTAAAGTGTTACCTTATTTTCAGTCGAGACCCGATATAAGATGCGTTTATTTCCGTCGAGACCAGAAATGATTGTTAGTAAAAGATTATCTGAGTCCAGACCCAAAATAAGACGCGTTAAAAGTGAAATATCAGTCGATACCCGATATAAGTATTAGTCCCTAAACAGCCAACTTACCCCAAGCGATGAGATCGACATCAGTCAGCTTGTCGTTTATATAGCCCTTGCTTGCACACGACAACACTGATAGAGTAGCAGCGGCGCATGATTTCAAGAATTGGCAATGCACCTGTGTTCTTATGGCACTAGCTATAAAATTTGCCTAGCAACGAACAAAAATGCATAGCAACAAGAAATTTAGAAGTACACATGCTGTTGTATTAAATTATATTTGCAAAAATCTTATTTCGTATCACGTAGAGAAGAAATTCCCGTTCGATGGTACTTATAATGATGATAATGCTAGAGCTGCAAATTGATCTGCTTGATCTGATTGTATTTGTGCCATCCATTGTATGTTACATGACAACACATGCTTTTGATAGATGTTGTACCTATTTTTGGAAAATTATAATTAAATTGAATTTGAATTCTTTTCAGAACTGAATTTCAGCGTGGTATTGTTGTAATATGTTCCCTTTTCAGGAATTCTTTTTTAGTACGAATTCAAACATATGACAATAATTTTAATTTAATCTGCTCAATGAGGCTATACTTTTATGTTGTATTTGTGCAATACGTTATGAAGATGACAAATACATGGCTATGTTGGGTTGTGTACATGTTTTTTCTTAAGAGAAATCAAATTAGATTTAATTTTACCAAGAATTTTGATGCTTTGTTTTCAGGATATTTTCTTTTCAGAAGTTATGTTAAAAAACATATATTCGAAGCAATTTGGTTCGAACAAACCCCACACCGTAATAATCTTCGAACACTATTATAGGCTTTATTCTACAATATAAAATTCATAACTTCAATCACACAATTTTAAACACGGCTCATCCGCACCATATTCCTACGTGGATTAAGTTTTTATGCACCACCCTATAACTTAAATAATACAATCTATTATGATGATTATTAAGATTCATTTTATAGTAATTGTTGGAGTTTTATTATCCTAGAAGGGGTAGACTCTGCTTTTTCGTTTCCAGATTAGGGTAGACAAATTCTTTTTGAAAGGAAAGATTTTGTGTCGATCTCATTTAGCTATACACTTATAAAGGTAATCTATGTAAATCAACAGCAAAAGGGCAAAGAAGTTAATGGAAAGTGTTAAGAAAGAAGGGCGGTTAAAATTTCGGAAATGACTACTTATTGAAGAGAAACACAAAAATAAAAACAATTTTTTTAAATTGTTTTCAAACTAGTGTGTTACTATCGTGCAATATTTTCTGAAATAGTCCTTACATTCATAACTCATGAAAGGCTGCATTAATCTATCTGATGAATTATTACGTAATCAGAAGAATCCTGGGCCATTCCTTAGTTCATTATTGCTAGCATAATGGTAAAATTTAAAATAACTGAAATTAAATACGGTAGTTAAAACTTATGAGAGAAATTATATAGTGTGGACAGATTTAGATTTTACAATTTTTTTCTTAAGTGTTAGTTGTCAACACCATTCAGCACCTTACGGAACGTGGGGCGGATTGAAAAACTCATCTTTTCCCTTGATAAATCCTATACTTGAACCTATAATGTTATTAATGTTATCACATATTATAGCTTCAGAATACGGAATGTCAAATTATAATTTATTTATTCTACTCCATATAGTCCTCACAATATATTTTTAGTAAATAAGTAAGTAAATACGAAAATATTCGTAGTCTGCTTGGAATATCGGTAAGTTTAATATTTCAAGAAGAAAACACAAACAAGTTTCTATTCTCTCTCGTTCAGCCTTTAATCTGCCTCAACGTCTCGCTTATGGTCATTAGGCATCCTCAGGAGGTCTTTACTACAATTAACACAATATTATGACAAAAATCACATTTGTACATCTATATGAAACACAATGAGACTCACATTTTGAAAAAGACTTGTTCTACAACTAAAAATTATTTTCCATGGTGTCAAGCAAAATATTAAAAACAAAATAATTTTTTTAACAACAAACACCGAACATTATTTTAAGTTAAATTGCGAGGAAATAGATCTAAGGCTGACAAGTAAAAAAGCTAGAATTGGTCTAAGACCAATTCTTATGATATCTTAGATGAATGCCCGTATAAAATTTCGTATAGTCACCGATCTATGCAAGTTTGATTTTTGAAGTGGTTTTTTGCATATATTTCTAGAACGGTTCCTCGGACAGAAAAAATGATTATAAACAATTTTATAGGATTTCGTATTCTGAAAAAGTTTTTGGTACAATTAAAATGTCTAGGACTGATCGTTTTCACAGTATATGTAAAAAAACTAAATCTTTATATAGCAACACCGGGGTTGCCCGATTTAGCCCATTTTAGATTTTTTTTATTGCTATAAAAACGCCATGTTCACCACCAAATCTCAGCTCTCTATGTCGACGCGTTCTAACGCAGTGTCTAAATATAAAGTGGAAAACAAATTTTTTTGTAAGATAACCCCACGAAGGTGTTTCCCGATTTATCTCATTTTCGAACTTAATTTTACGTGTACAAAATTTCAGCTTTCTAAGTGAACGCTCTCTCGAGTTATTGCACAGACGTCGGACAGACAGACAGACATGAGAAATCAAAATAACTCTTAATATTATGCATGAGTGTCCAATCCATTATTTCGAGGTGTTACAAATGGAATGACAGACTTAGTAAAGCCTTCTGATTTCATATAGGGTATAAAAATTGGATGAATCAGGTAATTCTTTCTTAGGGTTGTAATATAAAAATTTTGTTTTTCACTATACTATATATATTTGGACACTTTCTGCACTTTCTCAAAACATGCAGTTTTCATACCTTCTTCTTAAGAATTGGGCGCATATACATGTAATTTGCTCCAAGTAGGTACCTTAACACATGAGTCGTTTAATATTGAAAATCCCATTGCATTGTAATTAGAACACGTGCTATTTGCTATTCAAGTACACATTTTAATATTATATTAACTGCAAGAATGAAAGCGGCACATATAGGATTTAACCAAAGTTTCACACTACAGCTGCCAGGTATGACTCTTTCGTGATTGATAACTTATCTATTTTATTGGTAGTATTTCGATATTGATTATTGATTATTTCATGTAGTGACTATATAGTCAAAGGGAACTATCGCAGTCGCAGTTGTGTCTATGAACACGAGTTAAGCTTTGTACTTACGAACTTAAGAAAAAAGAACAATAAATAAAAGAAATTTAATGATTATAACTTTATTGCACGATCTTTTACAATATATTTCCTTACGCTGGAAAAAATGTGAACATAATAAGGTGACGGCAAGCAATTCTGGAAAAAATGTCTGCGTAAAGTGCTGATCATGAAATAATAATTAATTAAAAATTAATAATTAATATGACTTTAGTGAATTGGGAAATCCGCGATAACCCAATTTATTTGATTGATATTGATAATAGTGGTAATGCCCTAAAGTAAGATTAGCTGAATGTATATACCTAGTTTTCAAAATGACAAAGAAAAGCGAAAATGATTTGTTTCCTCATAAGAGCAACTTTTCTTGCTCTTTTTGACAAATTAAGAATTCGAAACTTAAACCACAAATTTAATTCAGCTATAGAATTGATATTATGACTCATATCACTTATGTCAGGTTAGATTTGTATGCTAAATAAATATTACCACATTTATAGTTAGTCTAAAACCCTATCGAGTTTGGTGAGCCCAATTTCTGTCACGTTTTTTCTGGTGTCGGTTGACGAATGACAGCAACACGCATTTCGACACGTAGATTTTCTACAGCCGTAGTATAGTTCAGTTGTTGCTGTTCATGCTGATGATGACAAGTGGGAAAGATCTGTAAAGCGGTTCTTAAGGGATTGCACATATTCCATTGAAATTCGTAAAACCGTAGCATTTTCAACAATTCCATTACAATGTGTGTTTCTATTGTAAAAGACACAATTATTTTCAGGAAGCGTTTTTTACTTTCAAAGTAAGCATGTCGTTAAGAAAACTAATCGTAAAGTTTCTGCATCCATTTTCATACTTATTTTTCAACATTTAGAATCATATCATTCATTTTCTATTTTTCAACTCTATTTTTTTATTTTTCGCCTCACTAAATTTCGTTATTTGGGATCTGTGGATCAATCAAAACCAAGACTTAAAACTTGCCACCCAAAATGTATGATGGAATAAAAACTATTTTTTTTTTAGCTTTTGCTGTTGTGCCGGAGAATTTAAAAATAGCCTTCTTGAACAAGTATATAAGCAGATTTGTGCAAATTGGTTATTACTTTTGCCTTTGGTTTTCTCCTGATATTAAATTTCATATTGGTATGCTTTTTATACCCTAGATGAAATCTATAGGGTATACTAAGTTTGTCATTCCGTTTGTAACGCACAGAAATAATGATGGTAGAGCATAAAATTAAAAGTTATTTTGATTTTTGCATGTCCGTTCGTCCGATCGTGCGCACGCTAACTTGAGAATGCGTTAACTTAGAAAGCTGAAATTTTGTACACGGACATTAAAAAAAAAATAAAATTAATTTCGAAAATGAGACAAATCGGGCAACTCCTTCGTGGGGTTGCGATACAATATTTTGTTTTCCATTATATATTTGGACACTACCTGAGAACACGTCGACATAGATAGCTGAAATTTGGTATGTTGTATTTTCATAGTGTTAGCAAATAAATCTTCAAAAATGGACTAAATCGGGTAACCCCTTCTTGGTGTTGCCATAAATTTTTTTTTGTTTTTTACATATACTTTGAAAACGATCAGTCCTAGATATTTTTATTGTACTAAAAACTTCTTCGGATTAAGAAATCCTATAAAATTGGTTATTATCATTTTTTCTGTCCGACGAGCCGTTCTAGAAATATATGCGAGAAAGCAATGCAAAAAAATCAAAATTGCTCAAATGGGTGACCATCCGAAATTTCATATTGGCATTCATCTAGGGTATCATAAGAATTGGTTTTAGACCAATTCTAGCTTTTTCACTTGTTATTTTCTACTTTTAAGAATTATAAAAAACTTCAAAAGAAGTTTAACTGCCCTATGAAAAGTAGATGCCCTTTTTAAAAACATGTGAATTTTAATATTAGAACTCATCGCCGAAATTAATAAACTGTAATTACTAAGACATAATAACTTAAATAAATAACTACAATCCAAAATCGTAGCAAGAAAGAGCCAGAATTTTAGTTCAATATTTTCCAAATTTATATTTAAAAAAAAACACTATTCTTAGCCTTTCTTGAAAATTGGTTAATTTTTTGATTTACTCTTTTTTTGTCTCATATTTTTTATCTACTTTTGAATTTAAAGTTTTTTTTTTAAATAGCAATTTTTTTCGTTGAAGATAAAACAAACATTCTCTATCTGTGTTCATTGTATTTAACCTCTGTCGTATTGACTTATTAACTTTTTAACGACTTGTACATTTCCGGAAAAAGTTATTATCTTGAACAATCCTGATAATGAAATCCCATCAGAACTAATGAGGAAATTACTTAAGAGGAAATTTAATTAACAAAACTTCAACACTGATCACATTTCAACTTAATATTTAATTCTAAGAATATAAATTGAACGAACTTCACCTTTCACCTGTGCGTCTTGAACTTTCTGTGGATTTTTTCACGGAACTTTGAAGTTTATTTACTTATCTTTCTCTGAATTTCTTAGTTAATTAATGAGAACGCCTTGCAATAATTTTGTTTAGAAACTTTTTGAAGATTATATTTGATTTAAATAATTTCAAATGAAAAAGAAACTTAATATTTCTTTCTGAAGGTACAACAATTAATTAAAGTTTTCGTAAGCTCCCAATTTGAATTATCTTTTACATCAGTTTGGTTAGGGAGAATGGTGGGCTAACGTTCTTTCAGTTTAAATTTTTTGTTAAGAATTTCATTCTGCGGACTTGTTGATGTATGATGCTCTCAAACCTTCGCTGATTTTAAAGCGGAGGGTAGACAGAAGATGGAAGACTGTCCCAAATTCGCACAGTTCGAGATAAAAAAGCATCACGGGATTTTATTTTACGGCTGATGTTATCTGTCTAGTTTAACTTATTGGATTACTAACACCAAGAAGACTATATGGTGAATCGAAAATTAATCCTCTGGACGTACCGTTGGCTACGACCACACAAAGGAGCGTTTACAATGACACAGTAGAGCGGAGTGAGCTTTTGTCAGAGTAGCGTGCATGCCCAATAGAGAATGAGCTTCATTCGGATTTTCGAAATCATATGAAAATTGTGTGACAGATTATCATGTATTTAGATTTGAAATATATTTCAAAACAGAACACAATTCGTCGATTCGTATAATTTATTTAACGAAATGGTGTTAAATGACAGAGAATAATTCTATAATTGCACCAGAATGAGCTATGAATAATTGAATTACCAGAAAATACAAATTAAAGTTTATGACGGACACTTTCGTAATGAACGACCTGAGTTAAATCTAAACGCAAAAGTTTTTGCGTGATTGATTTTGAATTTGGGTAAAAATTGTTGCTCAGAGGCTAAGAAATGGTTGAATCAATGCATATATTTCCGGTCATCTGTCGGTTATAGATTTTTGAGAGAAATTTTAGAGCTGCATTTACCATCTATTTCGTCCTTACATAATTGCACTAAGATTAATGATGATGCTTCTGTTTTGTAATGTAGCTGCAATTGATAACCACAGCTAGATTACGGCATTTAGGTGGATAGTGTAGCGGTATGAAAAATAGATATGTGTGCTTGTGGTTAATGCTGTATTTATTGAACAATTTTCATCGAGACACTCAAATTCATAAATTCACTATGTTTTAATCCTGCTTATTAATTGCTCGATTGCATGTGTAGTTGTTATGCCGTATCTTGGCATATATTCAACTAAATGCAATTTATAGCCTTTTCTAAAGTTTTCACGATTTATGCACTTGTTTTTATTTCACTTTAATCTTATTTTAACTTAACTACTTAACTATTTTTGTTTCGTTGCATATATTCTTAAAATGCCAGATTTGGCATGTGTTTAATTTTATGCAAGAAACTTATTCAAACTACGCACTAATTAGTATTACACACAATACTTATCTGAAAAATCCAAATCCAACAAAAAAACGTTATGTCCCTTGCCAGCACCAATGGCACACCAATTTCCAGCATGTATAATAATGTACCTTAAACGTGGCACTTTTTATTATATGCTTAATTGCTGAAAATGAAAATTCACAAATCACTTCATCTGATGCTATAAGTTGCATGTATGATCGCTTTGACAAAACTGACAGAGATCTTAGGGATTGCCCCCTTTTTATAGGCTATAAGCGGCCATTTTGACATACGTTCCACAAGAAAACTGCGAATTAAGCATATTTTTCGAATTTGCTTGACTTGTATAATTATCTTAAAATGTGCCAATTTCCTTCAACCAATTTATTTTAAATTATCCATGAATTTTCATAATTTACTTATTTAGATATTTTAATTTTTCTGAATTTTATCAAGATGGCGGCTCCCTGCCATACCATGAAAAAAATTTTGCATCTCGTTTCCACAACTATCTCTTTCCCACTTATTATGGGAATTTCTCGTGGAATTTTTCGCGAATATTTGCTTACCTGGTAGCTTTCGCGGTTTTTAAGTATTACCAACAGGTAGCGCGCAGCCAATTTCACAAAATCAGCTTTTCACCGTGTCAAGTCGACAGTCGCGATCGCGATATTTACCAGTGAAACTTTCGCGTTTGTTTATGTGTTTTTTCGGACAATTTATGGATTAATTAATCAGGTAAGTGTATTTTATTAACTTGTAAGTGTTGTTTATTAATTATTGATGTGTTCCAGTATGAATAGTTTGCACAAAATATGCAAATCCTGTTAAATTATTCATGTTGGAAAGGTGATTTCTTAAAATGTTAACAATGGCATAAATTGTTGCATTTCATTAATTATAATGTATGTGCTTGTTGCAAGTTTTTATGTTTTGCATATTTAAGCATATTTGCATGTTTTGCAAATGTTTATTAATTTCGAAATTCGTTTCTTCGCAGACTTTCTATCTAATATTCAAACTATCTAGTTTAATTATGATTATTTGTATTATTGTTAACTGATATATCATTATCTTTTCTTTCAGTTCATTACTTGACGCTATCAGGGGGTTATTTCAGGACATAGGACTCGATGACTTAAGGGAAGTAGTGAATATTCCTTTGATTTATATTTCATGCAATTTTATTTGTTTTTAGCTGTGTTCAACAGCTTCAGATCTAATAGAAATTTGTAGGGTAGTTGAAAGTCTCCCAAACCGAGAAAATGATGTTGTTCTTATTTTCGATGAAATGAGAATTCAAGAAAACATGGTATATAATAAAGATAAAGATCGAATAGATGGCTTTATCGATTATAGTCATAACAGATCACAAAATTTGCAAAGTCTGTCTATGTCTTTATGTTTAGAAGCCTAATCGGCAATTTTAAAGTAGCCTTGTATTATGTTGCCTGTTCGGGGTCGATTCCTCCGGAACGCCTTAATGATGAAGTAGAAAAATGCTTAAGTATTGCGGAACAGGTTAGTCTGAATATAAAAGCAATAGTTTGCCACCAAGGCTCTACAAATAGGAAATTCTACAGGAATAGCAATATAGAAGTAGAAAAACCTTTCTTAACGTGCAAAGAAAAGACCATATATGCTCTTTTTGATGTACCACACCTATTTAAAATCATTCGAAATAATGTAAAAAATTGACATCCGATGGTGAAATCAGTTGGACAGCTATAGTGTTCTTATGTAATATAGAAAAAAATTAATCGACTAAAATCTGACCTAAACTGACATCATCCCATATCTGGCCAACAGATTTTCAAAAAAGGAGAGTACATTGAGCAGTCCAAGTCTTGGGCAGAACTGTAGCAGTTGGAATACGAGATGTCATCTTACGTATTAAATATAAACCCAGTTATCGGAAGAGATCAATCACATTGTTTTAATGGACTAGCATTGACAATCAAATCAGTTTTCTCTTTAAGTGATTCTCTGTTTTCATCTTACAGAGATGTTCAATTTCTGCACATGGAACAGTCAAATCAAGATCCACTTGAAACCTTTTTTTCACATATTAGAAGCAGAAATTGCAATAAAAGTAATCCATCTTTATTTGAGTTTGGATTGTTTGCAAAAATTATTTCAATAAAATTACTCTTTTCATCCCAGTTTTCTAATTGTGTAAATGATGAAGATGAAATTTTCAGAATTGACTAAAAAACTGGCTTAGAAGATCAATATAATCAAACCGAACATAATTCTTCGTCACAAGCTCAGTGGGATGAGGTTAATAACTATATGAAAGAAGAAATTGTGGTAACAGAACATACTTTTAAAAAGCTCGAAATTAACGACGCTGCTACTAGGTATTTTGCTGTTTATAGTTTTTTGAAAACCTTTAAAAGTTTAGGCAGATTTTGCAACGAATGCAGCAGACAAATAGTACAAAATGATTCATGCGGAAGTGATTCGAGCGAAATTTTAATTATATTGAAACAATATGATAATTTAAAAGATGGTGCTGGATCAATTGTACCGACAACAAATTTTTTGGAGTATGTAGAAGGTATGTGGAAATCTTTACAAAAGTATTCCAAGATAATCCGGAGAAAGAAAACTTGTAACAATTTATTGTAGATACTTGCGTGTTTGATTCTAATAGCCCTCATTGTGATTTTTTCGATCAAATACATCAGTGCTTCGAGCACCGTATTAAGAAAATCGATTTCCTTTTTCTAGTTTTTGTAAGGAAAAATTGCAAATGGAAAAGGGATGTCAAATCTCAATGCAGCCACAAACTACTCTTTTCGCCGATACATGCATAGACAAGGCTTCTAAATTCAAATAATATACAAAAAAAATATGCTAGAAGTCCTCAATAGTAAGTAAAAAATACTTTTGTTAACTTGTTAAATTTTGATTTGTTCGATGGTGCCATATTTCTTATGAAAAATATGAAGCATTAAGCTTCATTTGGCATTTGAATAAAAAAATCGGGTGACTCCTTCTCGAGATATGACTTTTTGAAAATAACGTCTCATCGTAAAATCACGAAACCGCTAGCCCCCCTAGCGGTGGGCATGGGCGTGGTAGGGGAAACAAAAAAGTATGGGTGAGCTTACTTTGGTATTCCATACAAACTCTGAAAGTTTCATCTAAATCGGAAATGGTGGGGTCCAAAACTGCCCTTCTTGATCGCCTTCGTGTGGAATGGCCCTATATAAATACACAAATGTAAGAGCCGTTAAAGAAATCTCAAATATTCAAAATAATAACATTAATAAAACAACAAGTAAAAATGATAATATTGGTAAGACCAATTCTTATGATATCGGACACCCATCAGTGCACGTTTGGTTTTTGCCGTGGTTTTTCAGACAGTAAAAATGATTACAACCAATTTCATATTCTGAAGAAATGTTTAGTACCTACAACGACGTTTTTCTAGGACCGACCGTTTTCAGAGTATACGTTAAAACCCTAAATCTTTATACGACAACACCAAGAACAGGTTGCCTGATTTGGCCCATATTTTAAATCATATTTTCTATTTTGATAAAAAACCGTGCACAAAATTTGACTATATACGTCGACTCATTCTCAGGCGGATCCAAATAGGTATATATAGTAAAAAATGAAATATAAGTATGGAAACCCTACGAAGGAGTTATACGATTTGTCTCATTTTCGAACTTAAATCTACATTTTTTTACAGGACCGTGTGCAAAATTTCAACTCTCTAATTGTACGCGTTCTCGAGTTATCATGCGGACGGACAGACAAAAATATGGATATGCAAAAATCAAAATATTTGTTTATATCATTGTCATGAATTCGCACTCATAACGCCCGACCTACCTGAATACATTGTAAGATAATATTTCATCCATTTCCTCCCATACAAAGTGTACAAATTGTACGCTTTGTTTTTCTCATGCTCAAAACTGCTGACGGTGAGCATTGCTGCCCGTCAGCGATAAGAAAGTCAATATTTTTGGATAGAGGATATTTCCTCCGAACATTTTTCAACTGTTAAAACGGCGCGCGATTATTTTTCTCCGCGCATTTTTATCACGAAATCGCTCGTTCAGCATAAAGAGAAGGGAACGGCGTTGGCAGCGGGAGATATGTGTGGCGGGCCACAAAGATCGTCGGGGTAGTCTATCAGAAATCGGTGGGACGACTATGTAAAAACTCGTAGTACGGTCTGGCACCTTTTTTTTCTATTTCTCCAATTAAAGGAAAACTTCTCTTACTTCAAAAGAATAAAGTTCTACTAATATAACTTGCGTTCAGTAATTATACTAAATAAAATTTTGTAAATTTTTAAATATGAGACAAATCAAGTTCATAATATTTGCGTTGATTTATAAAATTAATGGTGTATTAATAAATCATCAACGGGTTGGTGCAACTTCAGAAGTCAGAAGCACTCCCAGTCCATTGTGGTAAAAAAAAAACACAAGAACACCACATCATGCTACGGGTGTCCAATTAATTTTTTCTACCATCATTATTTCTATGAGTTATGTACAATTACAAACGGAATGGCTAACTTATTGTTAGTATACCTTTGACTACATCATCTAGGGTACGAAAATCGAGTAAGCAAAAACGTTTAGATAGAAAAAACAAAGCAGAAAAAATTAAAAGCATTTTCAGAAACTTTATTATAATTAATGGAACAAAAAAATTCAATTATTAAAAAGGAAAAAAAAAAAGTTTAATACGAGAAATAAAAGCACTTAAAAAGATCACAAAAAGATTTGAAAACTATCAAACCATATGTATATATACCCATACAATCACAACTGACAGGCCAATTAGCATACTAGAGTGCTGCCAGATGGCAACATATAAAAATCGGGAAAATACTGGAGAGAAGATCGTGAGTTGGGTCTGAAAATCGGTGAAAGAATTAAAGCACATAATTACTTTATTAAAACATAAATTATAAAAATCCAATAAAATATAAAATAAAAAACCTAAGGAGGTATCCAGAACTTTAAAATAGATTAGATTAACATTCTTATTTCCATTTGCACTTTTTCAATCTTATCATTAAGTTGTATACAGTATTATTTATACTAAACTATTTTTAATACATTGTAGAATTAAAGCGTTAAAGCATGTTTTCATTTATATGCATATTAAAACATTTCTCTTTGTTTTTTGTCAAAAAATCGTTGGACAATAAAATGCCTTTTATAATTTCCGTACCCAATCAATTTCTCAGCATTGTTTCGTTAATATTTATCTGAAACAGAGCACACTTTGCAAAATGCAATTTTTTTGGGTCGCGTCATGTTTTTTATTTTCAACAAACCAGTTTTTTAATTTCGCATCATTTTGGCAGCCCATACGATTTTTTCTGCAAATATTTCAATGCTCACAATTACAAAAGTTACATAATTCAAACACTTTAATTTTACCGCTATTTTTGGCAATAGTTTATCATCTAAATCTGAATCATCTGGCACTGGCCGTGGTACTAAATGAAAGTCCACTTTTCTTAGAAAAATCAACAGTTTTTCAAGATATGTAAATTTTTTTATACCTGCATTTAATCTTACTTTTTCTTACTATAAATTTATCCATCACATACGGGTAGAGATCCTATGAGAAAAAGAATAAAATTTTGAAATGAACTGAACAAAAACAAAAAGTAACAATGGAAAAATGTGAGGTTTGCCCAGTTTCGTCAGATTTCACAGCTGCAATATCTGCAATGCTTGTGCCCGTTTTTTACCCATGTTATGTACCTATAGAGTTGAGCGAATGAATTTGGACGTCCAAACTGTCAGCATAAACTGATAGATCACTCCGTGATCGGTGATAGCGTAGGGCGGAACGCAGCACCACGACCCACCCCTTGCGGGGGCTCTAGGAGAGTGACAGGATAACAAAGTTTAGCTCAGCGATATTGTTCAAATGAAGTGTATTTTATTATGAAGGTGATTCGACATTAATATTTAAAAAAAAATGTATTTTTTGCTCATAGTCTCCGCCGTAGTTAACTTGACTGGGAAACCTCTTTTTTCATGGTACTCTTATTCCACGTATGCTGAGATATGGCCACTATGGGTACAACAAATGCAAGCCCTGAGCAAAAGCGACTTGTGGATAGTTCCGATTGACCTGATTTCAACAATTATTTAACTTAACTGGAGCTTGACCGGCTCTTAGCTTAACTATACTACAATATTCATTCAATGCCTAATTCTTAAACCACGATCCGAAGTGGGCGGGGCAACCCAAAGGAATGTTTATTAGATCCAAATCTAAACAAAATTTTACTCACAATGGCATTAGCCCAGGTCGGCACATATCCAGAAGGCCTCCTGAAGTGTCTGCATATTATCCCTGAAATGAAAATGAAAAGAAAATTTAAGGGTTTGCGCCCGCGATTGATTGGGGTTGCACGCTTATAGCTATGAACACAGAAAGCGGACCGTCCTGTATACATACATCTCTCAATGCAAAAAAATCTTGCTTGGCTGCACTTATTGGTTTTCTTAGCTATCAAAACTCATCTAAATCAAGCGTTGCATATGCACATGCTGTTGTCAGCCATAAAAAGTAATTAAATCCAAGGTACCAATACACGTACCATCATTAACGAGAAAATGTTACTAAATCAAAAGTGCTTATGGACATCCTATCCTTAACTTTAAAAAGGTAATTTAATCAAAAGTGGTTATGTACATCCTATCCTTAACCTAAAATACATCTATAAACACTTGATAAGACCTGGAACGCTCTAGTATATGTCCAGTGGATTAAAATGTTACACCCAGAACTGGGAGCTGCCGGTAGGTATATATACTTCAGAGCTGACGCAGGTTCCTGGCATCAAAACTCGCGGAATCACTCTGGTGCGAGAGGTATGTATGCACTTTACATTGATATGTCTATGTTATAATAACGCTCTGCACCAACAAATGGATATGGCCGGTCAAAAGCCAAGTAGTGTAGTGGTGTAGTTATTCTGCAAATTGTAACGTTCAACTCAAATCTCTGAGCCAATGCCCGCATGCGCTGATTAGATAAGTGCCTTCAGCGTATGCGTATGCTTCACTTGAATAAGTTACTTTCGTCGATAATGGGGCCACCCGATAGCTCTGAGATCCAGTCTAGTAGTTGGTAACCTTATTTTGATAGAAAATGACAGCCACGAATTCTGACGGTAGATGCATGTACAGCATGACTAGGAATATACTGTTGAGGTGGTACGCCACCGGGTTGGGGGCCGCACACAATTATGCTCATCCAGCGTACGAATGCAATTATTTTGTTTTTTATTTTTATGTAAGCAAGGCAAGTCAAGTGTTCTTCACACGCGATTAACGAAATAAAACGAATTATGACGAAATTATAACCGAACCGATATCCCGGGATATTTGAAAATGTTTACGTACAGGCTTTAATTTTGGCCTAGATTTCACTTTTGTCTTTGATTCACTTTATACTTTAATTGTTCGAATAATTATTAACTTAAGGTTACACGATGTCGAAATTATTACAGCCTGTTGCGCGACGGCAAGCTGTGTTCTTGTCTGTTTTTTTGATAATTTTGGGATTTAGAGGAATAGGGAAGTTGGATGGGAGTGGGAAGTTGTGGAATGTTAGAGATTTCTCTAACTTGTTGTGAGTTGAAGACTGGCTTGTCTTTCAACATGCTGAGAATTATCCCGATAGTCCAGAGTGGTCCAGCGTTGATAAGTCCCACGATGGTCGAGATTCCAGTATGATGTCCTATCCACGATGGTGGTTTCCTGCACTAGTGAAGAAAGTAAATCTTTCGCCCAGGTAATAAATATTTCTCGTTTCCGAGTTGATTAGGTGAAGAGGTGATAAATAGTGGAAGTTTTCAACTTGAAGTTGCGTTGAAAGCTGGCGAATGAGGGGGTTAGGATCCTGTGAAATCTTCTCAAGTTGTTTAACCGCGAGAGAAAGGAGATAGTCCTCGATTGGAGTGATGTTTGCACTGTCATACAAAAAGGTGTTGGAAAAGTAGTGTCCGTCAGGTTTCCTGTACACTTCTGTACAGGCCCTTAGGATCTTTCTTTCGAGGGCGCTGATTTGCTTCATATAGGATGGCGAAATAGTGTGCCAGATGGGGAGGTAATAACAGATGATTGGTCGGATGAGCTGTTTATATATAAGAAGCTTTGTATCTTTCGGGAGACCGTTTCTCTTTCTGATAATAGGGTTGAGTAGGGAGTAAGCGTAGTTGGCTTTTCTCATGGTCAGCTTGGCGTGATTGTTGAATTTCAACAGATTATTGAAAGAGACACCAAGATATTTGATGTTCTTTGAAGGCTGAAGCTTTTCGTTATTGACTTCGATTTCGATGTTGTTGGCACGAGTGGCGAGGTTGGGTCTTCCCCTTGTGGAGGGATGTCGGATGCAAATCATTTCAGATTTGTTAAAGTTTATTTTGATGCCCCACTTTCTGTAGAACTCGTCGAGTTTGAGGACGTGCGCTCCACTTTGGTAGCAGCGAAATTGGATGACATGGAGTGGGCGTACGTAAGGGAGTCATCAGCATAAAGTAGTGTGGTGGAATTTGAGTCGTTGGCAGGCTGATCATAGGTGAAAAGATTGAAGAGAGTTGGTCCGAGGACCGAACCTTGGGGGACACCAGCAGTGACTGATGTTGCCTGAGATTTAACATTTTCAATTTCTATATAGAAATTCCGGGATGACAGAAAGCTATATATAACCCGTGTGAGATAAGGCTGGAGCTCGAGGTTTATGATTTTGAATATTAGCCCCTTTGTCCAGACTGAGTCAAACGCTTTCACTACATCAAGGAAGCAGCCCACTGTCTGCTCCCTTTTGTTGAGGGCGTTTGTAGAATCAGAGAGGAATTTAATCAAAGCATGAAAAGTGGAGTGCTGGGGCTTGAAGCCGAATTGGGTGTTCTGCCTGACATTTAGGTCGAGGCAGGTATTTTCTACGTGTTGGCGGATTATTTTTTTTTAAAGTTTGCCCAGGTTGGACAGAAGAGAAATTCCTGAATTCGTTATGGTTTTTCGAGTTTCATTTTTTGGGTATTGGAACTATGCGCGCGGTTTTCCAGGCATCCGGATAGTATGAATTATTCAGGCAATTATTGAAGATAATTGTCAGAAATTCTATGGCGACAGGTGGGAAATTTTTGATAACTTTGTTGGAAATGTTATCTGGGCCGGCGGATTTTTTGCCTCTGATAGTCCTGATTAGGGCGAAAACGTGAGCAGGATTTGAAAAGATGCTTAAATTATCTTGGGCAGTGAAATCATCAAGAGCCGAGTTTACGGTGTTCCTAAAGCTAGCATCGCTTAGAGATGAGTTGTCTTTGAAAGTGGATTAAAAATATTCCGCGAAAGCTTTGCATTTTTCTTGGGGAAGGTTGTAAGCGTTCGAGCCACTTAAGATGGTTTTGGGGAGTTTTGCTTTCCTGTTGCAAATCCTATTTATGTCCTGAAAGCAGTGTGGACCGGGTTGAATGGAGGCTAGTTTCTTCCTAAACTCTCGATCGAGAAACATTTTCGTTTGTTCCTCAATAATTGTTGACAAGCAATTTATTTGCGATAACACTGTTCTGTAGGCTGGGTTGTGGTTATTAAGGGTTCGGTGAAAAATACGGTTAAGTATTTTTCGAAGTTTCGGCCTAAATTTATATAACTTTTGCAGTTGAGGCGGGAGATTTTTGTATTTGTAGTGTTTACTCGGCGCTACACTGGAAAAGAAGGCGACATTTCCTTCAATGGCGTTGTTGAGGAAGTTTTTTTTTTTTATATTATTAAGCCAAGCTCAGGGGATACCCTATGATGCAAAGCACAGCATGGCAGGAAGGAGATAGGGATAGGATTAGGGGATGTGAGGAGAGTGGCGGAGGTGCCGATGTGTGTCGCCCTTAAACTTCCGCAGATTGTATGCCGGAGGAAAAACAGAAGATGGTAAGCTGTTCCACATTCGCACTGTTCGGGATAAAAAAGCATCTCGGAATTTTACTGTACGGCCGAAAGTAATTTGAAGGGTTAAAGGATGTGCGCGGTTTGCAGCGCGAGTATTGCGTGCAGGAATCATTCTACAAGGGATTAGACTAGATATTTCATCAGAACATTGACCATGCATATAGCGATAAAGGAGCGAAAGGCATCCAACATTGCGGCGGTGCTCGAGTGAGTCGATATGACAAGTTATTGCCAAATCGCCAATGAGCTTGAAGGCTCTCTTTTGGACAATATCAAATGAAGCTAAGGCTGTGCGACCAGCCCCGGCCCATATATGGGAGTTGTATTCCATTCTAGGTCTAATGTAGGACTTGTAGAGGAGCGCTAGATTTGACGGGCTGAAATATATGGAAGTCAATTTCCAAGTTCGTGAGATTCCGTTGCGAGTCCGGGAGATTTCCTGCGAGGAATTGAGACAGCCTGTCTTGAAATTGTTGCCAGTCAACATCTTTGAGTGAAGTTGAGGCTTGAGGGTCGGAAGTCAAAATGTTTAAAGGTGCACTCGGGGTGATTGAGTTCAACTGCCAAGTGATCAGATTCAGCCATGTGCGATGTGCAGACGTAGTTTGAAAATTGGGGTAGTAGATTAATTAGATTAGAGGTTACGATATAGAAGTCAAGGATTGACCCAGATCGCGGGAAAGTCGGAGTGTCCTGCGAGACGACGACGAAATCATGGGTGGTGTTGAAGAGAAGCCAGTCATGTACTGCCTTGCCTGATGGACTTACGACAGAGTCATTCCACAACGGGTGCCTGGCGTTGAAATCACCACCAAGCACCGTGTAAGTGAAATTGTCCGAGATTCTAGCAATGCTGTTCATGTTATTCTGGATATCCGCTCCCGAGGCGTGGCATCTATTATATAGGGCGATTAAGAGAAGAGACTCGTTGTCACGAACTTCCAACTTGACAGCAGTGCATTCCATATTGGAAAGGTTACTTATTTTCACCTCTTCGAATTTAAGGTTTTCCTTAATGAGAAGGGCAGTGCCTAGGGTGGTCTCAGATTTGTCCTGGCGGACGAAGTTGTAGTGTTCAAAAGCTAACTTATGTCTCTCAGTGAGGAGAGTTTCAGAGAGGAACATAAACGTGGGTTTATGCTCAATGAGGAAGAGGCTTCGTGCTGCTCTTTTGCTGTGTCTTACCAGCGAATTGCAGATAAGTGACATGATTTTTAGCTTACTTAATTGCCTAGACATAGTCCAAATGCAAATTGGAGGTAAGCTGCTTGTTTTTCCGATATGGAAGAGAGCTTCCTGTATTTAGGAAGGAAATTATTGATTTTGCCCATAAGGACGAAAAGGTCGCAGCCAAATAGAGACTTGGCTTCTTTGGTGCAGAAATCGTCAATTTCAGACACTCTTGGTTTTCTAGGAGCTGCCTTGGGGGCAGACCTAGGTGCTGCTTGCGGCTTGGGAGCTGTGGGTTTAACAAAATTGTTATTATTAAACGTGTTTTTAGTGGTTACTTGGGCGAAAGATTTACCTGGCTGCACGTAGTTCCTTGTGGCTTGCTTCACGAAGTCTTCGCGTTGGCGACGCTCCTCATTCTTTTTGGCACATAGTTGTACGACCTCCTTGTATTTGGGGCAACCTTCCGATTTGCAGTTGATGCAGTATGGGGCACCTTCCTTCTCGTTTTTCCTCTCACACTGTCCAGGTAAGTGTTCATTTTTTCACTTCACACACCGATAATCGACAGCGCAATTTCTTGCGACGTGACCGAAAGCCTGGCAACGCTTGCATTGGGAGATTCCTGAAGCGCGATATTTCTCCCAGTAAACAATTTGATTAAGAAGACGATTTGTGGCCATGATGAATTTCACGTCGTAATTACCACCGAAATTAATTACGAAGGAAACCACGCAGTTTTTCCATGAGAGCTGCCTTCACGTCCTCGGCGTGGTAAGTATGCTGGAGTCCTCTCAGCAGGAGTGTCGTCGTCCTGTCACTCTTCGATGTGAACGTATAGCTCTGCACGCCTATGTCTTTGATTATTTGGAAGAGAGTCCTATGGTCTTCCTGGGTCATTGGTTTAATGATGCACTTGGTGCCCTTTGACGTCTTGATGAAGAATTTTGGCCTCATTGCGAGCTTATCGAGCTCGCAGTTGAATGCTTTAACATTCAGATTATGGCAGACAATCGGAGGGGGCCTCACTGCCTTTTCTACTTGAACAGTAGATGTCTTAGGCTGGATTTCAAAATCCTTCCGGCTTCCAAGTATTTGGTAGAATCCACCAGTGCTTTCCTCACTGCTTGGTTGCTGCTTCGCCCCCGCTGGCTTCCTTTTTGCTGGCGTTCCGGCTGATAGCGGCGATGTCACTGGGCTAAATCTCGCTCTCCGCTTGTTATTTGCAACTATGGTGAAGTTGTTATCATCGTTATCATCGTTATCATCGTTATCATCCTCGGAGGATGATGAGTCGGATGATGATGCGTCAGTAGACATGTGTTCAACTCCGCTGGCTTCATTGGCTGGGCGCTCGGGTGACGGTGCAATTTCTTCGGTAAAGAGGTCCCTGGCTGCTTCTTCAGTGTCGATTTCGGGTGGTCCCATTTGATATTTTTTGTACAGTCGTCTTAGGCTGCTCTCGACAGCGGCCCTGAGAGTCGCTTTTTCGGCTTCAAACCCCGGCTTACGATTAGGTGAGTTATTATTACTCATGATTAACACAAAATAAGGTGTCCTTTATCACCGCACTAGTTTTTATAGTAAATTTATTTTAATGTGTCTATATCACATTCAAAACACTTGTCAAAAAAGAAAAGAAAAAGTAAAAAAAAATTTTATATGTATGTATCCGTATATTAATTATGTGTAACTCTACCACTGCACTAAACTTTAGTTATATGTGTCTATATATGTATGTATTACTACATCACACGCACGCTTCACACTACAAACAAAACACTCACGCATGTAATATGCGGGAAAGCCGTCGGCTTTTGTCTGCTTAATCCACTTAGTCCGCTTAGTCCGCTCGATGTTTGCTGATCGCTCGTTCAATCACAAATGAATGCTGAATGAATGAACGAATTTTTATGTAAGACGTTAGAAGTTGCTTTACTTCGTGGAATTTTTCAAATACGAATGATAATTTGCCCGCACTTGAGGAGTCAATTTAAGGGCAAGTTAAAAACATATGTACTTACGTGGGTATATTTCCCTTCCTACCGTTTTCTTTCTTGTATACTTAATATGTCAGCCGATGTTATTCTTACAGCCACTGATTTCATCTAACTATAATATCATTCGATGTTATTTCACTTCTTTTTCCTTGGGTTTTTTTCTTTCCTGCTTAATATCTGCTTTCCTTGCACGTTAGTTGTACTGGATCACTCGAATTCTCCCTGAATTTCCTTGCTTCCCTTTTTCCTATCTTACTTTTTCACACTTGACAAACCAGAAGCAAAACCATACGAGAAGTTACAGGAAGCCTTCTGCTTTTCTTGCCGTCGTGCGAGCCCTCTCTTTTTAATTAGGTGGCGTTCGCTTAGCCAAGTCTCTGTACACTGTCCACATAGGCCGTAGCTTGTGGGTAGTGTGGTGCTGCTAGCTGACATGTAGCATACCGCTACATGTAGTACACTACGGCCATAACACCCACATTCTCCATAGTTTCGCGCATCTGAGAAATATTTTTGCATGTCTATGGGAACTAGTTCTTTGCTTTTACCAACTTTTCATGTTCCTTAGGTTAGTGTCAGAAGCGTTAATATTATAAAATATAGGTTAATAGTGAAAATCTCTAAAAATCGGAAGAGACTGTAAAATATCGGGAATAACAGAGCCAAAATCGGGGAGTCGGATTTATACTTAAAAAATCGGGGAAAATACGATAAATCGGGGAATCTGACAGCCGTAGCACCACAGACAATCCTACCTTACTACAATTGTAGTAGATCTATACTACACTTTTTAGCGATTTACTACCCTACTCCGTAGTAAATAATTTCGACTACACTTTAAGAATTTTAGTAAAAATTTCAAAAATATGTCACCATTCGAGCGTGAACACTGAATTGATTAGGTTACCTAATCTCACCGGTTACCTAATCTCACCACGAGTTGGCTTGCTTGGATTTTGGCTTTCTTCTATCGTCTAATTCTTTGCTACTGAGTTTGTGCACAAGCAATGCATGAACAGAATCTGACTGAATGTAACCACGAGTTATCAGTATCTAGCATGGCTTTAGCTTTTATTTTGGCTTTCGGCTATTGGCTGATTCACTGCTACTCCTTATGTTCTTGCGGCTGCACTGTGTCTGGCTGTGTGCTACCTGCTACTGCCAAAAAAATTCTTGATCATTGTTCGCGTCGCATTATCTTATCTGTAAAACTGTAATAAATACAGTGGAAATTTAAAGTTAATAATAATTAAGACCTATGTGCATACTTGCTCGTCTCTTTTTTTAGAATTGGCTTTGGATCCCCAGAATTTTGTGTGTTTATTTTGTTTGCTGCTGTTGTTGGTGTCAATAAAAATGACATCCCAAAAGCAATTAAAAATTAATAGTTATTAAAAAAAAAAAATTGTGCATTTATTTTGCTTGCTGCTGTTGTTGATATCAATAAAAATGACATCCCCAAATAAATTAAAAATAAATAGTTATTTAAAAAAAATATCTGGGAGGTAATGTGAAATAAATTAAATTGAATTAAATTAACTTATTTCATTGTGTAGGAATGATCAGGCTTTAAATCCAGTGTCAAAATTAAATTTTCTCGAAAATAGAATTTCATATATTTCTAATTTTTACTGTTAATTTTTGCATAAAATTTAGCGATTTATCAAATGGCGAAAAATGCCCTGAGAAGGTGTCATTGTGTAGGAATGATCAGGCTATAAAGCCACTTTCAGAATCAAATTTCCTCGATAATACTACTAAACCAGACAGGTATTTAATTTCATAACGTTTTTATGGCAAAAAGTGTCGTAAGGTGTCTGGATATAATTCGTGCGAATCAACGCACAAGAAGTACAGACAAAATTATAAAGTGGAATGGGAAATGGGCCGTTCGTGGTTAACTTCCAGAAATGGCAGTGCGTTTTGTCAAATATATATTGCTCATAAAAAAAACTTGAATGCGAAATAATGCTCGTAATGTATTGCGTACAAAGGAGTCGTCCTTTTGTTCAAATGAATTCGTTGCCTGATCTCATTAAACACTTCAGTCCAATATACAGAAATATTAACTGCGGTGCTACTAAAACACAAGAAATTGTGGTAAAAATTATTGGTGCTTTTGCTGAGGAAAGTTTAAGTAAAAATTTTAGGAAATATGTATATCTCTATTATAATCTATGAAACCACAGACATAAGTACTACTACATAAATGCTTAGCTTTAGTTGTGCGCTTTTATAAGAACGTAGTAAGAAAAGCTGAAGATAAGCTTTTCGGTTTAATTAAGTTGGAAGGGTGTACCGCAGCTGAAATTTATAAAAGTATATGTAATTTTTCAGAAAGGTGTAAAGTTCCTATTTCAAATTTAATTGGATTGTGCTCTGATAACGCTGCCGCAATGAATGGTAACATAAGTGGTGTGAAAACCAAACTAACAGAAATAAACAAAATTTTATTTTATTTTCGTTGTACTTGCCATAGTATGCATTTGTGTGCTTTTGCAGGTACGAAAAAGCTACCTCAAACAATAGAAAACTTTGTAGAGACATATATTCGCACTTTTCCATAAGGCAAAGTGACTTTTAAAATTCCAAGAATATCTCCATATAAAACCTCACAAAATACTTAAACCTAGTTTTATTCGTTGGCTAGCATTGGAGCAATGGATTGCTCTCGAACATTATTCACTTTGCTGTCTTTTGAAAAAGATGAGCTATCCCGCGAAAGTAATATATTGGAATTAATGCAAATGCCTGAAACAAAATTCTATTTTAATTTTTTATCGTAAGCCGGATTAGCAAAATTTTTCAATTCGAAACAACTAAAATTCATTTAGTTCTACGGGAAATGAAAGCTTGCTACATCGATGAATTGAAACATTTTGTTCAAGTAAAGTATTTGGGAATAGAAGTTGTCTTTATGGACAAAACAATACTTTTTAACACGAACGATGTGTTTTGTGGTATTGAATTTCAAAAATTTCAAATGTACGACATAAAATCAAATATATTACAATTTTATTCCGAGTTGCTGGAAAATTAAAAAACGGTTTGATTTTAACGACTTAAAGTTGGATTTATTAAAATATATTGATCCTACATTTATACTGACTGGAGAGCTGAATCCTTTCCAAAAATTATTGAAAATTTCTCATATTTTAAGAGTAACTTAGACATTATTAATGATCAATTTCGACTGCTTATAGGAGAGAATCCTTTTGTTGGACAATTCCAGGAGGATGATGTTATTTCATTCTAGGGTGATTTACAAAAAAAAAAAACAAAAAATTTTGTTGAATGAGCCAATGTTTAGAGAATTATGCAAATATATGTTAATCTTAGCTACATCACCACATAGTAGTGCAGCCGCAGAACATAAATTCTCAGCCTTAAACAACATAAAAAATAAAAAACAAACCGTTTAGGTATGGAAACAGCAAAATATATAATGCTAAGCAGATAACTAATCTGTCGCGGCCCAGCTCCTCTAATACCGGAGGCGGCAGCAATCGGCAGCTGTTGGGGTAATTAGGCAATGAGTAATCGCCCAGCACTTCATTTTCGCACAGTGAGGTACTTGCTATTACATTATTGCTCAAATGATAATACCACAGTTGCAGATAGCGATGACGCAATGGATAATTGCTGGACACATCACTTCTCTTAGTGAGGTACTGCTTTTGTCTGTTGTTAGCGCTGCTTGCTGTGTAATAACAATAACACAGGTGGTGGTCGCCGATGACGCAATGAATAATCGCTAAGTAACTCACTTTTGCCGGTGAATACTTACATTTATTTATTGTTGACAAATCGCGACTGCAATGCTGGAAGTAAGTTATTACATAGTCGCAAGGTCAAATTCGCTTCCGTATACAGGTTAACTGAGCGGGAGACTTCGATGGTATGACGAGTTCGGGGTTTAATTGCAAACAGTACGGTCGCCTGCGTGCAAGTACATAAGTTAGGTCAGTTTTGTTTTTAAATAAAATATTAAGTAAAGGTAAAGTCCGTATTTTATTTGCATAGGGACAAGACATTTTGGCGCAGCCGGTAAAAGTTGAAGTGTTTTTTTTTATATATTTTGTACAGGTAATGTGAAGTGAAATTATTGTTTTGTGAAAAAAGATAAGTTTTTTATATATAGAGTGCATGATTTTTGTTGTTAAGCGATCAAATTTTTAAATTATTTAGTATCTTTGCTAATATAGTGTTCTTCATTCGGTTTGGTGTGTAAAATAAAAAAAAAAAACAAATTTAAAAGAAATTCTCAGCGTAATGTGTGTTGCGTGAAAATAGAGTTTTGATAATATTGGTATATGTTATTGAGAAATAAATCTATTGTCCATTTTTTTATCGAGTAAATGGGTGAAAGTAGGAAAGTTTCTACCCACGGTTATTAAAGTCAATAAGGAAACTTTGAGATTACTTGATTTTATTACATTTTTTTTCAGGTTTTTTGTGTAAAAAAACAAAAATATTATTTTTATATACGAGGTTGTTTTCTGAGTTGACGTCGGTATTAGTTCTTTTTTAATTATATTATTGCTATTGGGAATATGAATGAATGCTTAGAATTAAAATTAATACTTCAAAATTAATTTTGGGTCATTTGTACACATTGTATTTTGGTTTTTTTTATAGGAGAAATTTGAAAGTTTATTTTAGAAATAAAGATATAGTTATGATTGTCTTTTGGGGTGAGATTATTGTTTTTGTTAAGTTTTAAGTGGTCTGATTCTCTCTTATTTTCAGGTAGTAACAATTTTTTTATATACATATCGTATACATATACGTATACGTATACATATACGTATACGTATACATATACGTATACATATACGTATCGTAAGTAAATCGTTTTCTGAGTTGTTGTAAAGATCTATACGACCGACTGGAAACCGCAGAGCAAGGCATCTTTATGAAGTGTGTGAAATATCGACTGACAGACGATGCGTACTATCTGATAAGCTCTGAAGAGCCAAAGGACTTGGAAGCATTACAAAATTCAATCAAAGCCGCTTATATGCCACGGATATTGTTCAGCGAGCTACGGACAGAGTTGCTAGCATGTCGACAAAGGCCAGGGGAAGGAATCCGAGAGTTTGCGGACAAAATGAAGGAACTGTTGAATCAGATTAAAAGTGCTGTTTCTGCAAAGTACCCAGGTAAAAATGAAGGATTACTGGCGGAGTTGGAAGCAGATGCGATAGCCACATTTAAATCTGGAGTATGTAATCAGGCTATTCGGACTCGCCTAACAGGACAACAGTTTGATTCATTAAAGGCCGTGCGAGCAGAAGCTGAATTCTACGAAAAGGATGCGATAAGACTTCAGCTCAGGGTACCAAGCAATAAAGGGTTTTCACAGGAAGGAGGGAACAGCGACTACTTTAACGGAGATGTACCTGCACCTCACCAAAAACCTTTCTCTTCGTTAAAGCCGATTCACATAGAATCGTACAGAAGATATCCCAGAAAAGCATATGGATACAGACTCACCATTGCTCAGCAGGCACATTTCGCGAGAGAGTGTCACAAGCAACCCTTCTATGCAGAATGCCAGCAACATGGGCACGAAACGTCCAATTGCCGAATACATCATGTCGTCAGGGTCGCAGACATTAAAGAAGGCGTTGTTGGAATTTTGCCGAACACGGGATCACTATACAGCAAACTGCCTGAAGAAATACTTAGCAGAAAAGGTCAGTGAAAGATTAAATTCCCAGAACAAGTTTATCATCATGGTTCCATCGGATATAGCATTACAAGGTAAGTTAACGTTTTTAATAGATACTGGATCTTCATGTAGCATAATTAAAGTTAATAGGATGAAAAGGAGTACGCCCATACAAACATATCAAAAAATTCAAACTGGAGGATTGTTCGGATCCACTAGGAGCTCCATAGGCACTTGTGAGGGAAGTTGCAGATAGACAACGGTCAGCATGCATGCAAATTTAATGCCATTAGTGATACGGATACAATTCCAGCCGACGGTATACTGGGAATGGATTTTCTCAACAACAGAGCTATTGTTGACTGCGTAAACATGTAATACAAAGCACCGGTAATAGTAAGGAAGAAAATACCTCTTGTGGAAATGTCGCAGCTTGCACACGTGGGATCCACAGCTTGGCAAAATATCAGTCAAGAAAGACCGTATCAGACCAGAATAGCAGATATCAAAATCAACACGCCAGAAAACATCACATCAGGCGCTAGTGACCAATACTCCAAATGGGAAAAACAAGCACATTATGTTGACAAAATTTCATGACATGGAGTGGAAAGTGTACCTACATTAGATGACCCATTTCTGATGCCAACATGGGAAAAATCTTGACGAAACCTCACGAAAATGTGGGTCTTGATATTAGAAACGAAGAATTTAATGAGGATAGAAGGAGGCTATATAAATATTATGGCCACAATGGGAATAGGCTGCATGATGGGCGTGCATTGGTAAGAATCGCTAATCTAAGAGCCTATCCTGTAAAAGCAGCGATTTCTTCGCGTGAACAATACGGACTTCGTAAGTATTCTGAGCGATCTGCGCGGCGCTATGAATGTAGGAACAATTTCTATCCTCAACTAGGGAGAACCCAGGGAATTAAGCAAAAAGGTAAGTTACAGACGCCAAGGCATAGCTGTCAAACAGGTATAGTAGCTTCGCCGGTCAGAAATAAGATTAAAAGGACAAATCCTACGCCAAATTTGACCGGGCTGTACAAGGTAGGCAACGGTTATGACCCAGGAATCGGGGAACGTAACCAAATAGATTTCCAACAAATTCCCTCCAATTTCAGAAGAAATTCGAAGAGCAGAGTTTGATAATCCATGGCCAGGAAGATATAGATGAAGATATAGGTAACCCAGTGGATCCAATTCGTAAGGCAAAGATACAGATGTATAGGTAGGAAAATGTCTTTAAAGAAATATATATATATAAAAATTATAAAAAAAAATAGAGTAAATATTAGTAATGAAATACGGAAAATTTAAAAGAAACAAGAGGTTTTGGTAAAAGCAAAGGAATAAGAGATTAAAAAGAAAAGATGAAAAGTTAAAGAAAAATAATGAGCAATATATGAAGACAGGTGATTAATAAATGTTTAAAGTTAGGGAAAACCACAAATTTGTAAAGTTGTAAGATAAAAAAAATAATGGGAAACATGACTTCATTGACAATTAACCGAAATAAAGGGTCATATTTAAAAAAAAGGATACATTTTGGGAAATGTTTTATGGAAATATGTATATTGTAAAAACTAAGAGAAAAGGAAACTTGTAATAATGAATAAACGAACAAAAAATTATTAGTGAAATATATAATCAGTAAAGAAATACGACACGAGCAGATATAAAAAATGTTTGTTAAAAAATCGCAGTTTATAAATAAAGAGCAATAATGATTACTACATATGTATATTAAGATACCTTAAGACTTGTAGGTTAGGAAACATTGAAAATTTCGATATAGAAAAAATATATATACGTAGGGTAGTGTAATTTTTGCCTTAGGAGCTCAACGGTGGAGGTAAATACGGTAACAGAAGTGAACAAAAAAAAGTCCAAAAACCATGAAGTACGCAGCGAAAGAGGGAAAAGCAAGTTATACGGAGCTCTGGAATAATTAACTCGTGTATGTAGATAGGGATGCAAAACTTGGAGGTAAAGCCTGCAGAGGATATTTAAACATTAGGAAAACGCTTTATTAGAAGGCGACGATTATTAAACATTATGAAATTACTAAGATATAATTTCATGTTATGAGCTTAACTACAAATATGAAGTTTAGAAAAAAAATATTTCTTTAAGTACGGGTGGACTCTCAATATAATTGAGAGAACTCCACCGTGCCAAAAGACAATCAAAATAAAAGATAAATAATATTTTTAGAAATATATATCAATTCACCTCATGGTAACTAAATAATCGAGGACAATTCTAAAGTGTTAATCTTCTGGACAAAAAATATCTTATTAAAACCTCGAAAATAATAATAAATTAGAGAAAGCGATTACACGTTTTTCTTATGAAATGTCGCCAAAAATGTTATGGTGGAACTAAGATCTGGAATGGTCGATTCAATGAGAATCAAAATGCTAATATAGTAATGATAACTCCGATTATGGAAAAAGTTGTTGACATGTGAATCGCAAATATGCATTACAAAATATAAATATGTACTATACTGGAAATATTACAAGAGATGAAAGTTGAAAGTGCAGCATAAAATCGCTTGCAGTATAAATTTGGAAAACATCTCTTAAGGCATAGGAGCGCTTGTTGACTCTGACTTAACTTGAACGTCATGTTCAAAAGCGTAAAAACTATTAACTATATAAAAAGTGAATAAAAATTGAAGAATTAAGTAAAGTAGCAGGTCGACCAAATAAAATATCTATAGCACCTCTGACACTGAAAACAGCCTAAACAATCCAGATCGCGAAAAAGGAACAACCCACTAACCCAGAACACATACAAGTGATAGTACCAACAACAGCCCACTGTAAACTTACCGACGATCGGAGGGAAAGAACTGATGCTGCTGAAGTAGTTCAGTAGTTAAGTTAACCACCGTAGGGTTGAACTTCGATATGATGAAATATGGAAACCGACAAAGGAATTAATAAAATACAGGATGAAGTTCAAATTTGTAGATTGCAAATATATACTCAAAAATGAAACTGAAAACAGAATGTAAAAGTATTCGAATTATGGACATAGGTACTTTATATGATATTGTTACGAGCGTGGCCTTAATTCGTTATTTAAAACAGAATATTTCAGATATAATTCAAAAGTTCTTTCTTTATTTAACTTTACTGTTTACTCTCAAAAATTCACAAATAATTATCAAATCAACTCTTTATTTATCGCTAGTACTGTACTTCTAATTATCGCAATCCAAATAGTTTACTTCGTTCACTTCGCTGTCTGAAATAATCCTCCGCTGTCAGAGCGCCGTATTTATACTCTACGAATTATCCTAGAACCTTCCTGAATATTCCGTTCTCCAAACCCAAAGTTTACTAAGATGACACTAACCTAAAGTTGCTTCCATTCCCAACAGATGTCGCTTGATTCACTTTGTGGCACGTAACACTGCCTTCTTAAAATTTGTTCGTCCCGAACAACAGATGGTCCACGGTCTTGGTGCTCTCCGTATTGACCCAAGCTATCTAGATAAACAATTTTTCTTTTGCATCTTTTATCTTTGATTCCTTTGTCCTAAAATTTCTTGCCCTTTTGATTGCCGTTGTCATCCTTTTCATTGCCCCCTTCGCACTTCTTATTATCATCATCATCAGAACCTTTATCTTTACCTTTTCCGACCTTCATTATACCCTTATCATCGTTATTATCAGCATCTTTAGACCCTTTACTTTTCGTCTTTTTCTTTCTTTCATTGTCCTCGCTCTTGGATTTCTTCCCTTTCTTCTCTTTACTTTTATCACCGTAATCATCATCATCTTTGGATGTCTTTCCTTTCTTCTTTCGACTTTCGTTATCATCGTTGTAGGCACCGTCATCTTTTTCTTCCATCCGTCCGCAATGTTTCCATTCAGGATTGCATGGACGTTGTGAAAAAGCTTCTGCATTTCCGTGGATACGTCCTTTGCGGAATGGGATTTCAAAGTCATGAGGTTGCAGTCTAGTCTCTCCACGGAAAGCTTGCTCTCTAGCTCGCCATCTTCTCCCTTCTTCTTCTGTTGTTTGCATTCGTCCTCGTTTCCTACAGTCGTTTTGCAGGTGTCCCAGTCTACTACATTTCCAGCATCGAATGACACCACGCGAAGGACTGGTCTCTGATGACGGTATTCTGCTGTGAGTCTGCTGCCCAGCTCGATATCTTTGCCCAGCTCGATATCTCTGCCCTTCTTCTAGCGCTTCCATTCGTCGGTGTTTTCTCCAGTCCCTTTGGAGGTGTCCCAGTCTATTACAATTCCAGCAACGAAAAATACCGCGTGAAGGGGTGCTCTGTGATGACTGCATTCTGTTAAAAGTACATGCCTCCACCGAAATTTCTCTCACTCGTACACTTCGAGAAGTTTGCCTGGCAGATTCATACGCTAGTGCATAGGCTAGTGCTTCTGGTGTTGATTTCTTTCCTGCTAGCCTCAACGCTTGTTGTAAATTTTGATCTGCAATAGCGTTCACAAATGCTTCTGTTGCCACTTCATTAACGCTAGAGTACGAACGATAATCTAATCTTTCCACATCAGCCTGCAGTTGTTGTAGTGACTCGCCATGCTTTTGAGTCCTGTTGCGTAACTGCAGGCGATATACTTGCTGCATGTGCTCATCTCCATAACGTAATTCTATCGCCTGTACTAGTGAAATATAATCACGTTGCCTTTCTATCGGTATAGTTTGTAATAGCTCTGATGCAGAACCTCGAAGTGCTAGTACCAGAGCTGTAGCTTTGTCTGCATCATTCCATCCGTTTACTTCGGGAGCAGCATCGAATTGTCTCTTGAAAATATGCCACGAATTTTGTCCATCAAATATTGGAGGTTTCATTCTGCCTGCATTGGATATTTCAATTCCGTCGTGCCGTGGTTGTCGATGCTTCATCTTCTCCAAATCTGATTTAAAGTTATCAAGCTGTTCGGTGACTTTTTGTTGAACTTCCGCCACTTCCTGCTCGATTCCTTCAGTTTTTAAATTTTGTTCGTCTAACGAGTTTCTCAGGAAATTCTTTTGTTCCTCTAAGCGATTTTCTAGACAATTCTCCAGAGAACTCTTTTGTTCATACAAACACGTTTCCAGTGATTTCTTCTGTTCATCTAAATGGGATTTCATGGAATTCTTTTGTTCATCCAAAGCATTCTTCTGCTCATCTAAACGGGATTCCATAGAATTCCTTTGTTCCTGGAGAGAATTCCTTTGTTCGTCCAAACGGGTTTCTATAGATTTCTTGGGTTTCTGGAGAGAATTCTTTTGTTCGTCCAAACGGGTTTCCATAGATTTCTTGTGTTCCTCTAGACAATTCTTTTGTTCCTGGAGAGAATTCTTTTGATCATCAAAATGGGCTTCCATTTTGCTCATTAAAGTACTTAAAAGCTGTTCTATGTTCATTGCAGGCTCTTCCTCAATTTCTGGTTCTTCTTCGAAAACGAATGTCTCAGGATTATTTTCTTCCTCAATCAAAGCTTGTGTAAGTCGCTCGACTAGAACATTGTTTAGGCCAGTCGTTTGTAATGACCGCTTCCCCAACTCCACTTTCAATTCCCGTAGCCGAAGCTCCTATAGTTTGCGTCCCATTCTTGCATCTTTTGTAATTCACTCACAGTTTAACCCTAGAAAGATAACCTTATGACAACATACGTTAAAGATAACCATACGCTTCAGAGGCGCACAATTTTCAAATGAGTGTATTTATCCCATTTAGCTATGTTTTTTTAAAAATGTTTCTTAATAGTTTTAAAGTCTATGTTTAATTTTATAAATAAAATATAATTGTATGTTTTATTTGTTTATTTTATAACTTCAGAACTAAATAAGTAGACCTCTAGAAAAAAAAACATAAATCAACATTCTTCCGTTTATAAGGATAATTAAGTACAAATTATCATATAAAAAAAATATTTTTTCTTATAAGGTATTAAACAGTCTGAAAAGGCAATATCTTCTAATAAAAATATGATTTAGAGACAGTCATGACAAACGTCATTCTTGTGTTCACCACAAACTATCTTTTTACATTTAGCGCAGGTCATCTGTGACGTTCTTTTCTTTCTAGACGTGCAATAATCGCAGTAACGCCTTTTTTTGGTCGGAGGCTTCCTAATTACCTCCGGGATCCTGCTCAAGAGGTTTGGGTACTATATTCTCAATACTGCTTCGCAGATACCTTGATAAAGTGGGAACCTCCAGTCTTTTCCTCATCCAAGGTGTAGTCAGCAGGGTACTGAGTTTTTTCAGGAATTCGCTCCGAATCAACGGCTTATCTCCTTTTGATAGGACAGTAAATCACATAAGAATTAACGAACGCCATATTTAATATACCATACAACATAGCCATTGGCCACCTGTTTCAAATGTTCAGATAAACTCATTCCCCTTGCAGTTATCAACAGCAATATGTATCAAAATTAAGGACGTTGTCATTCCCATTGATCCGCAATTGTTATAGCGAAGAAAGTGTGTTGCTAAGCTATTAGACGAAGAACTGCAAATCTTCAATTCGTACCGGCTCCATTTCCTTTAGCTCTATTTAGCGAAGAAGGCACGCACAGGGCACAAAATCTTCGCTGTACAAAGCTTTTAAGGCCGTTTCAGACAATACCGAATTCGGAAATTTTATTTATGTAATAGATGGTGGATATCTGCTACATAGATTCATATCGCATCGCAACGAATCATTTGTGTCGCTCTGTACAAACTACGTACAGTTCGTGCAAAAAGTATTATGGTTCTAACGTTGTCTTTGATGGGTATTTAATTAACGCATTTGACAAATGCACAAAGAGTCAAAAAAATTTTGCTATTCAAATAAACAAATTTCCGCGTTATAAAAATTTTGCCAGATCCGCGACGAAGAGTAAATTCAATCTTTCTGAATTACCCCCTTAAAGAGATGCAATTTCAGGCTTGGTATGATATACACGTGAGCAATGGGGTTGGGATAGAAGCAAGATTTTCTGAAATTTCGAGAAGAAATATTGCGAGTTTGCGATTTGTAAAAATTCATCTAATTGAAAAATGTTACCTACAAAATTGGCGGGAAATTTCATCCTTTATAATTTTAGTAACAGTTATTTTTGACCTATGTATGTGCTGCTTTAGAGAAGATACTGAATGGACGAAACGTTTGATGTGTTTTGCGCACGGCAGCGCCTTTATGTTCTTAGTCAATTTTTTTGATCTATGGGTCACGGTCAACATGGTCAACAGTAATAGCATACACCCAAATATGAGAAACTTCGATTAATTCTAACCAGCGACATAGCAAAAAATACTGCGTATACTGCACGTATATTTTTAAGTGTGAATTTAAGTATGATCTTAATAACCGGGGTCCTTATCATTTGAAAGTATCGAGTAGATCCGCACCTATGCTTTTTAATGTGGATAGAAGGGCATCAGAGGAATGTAAATGTATGGAGTATGGGACATGCCACGGTACAGAGAATACAAACAATTGTAAGTACGAACCACGTTCCACCATTAGGATACAAGATGACGGGTAATGTAAAAGAAAGCACGGAACAGAGAACACAATACTCTCTCTCCTTTTGATATCTTTTATAAATGTTATACATTAGCGGACAAAATTTACTGAGATTACCTTGTATTCTCTGTACCGTGGGCTACAATAAGAAAGGATCAATAACAAACACACTTACAAAGCCTTGTTCAGAGGTTTCAGACCTTAGCAAGTCCATGATGGATGAGGTAATCAACTACTTAATTACGACTCTTCTTTCCATTAGAGATAGTCGAAACAGTCAACTTCGCCATTTAATGCTTCCACAACCCTTCACTTCCGATAGATTTCCCGTGGGGCTTTTATGCTCAAGAATGCAGAAAAAATCGAACTTTTCGACCCAGCGATCAGGGAAGTCTCATCAGTATGGCCATTGGCATGCAGATTTTATCAATTTTCACAGTCCGTTTCAAAACAATTGTCTAGATTGCATTCATCTTATCAGATAGATTTATAACCAACTAGAGGTATGAAAGTACAGATAGACAGATACAAACTGAGTTCACTCTATGCGTATTAAAATAGGATTATTTAACAAAGGGAATTTTATGAAACCCTTTGAAAGTGTTCGAACATATTTTCACTTCGATTTTCATTTGTGGAGGAAGATTGCCCTAATAATTGAATTAAAAATGTTAAATGTCAGAAGTGAAAAGCGGGATTTATAGTATTTTCGCACCATTATTAAACATTTTATGTATTCCAATGGTATAACGTTTTTCCAAATTTTAACCTTAGAATTAATAAAAATTCGTCTCACAGACCGCGCAAAATACGTAAACATTGTAACTTTTAAAGTGAAAGAAATAGAAAGAAGAACGATGAACGATCGTTGAATAATTAGTATTGCACCTACCGCATGACAGAGTACTCTTATACTAATGGAATTACAGTGAGTAAAAAAAACATATGCTGTACACAATGTAAAAAAAATCATGTGTATGGATCACCGCGGTTTATTATGTGTTGATTGCGCAGAATTACTATTGTGTTCATTTTCATATCAGAAAATTAATGATTAATAAACAACCTTTCAGATTTAAAGTGTATTTTATTGCTCCCTGTATTCTATAAAACAAAAATCATCAATTAATATTTTAGTCTGAGAGACGAATATTTATGAATAGTGTATCTCACATGCATGAATCTAGGGTTGAAAATGAACGAAAACTATGTGAGTTATATATTTATGGGAATATGCCAAATTAATTCTCCAATTTATCGAATTTAGGGAACAACAATGAATACGTATTCAAGGTAATGATAACATCTCATCCTTATCTATCTAAAAAGACGTCTGGCTTCAAGAGTAGAATACCCATGCTCTCTCTCAAATATTTATCTTTGAATAATACCTTCAACCGGACCGAAAATGGTTTGAAAGATGCCATTAAGCAAATGAATTTCTGCAGTGCCCTTGACTCTTATCTCTTGGATTTAGACTCCATTTAATGGCAGTATGCCTTCTATATACATATGTACAAACTACTATAGCTTTTCCTAGCTCTCCGTAGAATTCCTACAATGAAATTTCCCCCGACAAATTTTGAAACACTATGAAATCCAAGGCTGAGTTTGATTTGAATTACCTAGAGCAAGCTACTTGTAGTTTCTTTAAGGAAATTGTTTATTCAATGGGTGCGAGGCACGTTTTTTTTAAAATATCTGTGAAACTTTGTTAGCTCAAAAACATCCTTACAATACTTAATAATATGTAAGATATTTTCCTTGAAGATGAGATTAATTCCATTTACACTTATAACAGTAAGAAAATAAGAAATTGTTAAATCCCAGTGACTAGCTCAAAGTTTTTTTTCTGTATAAAATCGCAACATCCTAATTCATGATACATACTTTAGCACTAAGCTTCCGGAACTGCATGATGAAGTGATTAAGTACTGGAACTTTGTTACTGCTAATAAGCTGCACTGCGTCTTCGGGGAGTCTTTTTGTGACGTAGCGATAAAACTCTAATTACATCGTGATTGATTATAAAGTGATTGATTATAAAGTATATATAAATATATACAGGGTGTTTCCCACTAGGAGTTCAATAAAGGAGGTGATAGTATTCACCTAGACGAACAAAAAATGGTATTGCGGGGGGGGGGGGCATATCAACCGTTTAAGAGTTACAGGATGATTAAGAAAAAAAGATAGTTTTTCACAAAATACCCTCTATCTTAAGAACTGCATATCGTATGGTCACAATTATAAGCGAATTGTATGCAGAACTTCACGGCCTTTCGAGCGACTGCTCAACCGGCACCGTAGCCCTCTCTTCTCCAGAATTATGATTGTCTAAAAATTTCGGATTTTCTTACCTTTTTCTTTTAAATTTAACCTCTAGTTTTTGCAAAAGGTGATTAACATAACTTTCTTTATTAAAAACTGTAAACTGTAGACTCTCCTTTTTAAGTTGTGTGTTAACTGTAGCCGTTCAACAGATATTACCTCATAAGCCATTCAGATCACACCGACATTAGACAATATTTTTTAAAATGACGTGCTAAGGGAACAAATTAACGTTGAGAATAGGTTTGAGAATAGGTTTAGAGCTAATAACTCTTAAAGTGCTTCAGATAGCACATTTGGTGTAACACGTCACATAAAAGAGGAGAGTCTACAGTTTACAGTTTTATACAAAAAAGTTATGCTAACGACCTTTTTGCAAAAATAATAGAGGTTAAATTTAAAAAAATAGGTAAGAAAATCCGAAATTTTTAGTGTAGACAACCATAATTCTAGATGGGACAGGCCTATGTGGCTGGCTGAGCAGTCGTTCGGAGTTCTGCATACAATGAGCCTTAACTGTGACCGTACGGCCTGCACTTTTTAAGATAGAGTGTGTTTTGTGAAAAAACTATCTTTTTTCTTAATCACCCTGTAACTCCCAAACGGTTGATATGCCCCCCGCGCTGACATACAATTTTCGGTTCATGTAGGTGACGTTCTATTGACCTCCTAGTTGGAAACACCCTGTATAAATATATAAAAATCGAGTGCCACTGTGTTTGTACACGCTAATCTCCGAAACTGCCCAACCGATAGTAAAAATGGTCTTAAATTTAGCAACCCGTTCTTAGTGCTGCCATATAAAAATTGGTTTTTCGGACATTGCCTGAGTACGCATCGAGCTCAAATTTTTGGTGTTGCGAGACAAAACTTTAGTTTTTCACTATGTACATATTTGGGCATATTTTGCCTCACACGGTGACGTAGAGAACTGAAATTTTGTACGCGGGCCTTTTTAAAGATATTATAACTAATCCACCCCTTTCAATCCCCACCCGAACCTATTTTGGCATCTATCTTATCACCGAGCAACGAGCCCGAGTTGGCAGACCCCCAGTTATATTATAATTCCTTTATTTTTTCGACCAGAGCGGAGGTGGACACCCTGTTACGCCGAACTTTTAACAAAACGTAACTTAGGCTTCCGACCTCTTTTGGTCGCCTTGTCGTGATAGTGTGGGTATAACGTGTAGTTCTGAATTGGACGCCACGAAACTAGCGTTAGCAAAATGAAAACAAACCGTTAGTCGTAAAACGTTATAATGAGCATATATAAAAAATACAGGAAAATTAAAGTAATCTCTGGCTACTAAATTCGTACTGTTATGTTTACGGAAAGGTATCGAGTTAAACATAGGCGTTAGTGCTACTAATATATTTCATGTCATTTAACAATTTATCACTAACTAACTAAAACTAGGTCACGCTAATTATTCAATGTCTAGAGCAGGAATGGTGACCGGCTGACTAGTAACTGCGGAGTGCTGGGATGTATGCTCTTAGCTGATGAAGACTTCGTTTGGCTTCTATATGTGTGTTGAATGCATACATATCATTTCCTCACCACCAATTTCTTAACATCGCGACAGTATCTGCTGTGGCTAAACTATTTGAAAACGGACCACTTCATTCCGTATGCGTGTTGAACGTCTTGGGCTGGCTTGAGCAGATTTTTACTGTATTTGCAAGTCACTTCCGACAAACCTGTATGTTTGCCGATCAGCGGAGATTCTTTGTTAGAAAACTCAGTACTATTATAATTACCTTTGTTTAAGTTGCTGGAGGTTGTTTCTGCAAGGTTTCGGCCTGATATGAATGAATCGGTTGTATAGCTTCTATCAACTCTGTTGCGAAGCTGGTTTTGGTGGCGTTTCCAAGTACCTTGTTGGGTAAAAACTAAATACAATCTCGAACCTCTTTGTTCACGAATAACTCCTTCGACCCAGCGGGGACCTCTCCCATAGTTTCGGGCATAAGCCGTCTCTCCTGTTTTAAACTTCTGATTTTGACTATCTCTACTACTGTTATTGCTATTACGGGGAACGATTTGCGAAATGTATGTACGCTGTTAACGTCCACGTAAAACCTCGGCGGGTGTTTTGTTGGTTTGCGAATTTGGTGTTGTGCTTTACGTCATAAGGGAATTGTGCTGTATCGATGTTTTCCTTCTCCTCATAAGTTTTCTTTAGATTGGCCTTAAATGTGCGGACGAAGCGTTCGATTTCGCCATTTGATGCAGGATGGAATGGTGCTGTACGCAAATGTTGAATACTCTTGTTGGTGCAATAATCTTGGAATTCCCGTGCCGTGATTTGAGTCCCATTATCGCTTACTATAATTTCGGGTAATATTTCCAGGGCAGAAATTTTAGTAAGTGCTTTAATGGTTGCTGTTGATGTTGTTTGTTTCATTGGAATAACGAATGGAAATTTTGATAAGCCATCAATGCAAAGCAACCACATTTGTTGTACGAATGGGCCTGCAAAATCTATGTGAATGCGCTCCTGCGGATTTTGCGGTTCTGACCACTTTATATATTCTTTAGGAGGATTTGCAGCAGCTGATTGATAAATTTGACATAATTTGGCGTTAGTCTCGATGCAAGAATAAATTCGGAGCCACCAACAGTATCGTCGTGCAAGCTGATTCGTACGTACCACACCCCAATGCCCTTGATGCAGCATGCGAGGAATTCGATTTTGTTATAACGTAGGGATAACGATACGAGTATCTTCTGTATTAAGAACTATGATACGTTTGTGCATAATTAGTGACATTCTCCTATAAAAATAAGGCAGCAAATGGTTTTCCGCGGGAGGTAGCTTTTCCGGCCAGCCCTCAGTTATGTATCTTTGTATTCTGCTGAGTGTTTTATCCTTTTTGGTTTCTTTAGCGATCTCTTGAGCGTTGACTGGAAGCCCCTCAATTTGTGCATTGATTTCCAGGCTAATTTCATGACAGGATTCTTCACAAGCGTCGAAATTGGCATCTGGTCCAACCGGAAGGCGTGATAACGCATCGGCGTTAGAATCGTTATTTGTAGGCCGATATCGAATTTGGTATTTATAACTCATCAGTATTAACGCCCAACGCGATAAGCGGCTAGTTGTCATTTGTGGTAAACGTTTATCTGGGTGAAAAATTGCTCTTAGCGGATTGTGGTCAGTTATGAGAGTAAACTCGCGACCGTATAAGTATTGTCTGAACTTTGTGACACCGTACATTATGGCAAATGCCTCTTTTTCAACTTGATTGTTGTTAACTTGGTAATCGTTCAGTGTTTTTGAGGCATGAACAATTGGTTGCTCGGTACCTTCTGGGAGAATATGTGCTATAACAGCATCGACACCATGGGACGTTGCGTCTGTTACTAAAACGATCGGAATTCTGGACGAAAATGAGTTAAACGCGTTGCTTCTAACACTTGCTGTTTAAGATTTTGGAATGCATGTTCATGCGTAGCATTCCAGTGAAAATATACATTTTTTTTACGAAGAGCCTTTAATGGGGCTGCGGTTTGAGCAAGGTTACTAATATATTTATTATAATAATTGATCTTACCCATAAATGCTTGCAGTTCCTTAAGGTTTGTAGGCCTTGGTAGTCTCTTAACGGCCTGGAGTCCAGTTTCCGAAGGGAGCACACCTTGTGAGCTTATTATGTTGCCTAGGTACTCTACTTCTGGTTGCAAGAATGAACACCTACTGTGGTCAACGTGTAGACCATGCTCAAAAAGGCGTTGGAAAACTGCATCCAAATTCTGGATGTGCTCCTTATGATCGCACCCGTGATGAGTATATCTTCCAAATAAATAGCGCACTCAAGGCCTGACAAGATCATTTCAAGTGTTCGCTGAAAATTGCGGGTGCACTAGCAATACCCAAATTCAGTCGTTGATATTGGTAAAGGCCCAATGGCGTGTTTACGACTACAAGTTTTTTTGACTCATCTTCGAGTTCTATCTGAAAGTAGGCATCTGACATATCAATTTTACTAAAATACTGACCTTTGCATAATTTTTGCAACAACTCCTCTGGACTGGGTATCGGGTGCTGATCTACTTCGAGTTGTGGGTTGACTGGCACTTTAAAATCGCCACAGATTCGCAAATGATTGTTACTTTTAGGCACAATAACAATCGGCGTAGCCCATTCGCTAAATCTCAGGGGCTTCCAGATATTTTCTTCTTCCAAGCGTTGAGCCTCCAGCTTAAATAATTCCAATTGCGCGTAGGGTATAGGCCTTGCCCTAAAATATTTTTGTCTGGCGGATGGCTTAAGATATAAGCTAGCTGTTACGGACGTGCAACGCCCTAGTGATGATGAAAACAAACCAGGGTACTTTGAACACACGGCTCTATGTAAGCTGTAGCGGCATTTGAGATCTTTTGCACCATTTGAACTTTGTCATTCATTACTATCGAAATTTACTTTAATGCCAAATTCATTTGCCCAATCCAAGCCAAAGATGTTGTCACCATGCTACGTCTTAGTTATTAACAAAGGCAAATTTTTGATTAAACCGTTAAATTTCACGTTAACTGTAGTTTCACATAAAATTGGAACTGCATTTACTGCATATGCATTTAATTTACGTGTCGACTTTTTATATTGCGGGCAATTTAGTTGATTAAATCCTGGTAATCCAATTAAAGATGCACTTGTACCTGTATCCAACAAACAATTCAGTTCGCAGTCATTAATAAGTACTTTAATTACAAATTTGCAATCCCGCTGGTTAGTTGTATCATCGACTGACAAAATATACTCTTCTACACAATTGACATTTTCATTGCTAACAAGGTTCTTGTTATAACGGGAGTGCGGGCGATAATTTCCACTGCTGGAACAGTATTGCTTTTCATTGTTGGGGCATACTGGCGCAATATGACACCTTTTATTACATTTCCGACACACAGCATTGAGGAATTTACATTGCGATCTCCTTTGGTGTGTATTGCAACCTGAACACGACATTGTATGGGTTTGCATTTGCTGATCTCTATTCAGGCTGGAATTTCTACTTTTTGCAAAAACTTTCGGTATGAGTTCGACGATTTGATCTGATTAACATCTGGTACCAGCTCCGGCATTTCATTTTTCAAAATTTTCACTGATTTTTGTGTAGATTCGTAGGCTTCTGCTATTGCCGCTACTTCTTCAACAGTTGGAGCCGGTTTTGTAAGCATGCTGTACGCACGGGATCGTGCGGCGTATGCAGAATGATGATGTCTCTGATCATTTCATCTATAAATTCTTGTTTTGCAACTTTCGGCTGAGCAAGCAAATTGACAATTACGCGCAAGACCACGGAGGTCTGCAATCCACTCAGCGTACGCCTGGTCTTTACTCAAGCGGCACTTAAAAAAATTGTAACGGGCCGTACACACATGCACTTTCAATTTGAAATAGATTCTGTATCAACTCATCGGGGTTTTGAGCCGTTAGCTTTGTTGGCCCATACAGCTTTTCCAATAGTACATAAGTTTCAGCGCCGATCCGTGACAAAAGATATGCTCGCTTTTTATCCTCACTTGAAACACCACAGGCTATAAAATGTTGCTCTAGTTGTTGGATGTAAGTTGACCAGCTTCCTCCCTCCTTATCGAAGGAGTGAAATGGAGGAATATTCTGGGCGCTATTTGCTGTTTCCCGGGAGCCGCTAGATTCACCTTGTTTGAGCTTCTTGTATAATTATTTCCTCATTTAGCGAAGATTAATTTCAAAACGTTTTTTTAAATGTTTTCATGTTAAAATTAACTCATAAGTAAGTTTATTTGCAATCGTAACAATTGCAAAGATAAATAAAATACAAGCATTATACGAGCACTGATCAATGCCCGGTGAGCATAAATAAAAAATGACCTAGTGGCTGATCAGAATTTATTGCAGAGTGACTTACCTTCGCAGTAATGACCTACTTCGCAGGTAAACAAAGTGAAGTAGGAAATATCACTAATCTTGTTTGGAAACATCAAAAAATTGTGGCACATAAATTACGCGTAGCCGATTCTACATTTTTTTAAATAAACTGATTAGTATCAAGTACAGTAGAATAAGTTGAGTTACTTTTGAGTCTTGAGAGCAAGCAGAGCTAGTTTTTACCAATAATAATAAATAACGCTTTATGTGTGGGGTGCCGCTCCCGCATCAATAGTACATGTACCGGTCGAAAACCAACGGAATGTGATAAAAAAAACAAACTTTAGAAAAAACGTTCTATCCTCCAAACCGTTTGTTATTTTTTACTGAAATTTGGAATTCTCACTTACCACAGTATGGTCCTCGATATTGTATACCATCTGTCAACAGGTCGCCTAAATTTTTAAAAAGATATTGCGGTAATCACATATGTCACGCATGTATTGCAGGGTGCAGGGTGCACGATGTTGCACTATTGGTGAACTATGCAGGGTGTAATAATTGGTGCGCCCCCCCCCCCCCCCCGAAACGATGCATCTTACCAGCGTTCACCTTATAATTTTCTGCTTGAGTCCACCTCAGCTATCAAACCCTTGAGCTAGGCGCACCAATTATTATACCCTGCATAGTGCACCCATAGTGCACCATAGATCAATTCTAGGTTCTTTTCTTAATATTTACTACATAATGGGCACGAAGTCAAAAGGGTATAGTGGACGTATATTGGGATTTTTTATACATGTAGATGTAGTTTGGACCTTTACCAAGAGATTGGTATACAACATTCGTATACACAAATCGGGTCGTTCTACCTTTCCTACAGTAGAGTCTGCTAAAATGGTAGAACTACCCGTCCCGCCGTTTAGCATCAGTCAGGGGCGCGGGTAGGACTACCTTTCCCGCACATAAAGTGTTAAGTTTTATTCGAAAGAATAGTTTTCATGTGTATAATTTTTTCGAGAGTTATAAAGTAAAAAAATGACTAGAGAAATAAAAAGTGAAATTTGATTTGTGTAATTATAACAAAAATAAAAAGGTTAAACTGTGTGACTTGAGTTGTGCTTCCATATTTCCATACAAATAGTCGGTTGTGATTAATTCGGCTTTTGTAAATCATAGTTAAAGCCCACACATCCCTTTTTCTCGCGGTGTACAAAAACAAACACCACATTTGGCGCAGTCGGTAGGATTCGGAAAAATTAGATAGCGTTGTATCATTTAATAATACCGATACTGGTATTAGAAAAGCTATATCCGAATCCAAACCTACTTGAAAGCGGGAACGAGTCTCACTGCGAACTACGAAAGGCAATAGAAGGCAAAAGTGTGTAAAAGTTACAGTGTAAAAAAGAAATAGAGCAGCCAGTAGCCTATAAAAAGATAGAAATTGAGGAAGAACTGAAGAAGTGAAAGTTGTCCACGAATAGAGCATCAAGCAGCCAATTGAAACGCAAAAAACCGAAGAAGAATTCAAAGTTGTGTCAATAAATAGAGCATCCAGCAGCCTACTAAAATTCAGTAAGCACTATATCGTATCTTGTATTTATTCTTATTTATATCGTATCATATATAGTTTTTTATAGCAACGTAAGATTACTTATTATTATTTTCGCAGATTCGTAACATAAAAAGTATTTTCGTGCATATAAATAATAGTAGCTTATGAGTTATGGAATCAGTGATTTTTTTTTGAGCTCCAATTTATATACATATACATATATTAGAAGTAAAATTTTCTTAAACTTTCCTTGTTAACTGTGTGTGAAGGTACTCTGCGGTAATTCATTTCATTAAATTTTGAGCTTCTGAATGCCATTTCATGAGTTACACTATAAACTTCTTTAATTTTATCGACCAACGCATGGTGCCTATATAGCGCATGTCCAGATTAGAAGGTATAGGTGCAGATGCCCCTAAACCCAAAAATAGGGAAGTAAGTTTTCTTCTAGGTGATATTAAACCACTTGAAAAAACAGTACTGCGATCAGGTCATAGAATAGCGGAACCTCCTACTCCCACTACGAGTTTTGCCGAAACCTTCATAAAATCAGTCCATTCAACTACGGCTACGGCACCTTAGTTAAGCAGTTGGTTCAGAAAATCAAGATCTTTTCACTGACTTGACTACTTTCTAGTAACTTCTCCTTCCGAAATAACACAATTTCCAACTCTTTCTGGAACAATGTCTAACCCCAATAACAGCACCAGTTTTAGAAAAACTTTTCACTGCGAACCAACGTCCACCATAATAGATACCATAAACAAAATAGTGTCAATATTTTCCGGTGAGCCATATTCAATAACAGAATCCGATTTACACGTGTTTTTGAATATTTTGCAGGCTACTGCAATTCTTTGGATGAATGAGAGAAGGAACTTTTCTTATCTTTTCTCCCCAAACTAAAATTGCGCAAAATTCCTTATGAGATTTGCAAGAATACCAGTTTTAAAACATGGGAGGAATTGCAGGAGAACTTAACGGCCTATTACTGTAGACAACTCAATAGAGAAACTGTGAGACAGTTTGGTCAAGGAGTAAAACAACGTCTAGAAGAATGCGAGCTGAACTTGTAACAAAAATGCAAAAAGATCCAGAACCAATGATAAAAGAATATCAAAATATGGCCACACAAGTTTTTAGGAGAGGACTTTTAAGTATGACACTCAAGCAATATGCCTGCATGTCAGATAGTTCAAACTTTACAGATTTAATAAAAAAGATTTGCTTTATGGAAGACACGGAAAATCAAATTAACGGTGGTGTAAACTGCAATAACTTCTCTTTTGGTGGTGTAAACTCCAATAACTTCTCTTTTGGTAGTGTAAACTCCAATAATAACCTCCCTAGCCAAAGTGAAATAAATAGGAATGGGCTAAATAGTCGCAGACCTTGTTCACACTTTTCTGAACGGCCAAGTGTACCCACATATCCACAGAATTATCAATACCAAGAACAGAATCACCCGCCCCGAACACGATATGAAAGCTTCCAGTATCCCAGACGTACCGCACATGGTGCTCCTCCACGAAACTCAACCCCCATTACCTGCTTTAAGTGTGGATAACCAAATCATTTGAGTAGAGACTGCAGTGCCTTCGATAAATCGATCTATTTTCAAAGGTGTAAGACCCCGGGTCACGATGCGAGAAGCTGTAGGCGAGTAAATGATCGACCCTGGGAAGTAAGACAGGTAATGGTCACTTGCGATTTCTGCGAAAGGCATGGCCATACAGTATTTAATTGCGCTACGAAAAGACGATGGAAGGAAAAACAAGAAAACGCGGCGCCGATCGGATCCCACCCCGATCGGCAGTAACTATCTTAGACATAAACAAGAGCCTTAACGAAGTAAGAAATTTTGAAACGCAAACTCCTCATGACTCTGTAGTTAAGTTGCCGTTAGATGTAAGTAAAACGCGTGAAACAAAATTTTTGATAGATACTGGCTCCCAGGTAACTCTTATTATGGAAAACGTTCTGAAGACGGGAACCAAAGTAAATACGAATGAAGAAATTCGAATAAATTCAGTACATGGCAAAGAAAATACTTTAGGGACTTGTACAGAAACTTTTGTGTTGAAATCGGAGTTACCCTGTAAATTAAATGTAGTAAGTACTGGTACTAACATTCCGAAAGAGGGATTGTTAGGAAATGACTTACTCCAAGAAAATTGAAATGTTGAAGGTCCTAGAAAAGGACTACTTTTTCCTCGCACGGAAATCAATAAACTAGAATTCGAAGTGCCATTTGAAGAAACAGCCACGCATTCAGAAGAAAGTTTAAGTGCCAAGGCTTGTCCAAAGTTGAATTTTGGGAAGGAAACTCAGAGAGCAACCCGCAATCTCGACAAGCCAAGCCATCCTGACAAAAGTCTGCCCGCATTATGCTAACTGATCAAATAAAAGACTCGCAATAAGAGAGCAGCCCTGAACAATTTACTAATGTTCAGTGCCATAAGGGAAATGAATTGACTTCGAGAGAAGTTCATATTCCTTCTCGATCCGAAGTTTTGGTCAAGACAATTTGTTCAAATGAAGGAGATTTGATTTCTTTAGCCGAAGATCTAAGCCCTGGAGTGTTCATTACAAATTGTATAGTGCATCCAAAGGACCAACACATTGTGATAAGTATAGTAAACCTCAACGAAATGGCGGTCATAATGAAAAATATTAATCCCAAGATTGAGAAACTGGAAGATTATGATATAGTAAGACTTAGTGAAGGAAAAGTTGAGAAACTAAAAAAGAAAATGTTGAATGAAAGTAAGGAAATAAACGCAGTAGACACAGCAACTGTAGTAAAAAAGAATAGTACTTGCCAAAGAATTTATCGCGACATTAACCGATTGCAAAAACTACATGAAGAAATAAGCCTAGATGAAGAATTAAACCTGAGGAGAGGGGTAGAATATGGGAAATTTGTGATGATTATGAGCATATATTTCATTTGAAAGATGATCTTTTGACGTACACTACAGTACTAAAACATAAAATATAGGTAAAAGAAAACCAGGCACCAATTAACCAGAACTACAGATTACTACAGAAGCCCATGTTGGAAGTATTCCAGAGGCTAAGGGAAAATAACCTAAAATTACAACCGGAAAAGTGTCAGTTCTTACGTCGTGAAATTATCTATTTAGGACACAAATGTGGTGAGGAAGGTGCCTTGCCAGACCCGGCGAAAACTTTAAGTGTGCAACATTTTCCAACTCCCAAAACAATTAAACAAGTGCAATCTTTCTTGGGATTTTCAAATTATTACAGGAAGTTCATTCGCGATTTTTCCAAAATAGCAACTCCAATAAAAAAAACTACTAAGGAAAAATGTAAAATTTAAATGGTCCGACGAATGCCAAAATTCTTTTTGTGCGCTAGCTTTAGTTACACCTCCGCTTTTATTATACCGTGATTTCTCTAAGCCGTTCGTCTTAACTGCCGACGCCAGTAATGATGCTTTGGGAGCTGTGCTCTCTCAGGGAGAGGTAGGTAAAGATCAACCCATAGCATACGCAAACCGAAGACTGAACCAGGCATAAAAAAATTATAGTACAATAGAAGAAGAGCTCCTGGCCATTGTGTGGGCGGTCAAAACTTTCGATGCTACTTGTTGGGAAGAAGATTTACGGTTTATACGGATAATTAGCCTTTAAGAGGTATATTCAAGGCAAAAGATACCACTTCGCGTCTAGCTCGGTTTCATGTGAAATTGTCAGACTATTATTTCGATATTGAATATAAGCCCGGCAAATATAATACAAATGCAGATGCGCTGTCCAGAATTTCACCTCTTAGCGCAGAATTAGCAAGCTCCGCGACTCAAGATCAGGAAAACAGCAAAAGCAACTGCTTGGTGGTTACACGATCTCAAGCTAAACAGGCCATATAACTTGCCTTTAATATCAGAGGAGCCTCAACGTATACAGGACATACCATTGAATCACACAACCACGGTGCCTTCTACTATGGAAGTACACATACAGGAGACTCCCTCAGTTCAGACGAAGAAGATGATGATACAACAAATGAGGAAGAAATTAGCACAAATGGCAAAATCCGAATCTTGAACCAACTTCCACGATGCACTTCTGTATTAAATGTCAACGTTATAAAGCTAGCCGTCAAAATAAAATGCCCACGGTAATAACAGACACCGCTCGCGAACCTTTCGAGAAAGTTTATTTGGAACTTGTAGGCCCTTTAGAAGAAACGAGTGAAGGTAATAAGTATATCTTAACTTTCGAGGATGATTTGACGAGGTTCATGGACCGTGTCGCTATACCAGACGCCGAAGCGTCAACAGTAGCGAAGGCGACCAAGTGCTGCTAAAGAGCCCGGTTAAAAAAGGAAAGTTTTCTCCTGAATGGTTAGGACCGTACAATGTAATTGAAGTACCTTCGGAAGTAAATACGGTGATACGAATTAAAAACGGTAAACGGCGTGTTCATAATAATAGATTAAAACTTTGGAAATAAGTAAAACAAACAAATTTTTTTTCCTCTTATTCTGTTTTTTTCTCTTCGTTTTCTATATCTCTAGTTAAATATACAAAGAAAGAATCTGTCCTAACCGCTGAATTTTCTTAGGTATGAAAATACTCCGCTTTCTAATGACCACACTTACGTGGTAATGGGTCACCAGTACTCCCTTCGACATAAAACTACTGGAGACGGAAAGGGAAGTTTTGATGGAATCAATAGGAACTGCAGTATTTTACCACACGACGTGGACGGTGGTCACTCGCATGAAAATGCCTAATTGGACAACAACCATTGATTTTCTGAGGTACTGCGATGACAACCTATTAAACTTGTGCAGTTTCAAAGGTAAAAATAAAGAGGGTAGGTGCAATTTATTTATTTTATAGTTTATTTAAAATAAATATAATATACGTCCAGGAAGAAATATCTGAATTGACGTCCTTCTTAGCGCGACATCGCGAAAAACGAGGGTTATTGGATATTGGAGAGAAAGTGAGCAAGTTTTTGTTTGGTCAAATGGAAAATGACGATGCCAACAATATCTACAGTCGCCTCGACGCGTTAGAAAATCAAGAAGATAAATCCGTTCATCTTCTGGAAAAACAAGTCACTTTAATGAAGTCAAATTTTGAATCGCTATCGTCACCAATACTAGACTTGACAAAAAATCAGGATCATTTAATACAGGTGGTCAATAGTTTTCTTCTAGAAGTTAATGTCACTATGAGCGAGTTTGACGTGGAAATTCATAAAAATAGAATACTAATCCTTAGTATCAGTTTTCTTTTACATGGGGGAAGGAATGTTGTATAATTATTTCTTCATTTAGCGAAGATTAATTCCAAAACGTTTTTCTAAATGTGTTCATGTTAAAATTAACTCATATGTAAGTTTCTTTGCAATCGTAACAATAGCAAAGATAAATAAAATAAAAGCATTATACGTGCACTGATCAATGCTCGGTCAGCATAAATAAAAAATGACCTAGTGGCTGATCAGAATTTATTGCAGAGTGACTTAACTTCGCAATAATGACCTACTTCGCAGGTAAACAAAGCGAAGTAGGAAATAAAAATAATCTTGTTTGGAAACATCAAAAAATTCTGGCACACAAATTACGCTTAGCCGATTCTGCATTTTTTTAAATAAACTGATTAATATTGAGTACGGTAGAATAAGTTGAGTTATTTTTGAGTCTTCAGAGCAAGCACAGCTAGTTTTTACCAAAAATAATAATTAAGTTTTAGTCGAAAGAATAGTTTTCTTGTATATAATTGTTTCCAGAGTTATAAAGTAAAAAAATGACTAGAGAAATAAAAAGTGAAATTTGATTTGTGTAATTATAACAAAAATTAAAAGTTAAACTGTGCGACTTGAGTTGTGTTTTCATATTTCCATATAAATACTCGGTTGTGATTAATTCGGCTTTTGTAAATCATAGTTAAAGCCCACACATCCCTTTTTCTCGCGGTGTACAAAAACAAACACCACAAGCTGCAATTCAAAAACTAAGTTAACTAAAAAATCATTTTGGCTTTTAACTAGTTTATCTATCGCGGTGGTTAATGCTTCCATATTAACGATTAACAATTATGGCAATATTTCCGATCTCGATTATAATAATCCGTAATTCCGAATTCTTAGCACTGAAGGCATGTCGCGTTAGTTATACCGTATATCTCGTCGCCACTTGTTATGTTTACGGAAAGGTATCGAGTTAAACATAGGCGTTAGCTCTACAAATATATTGCATGTTATTTAACAATTTATTACTAACAAACTAACTAAAACTAGGCCACGCTAATTATTCAATGTCGAGAGCAGGGATGGTGACCGGCTGACTAGTAACTGCGGACTGCTGGGAGGTACATATGCACTCAGTTGATGAAGACTTTGTTTGGCTTCTATATATGTGTTGAATGTATACATACATACATATCACATACATTCCAATGATTTTTAATTATAAATTAGGTTTATTAAATCCAAATGATGTTATAAAACATATCTAAGGAACACTATTTAATTGATAGTTAATTCGTCTTACATTGATATGGAACCACTAGGGGTAGTGTCCCCTCAAACAAATAGAAAATAGTGTTCTCTTGACCTTACAGTTCCACTATATTCAGAAAATGGGCTCAACAGCAAACTTTTATTTTCCTCCTTTTCCTTCGGTTACTTTACCGCTACTCCCAAGTCTCCTCGATTACTTCTTTCCTCCTGGTTTCACAATACTAATTTGTAATTTTCTTTTTCTTTTCTTTATTTTCTATCTTCCAAACTAGCATGTTTTCCTTTCCAAGGTGAGGAGTTTCCTTGTAACAGTGTTTAGTTTTCTTTTGAGGTTTCTGAAATAAAACAGATTCTTTTGCAACATTTTTCAAAGTACTATAGCAGGACCGCACGACACACTTGTAATGGAACCAATATTCGAGAAGGCAATATCTATGGAGACTACTCCTAAATGCAACATAACAACCCCCCCCCCCCCGCCATTTCCGGCCTTGATTCGATAACAAGTGGTGCAGAAATACTTCCTTAAAAGCTGCACAAATAGCACATAATAATAAGAAAGTCACAGGCTCTGCCAAATATTATTCTGTATAATCTGCTTTCTTTACTTCCGTTTTTTCAAAAGTGGTGCTTTGAGTAAACTGTAGAAAAAAATTGCCTTACTTTCAATAAATATTCTTGCCTCATTTTAAAGCATACGAGTATAATTGACGATAGAACCTATATCTGAAATTAATTGCTATTTTTCTATAGCTCCATGGTTGTCTTAATCCAGGTGAACAGTTATTTGCTTGGTAATTCATATGAACAGAAACCAGTTACAAAAGGACTTCGGCTTAATTTTAAAGTTATGCTCTTCTGGTTTCTTGAATTTAGTGTAGATGCAACCTCAAAGGCAAGTATTCACCAACTATGCACTTCAATAGTTCATACTACATACATTCGATGTCACTTCCCCGAAAGACAGTTTGGGAATATTATAACTTTTCTGGAACCATCACATGTTACATCGGGGAACTTCTGCTACATTTAAACCTGCTCCTGTTTAGTTCATAACTTTTCGCGACAAAACTTTATCAACGGAGACAGATAGCAAAAGTTCCTTTTTGTGCAAGCGAAGCCATGAAAAGGTGCTCGACGAGAGGATACAGTTTTAACACCAAATTTCAACAACAGCAAATAACTTCTAGATCAACTTTCTGGATTTTTGGCTTCCACTTTCCCTATTTCTGGGTGGTCACAAGAGCTTTTGTTTGCAAAAAGCCTTTGTTAGACTGTAGTTTTCGTAGATCCCTTAAAACAGTTCAGTGAAAACTCGCACGTTGCAGTTTCACTATTTGGTACAACTTTTATCTAGAACTTTCTTTTGTATAACGTTGAGTTTTAAAACATTCAGTAAACTCAGCAGTTTTTGTGTATTGAGAGCTTGATTAAAATCACTGTCTACAGACTAACAAAGTAGTAGATTCGCTATATTATGCATCACGCGAATCGTATGAAAAATAAAATTTCAATTTCTTTGTAAATTTCTTTTACGGGATCAATTTAAAATATTAAAAGAAGTACAATATTCACATTTCCTTCATTCATATGTATTATTTAAGTAAAGGGAATGGATTCATACATGTAAACCATTTTTCAATAATATTAGGAAAAGTTGGGTTAAGTGATGAAAGCTCCCCAGTGGATATTCGATTTGATTTTGTGAAGTTTTAAATCCCTATATGAAATTAAAACTGAAGGAAGTTTATTAGAATTGTATTCCACAATCGATGTTTCGAGAACAGAATATTCCGGAAGTTTCTAGAACAATTTGTAGAGTATAAATACGGCGGTTGTCAGCACCAGGCTGTGGGTCATATTTTAGACAGTGCAGCGAGTACAAGTAAAACCGAATAAATAGGGTTGGATTGCGATAAGTTGAAGTATATTACTAGTGATAATTAAAGTAGAGTTGATTGGTATTTGTTTATGAATTTTATAAAAGTATACCGTGGAGTATCTCGGTGGGAGCAAATTTTGTGTGGAGAAAATCATATGCTACGTAATACATTTGACGTAGCAGATTTTTAGACCAAAAATATATATCTGGACATCTGGGTTTACTTATGTATGCCTATTTACATACATATTATTTCTTATAGTATAGGTAAATAAGTAAAATATTAAAGATTGATGTCATGTTCATAATTTTCTTACAATAATCCGTAAAATCCAGATATACCTTCTACTATGCATTTTCATACATTGACTTGTACGGAAACAGCTATTTTGGCTACATCTTTCACTGAAACTTCTTGATTGCTAGTTAAAGTTAAATAAATATAAGATTTATATAAGAGTTCGAAAATTAATAAGTACCTCTTTTTCAGGATATTCCTCGAATTGTGTTTTCTGCTTAAATCCCATGGAACTGATTTACAATACAATCCAATACAAAAATGTTGAAAGGGCCTGGCCAAGACCACGTCCTTAAACGGTGGGTACATAGATCTACAGTGGTTACTTAATTACTAGGACAAAATCTAGCATAAATAAGAAAATAGTAAATAGTATATACCACTTAACGTGCTTGAGCAGGTACTTAATTATGTAGGAGCAATACATCTGTAGCAAGTCTTGGCATAAATAATATATACAAGGTGTTCCGTAAATGTCTTTAATCCTTTAAGGGGATGAAAGTAGAGGTCATTTGGGTCAAACAAGTCTAGATACTTTTATATCGAACTCCGCTTGGTTTTCGAGTAAATCGATTATATCGACTTTCGAGATTTTGCATACCTCTTCAGAGTAATTTCGTTATAAATTCTATTGTACTTAATGGACTGTGACGTTCAAACCTTTATTTAAAATAACACACATTGGAATTTCTAAGAATGCATAATTAGTTATAATTGTGCCTTCAATTATTTAAAAAAAAAACAGTTTTCTCTAGAATTTTTTATTTCACCAAAATTTTTGCCGCGCTTCAGTGTACGTTTATTCGAAATATCACCATTGCATGAACTTGGCAAAACTATGAAAAAATTTTCGCATTATGTCCCCTTTTCAAAATGACCTCCCTAACTGCTATAGACAATAACAATCAAAAGTTAGAAGCAAACAATTGGAAGATGTTCCCATCGAGGTAATCTTCAGTTTTTTCGTAGGATTCTATCTCCTCCTACAGTTCTTAACCTACGACAACCATTTATATGTCCTTGTACGGGAATCTGAACTGGCTATTAGATAGCGTACTTTTCGAGTTCGAGTTTCGAAAATGGAGGGGGCAATTTCGAAAAAACACTTTTTTACCAAACTTGGTATTTACGTAGATTTCGTTATTCCGCATCTTCATTTTCCGGGAGGGGCAAGCTCTGGGAGGGACGGGAGTTCAAAGTTTCAGCTTTAAGCGGCTATACTTGAATGAAAACCACCAAAAATGTCTTTTCCATTTATGAATTTAGGACTTACTTGCTAGAACAATGCTTGGTTGAGGAAATATAGCCGCTTAAAGTTGAAACTTTGAACTCCCGCCCCTCCCAGAGCTTTCCCCTCCCGCAAAAATTAAAGACATTTACGGAACACCCTGTATATGTTTATATATATAACAAAAAATGATCAAATTAAACAGGTAAAAATAAACAAATATTGCCAGCTGTCAACTGGGTTAATCCTGCTTTAAGGACAAAAACCGAAACAAAAATAAAGCACAAAATGGGTACATATAACAGGTTAAAGAATACAGGAACTCATTTTCACACAAAATACACCTTAAACCAAACACCCAAAAGGTTCAGTCAAGTATCCCTGAATCTTTACGTGACCAAGTGTACTCTAAATCATTCAAATCTATACAAGACAAGCTTCAAATTGTTAAGACTTAAAAATTGCAGACACACCAGAGCAGTTAGATCACCACTGAGAAGATCATAAACCAAAAACGCAATCACAAGCTAGTCCAAGAGGCGAAGGAAAGGCTCAGAACCCTCTCTCTAATTGAGGTCGTGATGGCAGCTTCCCTAATTTCTCTGAGAAAAGAGTTCCAGATTGTCGCACCAGGAGAAAAGACCATTCTTCCACCCAACTATGTTCGTACTCTACGAAGTATGATCCTCGATCTATCCCAAGTACTCCAGTCGAAATTTTCACTAATGTAAGAAGACAGCAGACCAAGTTTGGCATGAAAACTAAAACACAGGGTTCTAAAATATGCATGATAGAAATTCCACAACTAGAGCAGATACATGTGCCCTCTATTCAGGCGATATACATATCTCACACAGGCATTAAGGGCACAAGACAATTTCGTGATTGGTAGGGCAGGCAGGGGACAGACAGCTACATCTGAATATTTAAAAGTGGGAAGAATCAATGCTCGTACCAGTCTAGCCCGAGTCGCTTCAGGGTGAAAGACAGGCACAGCATTCAGCGTCCAAAGACGAAAATAGACTCGCTAATAGATACGATTAACATAAGGGCCCTAAGCGAGCCTCTGGTCCGTTAAGAGACCAAGATTCTGAACTGAATCAGAGGAAAATACAATGGTTTTATCCCGAAGCCGTATTTAGACCAAATTTACTTGCACTGCACCAGTTAGAAACCCTAGGGAGAATCGCATTGATGTGAGAGATCAGGAAAGTAAGACCGATCCGTGATGCTCCACCATAGATCTGTATGTCGTCAGCATAGAGATGGCAGTGAGTTCCTTGCAGCTCCAGAGGTATATCATTAATAGAAAGGGAGAACAGAAGCGGAGCTAATACAGCTCCCTGGGGAACTCCAGATAAATCCGCCCTGGAAGAAGACATTAACGCGTTAGACACCAGGTTTGAGATCTTTCATTTAAATAGGAGGAAATTCACTTGCATGCATGAACGAATATCGGAGACCACTAATGTAAGAGCCGTACAAGTGGAATGCCCATGTCTGAAGCCAGATTGAAATTTCGATAAGGAGATATTTATGTCAATGTGTTCCGTGATGTGATCAGTCATTAATAGCTCAAATGGCTACGAAATGGAAGGCAGAACAGTGATTTCTCTCCATTCACCCGCCGAAGTTGGCGAGGAAATCTTTGAGATCGGAATTATGAGGCCAAGCTTCCAGCAAATACGCAAGTATGAACATGTGAAAAATTTGTTAAACAGCTGAGTAATTACCGTTATTAGTTGAGACATGACTATTTTGAGAAATTTGATAGGAACACCATCATGACCCGCGGAATTAGACCTGATTCCTGAGACAGCAAAAGGAACTTCCTCCTCTCTATCATTACGGATGGCAAAGCCCTCACTATTAGACTGAGTTCCAATATCAAGCTCAATATTATTAAAGTGTCCAGCCTCCGGTTCATGGGTATCAGCAGCCGATGCCGCATGTATGAAATCACTAAATTCCACCAGATCAACACCCCAGCTTTTTCCAGTCTTAGCTCCAATACCCATGCTCATATCCTTTTTTCAGTTAATTGGACCATCAAAGTTATTCAGTGTAAAGTCTCTGGTTTTAACCCTAATTAGTGACCTGCTGCAGTACGAAGTCGTTTTAAATCTCTGTATGTCTCAGCAGTTTTCATTCTTTTCCAGACTCCATATGCAATATCGCGCATCTGACAACTGAGCCCTATATCCGGTAATGACATGATTTTGTTCATGAAGAGTCTGGATCGAACCGACTTGAATGGAACATGTGTGGTGAAGAGAGTGTAAATATCCCCGGTAAACAGCTGTATTGACACCTCCGGATCCAGAGAATTAAGCAATGAGGTACAGTCAAGCTGCAGTATATCAACTTTAAGGTTGAATCGCTGTAAAATTCCTGAACGTATACCAGCGGGAGGGTTGAGTACAAGGGCGATCAAAGGAAGAAAAACAAAGCCTCATGGTCAGAAACACCGGGTGCCTGTCCAGATCGGATGGGACGCAGGTCGGCTGACGTGATAATAAGATCCAAAGCAGTCGCAGAAGTCAGGCCATGATGATTTGGGAAATTATTAAGCAGCAGCAGGCCACGTTCAGAGATTAGATCTCGAAGAGATGCACTAAGACCCACATTACAACTGATATCGGCATTGAAGTCCCTTCCGATGAAAATACTCGAGGTATGACTGGCTACATTATGCAAATAGTTGAAGAGCGACAGACTGGAGTCAGTAAAGGTTGAGTCACAACGGTACACAGACATAAGAACAATCGGATCGCTATTAACCATGCCGAGCCAGACCATAACATCCAGAACTTGCCAGCTGTTATCGACCGCATGAAAAATGATCTCAGAATGGAAGGCATTGCTGACATAAAACACAACTCCACCGCCTATGCGAGAAATGCGGTCAGATCTATGAACACGGTACCCGCTAACTTCGAGAATTTTGTCACTGTGGTGTGGCATAGTCCAAGTTTCGCAAACGAGAATAGCACTAGCATTGCCGTGCCAAGCAAAATGTCTAATATCCTCGAGATGTTTCATTAAAAAGCGGGCATTGAGCGATGTTATATTAAATTTATTATTGGGGAGAAGGTTCGGAAGAAGCTCCCAATTCGGGAGACAGTGATGACTATGCTGCATGCTTGATCTCAGAAGCCTTAACAAAGGTGGTCTGTGGTTCAACCAAAAAAGCAGACAGATGCTCCGAAAGTACATTAGTGGCTATATTAGGATCCTTACGTATCACAAACACTTTCCTATTCCTACTCAGAACTTGAGAAACTACCTGCTTCCTTTTGAGCCAAATAGCCATCCGCAGTCGTATTAATTCCACCTTGTCGAGGTCTTCATTAATATACACGATAATGCGGACCATCCGATATTAGGTGGTAAAGTGTTAGAGGAGCTTTGTCAGTGATCTTAACAAAGTAGGCTTTAAAAAATTCCTTGTACTTAACCTCCGTGTGTAATCAGCACTATTATACGAAAATGGTACCGTTGTTTCAATTTTTGCAACGAAAGAGTACTCCAGAGCCACTGCCATATAAAGTGTCTCTAAAAATTGTTCACCCTGTGAAAAGGCAGCTCCTCTTCTCAGAGCTTACAGCATGAGCCTTAACAATATTGAGATCCTTACCGAACAGCAAAATGTTTTGCCTAACTCTACTATTTCACTACTAAGAGCTGCAATTTTCTTATCTAGGTCACCAACATTTTAATTGGCCTGTAAGAGCTTTGAAAGAGATTCTATTTTCCCATTGTGATCATTGAGCACAGAATCGGATACTGGATAAGAGACAGAAGCAGGATTAGAAGAAATGCCTTTAGTAGTACCACCGCCTTTTTTAGTCTTATCAGGACCAAGTAAATGAGATTTAACAGAACATATGCAACTATCACAGACCCACCTAACTTTCTTATCAGCGTAGTGTGCAAAATCGTCCTCATTAATGATATTCGCACACGAGCAGTAATATCGAGAGGAACATGCAAAGCATTTAACCCAGTTGGTTTTAGTGTATTTCCCTTAAACGTCAAATTGAATATTTCACTTCCCTTACAGTCAGCGCAAATATTACTCTGACAAACAAAAAATTATATTTTATTCTTTTTTCAATAACAAACAAAAATAAAACTTATTTTGTAGCTTCCGCTACAATGATAATGCTGCTCCACTCAAAAATTGTTTCAGCTAACATGTCTTTTGCCTGTGTTCTGCTAAGATCGACGACTTTCAGGGCCGCTGGCCTTTCTCCAGTTTTGTGTGCCAGATGACGCAAATTATGATGATGTAAATTGACTTAAGTCGCAAATTCAATTCCAGTTTCACAAGATAATAAGTAATTGAGAAATGGAAGCCTTATTAACAGCGAGTAAACTTAAAACAAATAAATCATGCATTTATAAAGCTATTGCACTGTCACTTTTCTTTAAAGCCAGAGGCTTTGGTGTTGAATCAAATTCAAAGTCGGATTACAAAACAAAAAATAAAAAAAAACAAAATTAATAAAAACAAATAAAAAAAAAATTCTCTGAAAAACACGAATTATTGTTTATTCGCCCCTTTACAACGCAAACACTTTCATTGTGTGTACCAAAAGGATTGGAAAAGGATTTCCTTATTCACCCCATATTTTCATATGAAATGAATGAAACGTAACACAGATAATCCCTTCAATTCAAACAATTCCGTAAGATTACAGCATTTTCCGAATTATAATTGGATTTTTCGATTTCCCATGGTGTGTTTTTGTTTCCACTTAACGGAAATATTTTAGTTCTTGAAAATATGAGTACATATATAAATCATGGTCATCAACCTATCAATATTCTGACTCTGCTCTATGTACTGCATCAGCACAAATTATAAATAAATATGAACAGTTATTTAGAAACAGGGTAAGTAAGAGATGAAAGAAGCAAGTTTCTATTTTACGTAATATTGAACGTAAAGACTAAAGTACATAAAGTTTCTGGCAGTTATGTAAAAAGCCAAAAGTTTACACACGTAACGCAATTTGAGAGCATTCACAAAACGAATAGACTGTAGTTAATTTGACTGCCTAAAGCCAACTCAAACTGTTCAATTTAATATATCTTTGCAGCTGTCCTTAACAAGAAAAGCGATATTCTCAATCATTAATATACTATGTACATCTTCGATGTGAATAGGTAGATTCGGAAATCAATTGACGTGCTAATCAGTGGTCCCCATTTTATTTTGTTGAAAATGCTTCCACATCTCTTTGAATATTGCAAGCATAACCCGAAACTATGACAACTACTAAGAAAATATTGTCGCAATATATTTTCAATTCAGATTATAAACTGTAACTAAACAATTACGGAAAATCGCCTTCATCACTAAGCATCTTATGCTCATAGTCAAGGGCAATATATGGATAAATATTTTATTTTTTTTTTATATTATTTAGCCAAGCTCTGGGGATACCCTATGATGCAAAGCACAGCACGACAGGAAGGAGATAGGGAAAGGAATTGCAAAATAAAAAAAATGTTCCTTTCACGCGAATTCCATGCCCCAGTTTTCCATTCTTTTCTATTAAATTTATTTTAAATTTAATCCTTTTATTTTTTTTATAAGTGTATGTTTTGTTTTTTAAGTATTCTAATAATTTTATTTCTTTTTCACTTTTTTTCCATGGTCTGCTTCACTGCTCAGCAGCACACCGATCAGGTCAATCGGTCTCTTCCTCATTTCTCTATCACAGATTTCATTCAAAAAAATATTATTTTCGCACATCCGCCTGGAGAGTCCATTCGCTGATTTTAGAAATTCATTAATATACTAATGACAACAGTTGATAATTACGTTTATGTCTATTTTAAATATACAAAATAATCTTTAAAAGGTTTTATTTTGAAAATATAAATCAAAAAGTTAGTAAAATTTCACAGATTCTCTCTCCGAAAGAATTAAAATTAAAAATTGCAGGACATCACATCACATTGGTAATGACCCCATAAAAGAACTTGCAGCAAGTAAAGGATACAACCAACAATAAACTACCGAAATTTTATTTGGAACTTTATATTCCGCTAGAAGGCTGTATGTACGTTTTCAAAATAAGCTCAGCTACAACTATAAACCTCGAGACCCTGGAATTAGCGCCGAAAGATATTATTTTCGAAGATTCAACAGTTTTGTCGAATTCTAATAACTTTTTGAAACTATTTTCAAGCAAAATTTGGAAGTGTCATAAAATCGCACCTCCAGTGCAAAATCATCAATTATATAATTTTTATTGCATTTTACTTTATAACTAAAGTATTCTTGATTAGAAGTTATACTATATATGTTTACAGGCTATGAACTAAATAAAGAATAACACCAGTACTGAAAAATTGGCAATTTATAGAGTGATTTGAAATGTAAATGTCAATTACAGTTTGAAGTTGTGGTACTCTGGCATTGAGGGCGCGATATGTAGAGGAGGGATAATATACATATAAGGGTGTGCTTTAGTAGACTTAAGGAGTCAGTTCTGGAAGTAGTTAAGATTTTGAGTAAAAAAATACTTGTCTTAGCAAAGCAAATATAGAGAAAGTGAGCAAGGGAAGGGAAGTCCAATTCATCAAACAGTTAAGAAAGAAAGAAACCAAAACGAAACAAAACTAGAGGAAAACTAATTGAAAAGGACGAAAAACACAAAGGAATAAAGGAGTAATTTGCTTCAATCTTAATCTTAATTGTTGACGATGATAGTAATTTTAAACAAAATGACATTTGTTGTTGTTTTCAGATAATTATACATAGACATTACATAATTTTTAGTTCGAAAACCAAACGTACCTATATAGTTTTGTGAATTTTTCAGGTTTTCAGATTGTACTAGCAAGATTAAAATTTATTTCGACCCCAGCCTTTCTTTTCTCCATCTCTGCGTGGTATATTACACATATGTTGATAGTAATACCTCTCTCAAAATTCTAGTTTTCACCTTTCAGAACAACTCCTCAAATGATCCTTTAGACCAAGGGTGCACAAATTGCGGCCCTTTGACCTGTCTTTTGTGGCCCGGCATGCAATTAATTTTTATTACTTTATCAGAAATTTAATAATAAACATTTCTAAGGATTTTTCCAATACAGACATTTTTTGTCTGCTATTTTTTTTTTATTTTTTTTTTGCGATTTTTCCGTAAATTATGAAGAAATCTCTTCTGCAAGGTCTATTCGCTATATTGCCGAAAAAAATTTGGAGTGTGCCTAATTAATGTGTGTGCTTAATTAATTCTAATATTTATTTAATATGCCGAATTCACAATGCAGAGTGGAGCAGAGTGAGCTTTGAGTCCAGAACCGTGTTCACAATGCAGCACAGAGTGAATGTCGAACTTTGAATTAACATACCAAAACGCCATAACAACGCAAATCAACAAACAAGCAAACAACTATCGCTTTCAAAACAATAAATTCGAAAAAGGAGAGTCCTCTCCTGCTTCGCATCTAGCAAACAATTTTACAATTTTTTTTGATTCTAAATCATGAAGTTTGCAAAAAATATCTCCTTGTATTTTATTAGCATTCATAAAAAATATTAAATCAGGAAATAATATTAAAACATGTTAGTTATAATAAAAGAAGTATTGGGAAAAATCCACGCCATCTACATGCTAGTAGTTCGAAATTCCAGTTTGCAAGCTTTCGGAAATGGTATTGTGAAAATAGAATAGAGCCAATCTACTCCACTCTTCATTGTGAAGGTTTTGTCTTTCTAGTTTCGAGCTTGAAAATTATTTTGCAAAAACGTTTATTTGATAAATTCTTTGTTTTTGAGTTAAAATTTGTAAGATTGCCAAAGTAAATTTGTATTTCGTGTTTGGATATAAAAGGTTGTGAATTATTTGCCTTTTATTTCAAAATTAGTTTGAATTTCGAATTTGTTTTTTTTGTAATTTTTAACAGTTCAATAAATGGCAGCACCCATGAAAAGAAAACTGGAGTCGGAAAATAGAAAATTCAACAATGCAATGGTCGGAAAAATAATTTATTACTGAGCAAAATAGTGGCGTTTTATGTTAATTTGTCAAAAAACTATCTCTTGTATGAAAGAATTTAATATAAACGGCATTATGGAACGAATCACCACAAATATCATAAAATTCAGGGAAAAATTCGATTGGAAAAACTCGATTTTCTCAAACGAGGATTAGACTCACAGCAAAGTGTTTTCGGAAAAATTAACAAAGACGTTAAGGTTTCCCTGGAAACTAGCTATAATATTTCACTTTTGATTGCCAAATAATCTCGTCCATTTACTGAAGGAGAGTTTACAAAAAAATGTTTAATAAATGCATCAGAAAAAATGTGTCCAGATGTTACGAAAAGTTCGAAAATCTTTCATTGAGCAGAACGACATACAACGAAGAGTATTTGACCTAGCAGAAGATATTCGTACACAGTTTAAGGAAAAATAAAAAAAAATATATATTTTTCTCTTGCCGCAGATGAGTCCCCCGACATTTCATCCATAGCACAGTTCATGATATTTTTTCGAGGAATAACTGACAATTTTGAAGTGATTGCGGAAATGTTGGTCATAAAGTTGTTGAAGGGGCAAGCAACAAGAAATGATTTTGAAGATGAATATAATGGATGCGTGCAAGGCTGCTAACATAAATTTTGATAATTTGGCAGGGAATTACTAATGATGGTGCACCAGCTATGGTAGGTGTCAACAACTGTATGGTATCATTGTATGAAAAATATCTCGTAGGGCGATTTCATTGCATAATCCACCAACAAACCTTTGTGGAAAAGATCTGCGAATGGAACACATAATGAAACCGTATTTTCAACAATTAATTTCATTAAGAAAAGAGCAGTGAATCACCGCCCATTCAAATCATTTCTGAGAAGTGGAAGCTGAATACCAGGGCCTTAATATATTACTGTTAAGTTAGATGGCTGAGCAAAGTAAATTGCCTCAAAAGATTTCTCGATCTAATTGCCAGAAATAAACATATTCATGACTGAGAAGGAAAGAAATGTTCCAGAACTTCAAGATGAAAAATGGCTTATCATCTGGAAGCTTTTGAAATTAAATTGAAGTTATTTCACACCCACTTTTTGATTTGACAATGTCTTCATTACCCAAATTGCGAAAATGTATAAAAAATTTAATATTGCCAACTTTATGCTGCGAAGATTGAAAACTTAATAGAAATTTTCGGCAACAGATTCGAAGATTTTAAAAAATATAAATTTTGATTTCAAACTATTTTCGAATCCTTTTTGAATTAACACGCAAGAAGCTAATTCAAATCTACAACTGAATTAATAGACCTGCAGTCATGCGAAATTTTAAGGTAAAAATATAATGATAAGGGGGATTTGAAAAATGTTTATTAACGTTTGGATAAGGAAAATTAACCAAATTTGTATGAAAATGCTGCACGTACGCATCTTTGTTTGGTTCAACATATATTTTGTGAACAAGCCTTCATAATAATGAACCTCACAAAAGCAAACTGCGATCGCGTATTGCAGACGAAAACTTGGAAGCAGTTTAAGGTTGGCCACAACACAATTGGTTCCGGACATTTTCAAACTTTTCCGAAAATGTAAAATTACTTTTATATTAAATATACATACATATGTATAAAAACCAAAAAACACATTTTTTTTCAATGGCCCGTCATATATTCGCGTTTTAAATTTGGCTCGCTTCTTAAATACTTGTGCACTCATGCTTTAGATATACAATAATAATTGAAAAATTGTCTGCAGATTGTTTCACTTCAAGGTATTTGAAATAGAAATGGCTGGTGAAAAGCTGATCGCTGTACGCTAATCGTTTCGCAAAAAAGTTTTCTTTATGAAACGTGACCATTTTTATACCCGTGTAGCATTAACGAAAATCAGCTCCATTAAATTACAAAATAAATTTTTTTAAATCTAGGAATTCTCTTTTAATTAAGTTTTGTAAAATTTAATATACCTAATTCGTGCTTTTGAATTGAATTCTTCTTACGATGCAAAGTTTTATATTGTAAAGTAAATGATTGTCTTAAGAAGAAAGAAGATATTTTTCAGTTGCTTGAAGCTCGTGCCAAAGAAGAGATTTAATGGACCTAGTAATGCTGCGATATTGACAATAGATTTAATGGGACCAGAAAATTTAATTTCTCTTGCATATGTATGAGCGTTTGTTTAATTTAATTCTGAACGCCCTCATTTTCAATAAGGTATAGCCTTATGATTTATGCTGAGTTTTAAATTCTGTAATGAACAAATTTATTTCGTAGAAACTGTTCATTGAGCATAATCCTTTAATGTCTACTCGACCTAGAAATGATGTTCAATCAATAACAAAATAAAAACATTTTTAAGATAGGACAAGGTTTTACAATAAAAAAAACACACTACGGTATTTAATTATAAATATTAATTCTCTGTAATTGATTGACTTTGAATTTGAATAATATTCCCGTAAATAAAGACATCTTACATAATAAATACTCCATAGAACCGATTTACATATAGTCACACTTACTTAGGCTTGTGTTATAAGCCCACATGTAAATTGGGTAAACATTCCTGTACTCTAATCAAAAGGTATTTGAGTGGGCTTCAACTTAAATACGCCAGGAGACACCATAAACCTGTTTACTTATTAAGGTCTGCAGTAGGATTATAAGATTTGTAAGTAAACCAAATTTACACAGTGTTAGTTTATATAAAGTGCTAATGCTTATTTGAATTGAGTCTGTACGTAAACTTGATTTCATCACCAATTGAAAAACTAAAATAACTTTAATTTAACTTATTATTCAAGTTGATCCCGGATAGATATAAATTACGCACCGACCTATTCATTAAAGAGCTGCTATTGCCTTTTAGCAAGATACAAGAATAATCCTAGATAGTGCTGTCATATTTCAAGAGTGTCTAATGAAATATGATTCAGCGTATGTATATCGATATGCAGGCACTTAATCTGATATTCATAAGGAAGATCGGAAGGTTTGGATCAGATAAAGTATATAGTTATACGGTCTTAAAGAGAGCAAGCAAGACTTGCATACTCCATAATAGGTCTGAGGACAATATAGTATTTAAGCTCTGTTATATCAGATCTCTATTAACCCTTTCCGTACGGAATAGCAAAAGTGAAAGTAGCATGTTTAAAACATGTCAAGAGTAGAAATCATGAAAAAAAAGCAGCTGTTGTCGTTGAAATTGGCACCTTCGCAACTTTTGATAAATATAACAAAACCAGAAAACTTAAAAATCATTCTGTGTACCAAATTAAAGCAATAATATCTGCCGGGTGGATCACAAATAATATACCTATATAAATATTTAATAATTTTTTACAATAATATTTGTAATAAAGAATGAATATGTCTGATTATTTTATGTACTATGATACATATAAGAAATTTGCCATGCCTACGTATATATCGATGCTGGAAAGCATTATTACAAAATGTCGAAAATACTTACTAATACTGACTTTAACGTAATTTTACGTGTTGCAATTTGTAGATACAATTTTTTAAAGAGGGATTTCGAAAAATAGCATTTCTATCACGAATAGTTTAGAAGTTAATCTTTTTTTTTTTGTAATTTGAAAAAGGTTTTTCGGCTCTAGTGTACAGTTTCAAATTGAAAGGTTACAGCAATTACGCTTACCAGCATCTATATTATTAAAAAAAATAAACTAAAACTTAAAATAGCTAACTAACGAAATTTCAACTGAATTTGTAACTACGTAAATTATTTATTACCCAGAGTTTGTCCAGATCAGCCGATCGAAACAGACGTCTTTAAGTGGGAAGCGCTTCTGAAAAGTAGAAAAGAGTATTAATATAGCTTAGATACAAACAGTAATATAGAAACTATCTATCAGTGCGTGGTGCACAATATTAAAGTCGCAACCAGTGAGTTATAGATTAGCAAACAACATTAATCACTAACATTAATACCGTGTCTGGTATAAAAGCATGCTGTAAACGAGTTCCCGAAATTAATGAGAGGATCCCAAAAAAAGAGCAGCTCCGAAGAATAAAATTCACGCCAACTTTCTCGAATAGGTGGCATAAGCATCTTATCCAGGACGCAGTATAACAACCACCAAACTATCAAACTATGAAAGATAGTTGGCAGGACATAAAAATATAGAAGAAAGTGATCAAGCACGATCAACAAAAACAAAGAAGGAGGAAAGCAAACAACACTTCGAAAAATTAAAAATAGTTCTTAAAGTACTAACACACTAAAGTAGAATGCACTTAAAATATTTAGAAAGCTAGAAAAAACGTTGGATAGAAATTTAAGATAAACTTAAGAACACACTTTTCACAAACTGACATACAAATTTTTTGAGACTAGTCTCATGTCCTCATGAGGACAAACAAATAATACGCCCCAGGAGGGCGCAGAAATTATGAATCCAGCTGACGGGCCGCAAAATCGCTACTTCCTCCTTGACATGGATCCCATGCGGAGGAAGATAGCAAGAAAAAGTAACAACAAAAGAGGCAAACGGTTGTCTGACTTACCGTCCATTCAGGACACCTTCACGTACGCCTTCTCGGGACCGGATCCGAAATACGTCACCGTATCTCTGACCGATCCTAGGAACAAAATTACACAGTTAAACTCCTTCGTGGTCTGTAAATGCATAGAGCATGCAGCCCCAGCAGCAAGAACCTGTAAAGCTTTAAGGGATGGTAACTACTTAGTATTCCTCCCATCCAAAGCAGAAGCAGAAAAAATGACAGGAAATCTTTAAAAAATACTTGAGCATGATGTCAAAGTAGAGTACTACGGAAGTTTAAACTCTTTCAGTCGAACTGCCTATGCGCCCAACCTCTAGAATCTCTCGGAAGCAGAGATTCTAGAAGGGCTAAAGGGGCTAAAAGGGCTAAGGGTCAAGAAAATGACGCGCCCTGGGAGCTCGCAGGACGATAGAGTACCAACTGGAGCACTCAAGCTCACGTTTGATCGCTTCGCCTTTCCCACCACAATAGTCTGCTACTTTGAACAACTGCCTGTTCGAAGGTGGTATCCTGCACCACTAAGATGCAGGAAATGCCTGAAGTTCAGGCATCATGAATAAAATTGCAGGAAAACGCCAAAATGCGATACTTGCGGTAAGGCGAAAGCAAAGGAGTAAGCCAATCACGTTTGTGATACGATTTTCTGTGTCGGATGTAACAAGGCTAGCGATCACTCCACACTCGACAAAATATGCCCAAGTTTCTAGAGGGAAAAAGAGATCGTCAAGATACAGATTGATCAGCATATTAACCGCTATTAAGCGAGAAAGAAGTGGTACGCCATGTATGGTAATCTCGCTACAGTACAGGAGAGCCAGAGCAAAACCATACCTAGCTTCTCCTATGCAGAAATGCTCAAAAACAAGGACACAAACACTAAAACTAGTCCCGAAACCCGCCTTACCAACATATGCCCAAGCGATATACCCACAAATAATGTCACAAAAGATACTTGTGACAGCGAACTTACAAATCCAGCACAAAACAAACCCCAGGAAATAATAATGAAGCCAATAATGAAAACAACAGAAACAGAACGAATCACAACACAGGCAACTATACAGAGAACAGAACCAAGCACTCAAAAAAAAAACAGGAACAATGGAACAAGCAGACATACCAGAACAAACACCCATTGAAAACAGGAAAAACAGACTAAACTCGTAGATGTCCATTAAATCAATCACTCTCCAGCGCCAATAATGAAATCCAAAATCCAAAAATATGTGCACAACTTCGTGGAACCGCTGTAGAGATTTTCTTATACTCCAGTGGAACATATGCGGCTTCTTCAATAATCATACAAGAGATACACATCTCTTCAACTGCACCACCCATCCTTATAAAATAACTACACGACATATTCGGCCAACATACACTCCAACCGAAGGGGCGAGGTTGCTGTGCTGGTCTGGAAGGGCATAGCCCGCACCCAAAATCCAATAATTACTTCCATCGCAGCAGTAGCGGTGAAAGTACATATCAAGCCTGATTTCAATGTCGTGTCTATTTACGTTGGAGCAGAGGACAGAGTCGACTGCAGAATTCTAAACTCCCTAGTGGAGCAAACCGGCGATCAAACTTTCCTTCTGGGCGACTTTAATGTGCATCATCCTTTATGGGGGTCGCCACGGAGTGACCCACGCGGAAACATGATTGCGGCTGGACGACTCTGGACTCGTGTTCCTAAATGATGGCTCCCCACTATTATTAATACAAGAAACACCCTCACGCACATAGATCTATCTATAGCTCCTCCATCTCTAGCCCCACTAATTGACTGGTGCGTAACTTCAAATCCCAAAGGTAGTGATCACCTACCAATAATAATCAGGCTAAATAGAATTCTTTCAGGAAGGGCACACGTTCCCAGATATATAGAGCGTCGCGCCGACTGGGGAAAATTTCAGGAAAAGGTCGAGGTATATCTCCAGCTTCACCCTACAAGCCGAATTCTAGACAAAGAAGCAGCTCTCTTTGCAAGGTCCATACGCTTCGCGTCCAATAACAGCATCCCAATAAGCAGTAAAGCCAAAAAAGCCCAGCCCCAATGACTACCGTCGCACGCTCTGCAATCCGTGGAACGTAAAGACTCGGCCTTCAAGAAGTTCAAATGGTCGGACTATATACCTAATCCTTAGTCTAGGAAAGTTTCCACGTGAATAGAAACTGGCTGAAATTAGACCGATACCACAGTAACAAAACTGCTGAAGTAAAGCCCATATCACTGTTGTGCGCAACATCAAAAATTCTGGAAAAATTGGAGACCAACAGATTATCTTGGTTTCTGGAGCAAAGGCTGCTGCCAACGGTTAGTAGCTACAGACCAGGTAAGGGAACCCAGTCTCTTCTGCAGGAACTGGAGCACAACCTGGCATGCGCAATCGCCAGACGCCAGCACTCTGTTGTCCTTTCGATAGATCTGGAAAAAGCATTTGAGTACCAAAGCGTTCTGTTCTTCTGGAAATGAAAAAAATGGAACATGGGAAAACAATTCATTAAAGCGGTGGACTGCTTCCTCTCCAATAGGAAAATCAAAATAAGAGTAGCAGGACACTTTTTAAGTGTTCAACGACTTTAGAATCGCATCTTCAAGGCTCCATACTCTCGCCCCACCTCTTCAACATATATATACACTCCCTCGCGGAGATATTACAACAGATAGACGGCCTTCATTAGCATATATATGCAGATAACATCATTTGCCAAGCCTCTGGCGAGCCTTAATTTGCAAATCACGTACGCAACAAGGCCACTCGAGCCATTTCGACCTGGGCCGAAATAAATGGAGCTAAAATTTCTGTAGAAAAGCTAGAAGCGCTGCACGTTTGCAGAAGAAGGAATTGGAGAGAAACGAATTTCAGCAGTGACATGGTGTCTCTACTACTGCTCAGAGTGCTCAAGGTGCTGGGATTGATCCTCTCACACAATCTTAATTGGAATAAACAGGCTGCCCTTATGGCGGAGTCAATAAGGTGTAGGAATAACCTCCTAAAGGTTAAATGTAGGAGAAACTCTGGGCCGCCTCTTGACATTACTACAAGGATAGCTAAACAGCTGGTGATGGGTAGAACAGACTACTGTCTCACAGTGGATGGCTATGTGAACAAAAAAAGTGAAAGCAAGATGCAAACTGCACTCAATGCCATAGCAAGTATCTCTCTCGGTGCTCTCCGCACCACGCCTATCGCCAGCCTCCTAGTCGAGGCAGGTTTTCGAACTATCTCCCAAAGAAGACAAAAACTTGCTGGAAACCTTGTCTTCAAAACGGTGCATACATTAATAGCTCTGGATATCCTTCATACGGATTGCACGGACACCAGACGAACCCTTTCTGGACTGTACCGAACAATTGACAGTATACCCTCAGGCCTCAGGCAAATCCCCTTTTATCCAGACGAAATTAACCCGGTGGAAAGGGTTCCACCCTGGAAAGTTCCGATCAATTGCATCATTACAAAAGTGAAGGAATACGAACAACTAAATAACGAAAACAAAATACAACTACATACAGAAACAAGAACGAGACTAAACGCGGACAGAACTATTTACACGGACGCTTCAAAAACAGATGACGCTGTAGGGATTGGCATCATATCGATCCACTCTCCTAATAACGCAAAAATATACAAAAAACTGCCAGCGTGTTCCAATGTGTTCACGGCAGAGCTCACGACTGTCTGGGTGGCTGCCAGCTGGGCATCCAAATAGGAGGGCTCATCTGTCATCTTCTCGGACAGTCTTTCGGCCATCAAGCCCATATGAAACCCCAAAACGCAAACCCGCAGGTAGTTAACGTAAGAGACACTCTCGCTAAACACAACATCACACTCGCTTGGTGCCCTGTGCACGTAGGAATCCAGGGGAAGGAAAAAGCAGACCAACCCGCCAAGAAAATGCTAACGGAGGGTGGAGACGTGATTATACCACCATTATATAAGGCAATCAGACGCCAAAGCAGGAACAGCATAGAAGCCATGAAACTATTTGCATGGCAGCAGTCAAATACTTTCCTAGCCAGTCATCACAGAGATGCGATCAAGCCGGACATGCCGGAAATTCCACGGAAATGATAGGCATGGCAAGACTTCGCCTTGGACACTTCCTTGCTGTGAAGAAACACCTTTTCACAATGCAGCCGTGCCCCTCTTATCGCTTTTGCACCAATTCACCATTCACGTCAGAGCACATTTTTACACGTTGTGAGGAGCTACAGAGACTGCCACACGAACAAGGAATACGGAGAACTACAACTGAACTCCTTACGTATAGGAAGAAGGATACTGATACACTACTCCGTACACTGAGAACATACCTGACGAACAACAACGCAGAAACAAGACTTTATATGATAGACGAACAATAACACAAATTACGAATTATGGAATGCAGGTGAGGCAGAGTGGTTTTAGGCAATAATCAGGCATTTTAGGCTACTAACATGCTAAAAAATCTAGCTAAAGCCTAGGATAATTAGATAAAAAATAAAATTGTAATGCCTTGAATTGCTGTATTTTAAAACTTAATTGTAAAGTTGTTAAATAAATTAGATTTCCAATAATTCTTTGCAGACTTAAGAAGTTTTAGCGTAACCTAACCATATTGAAATGAATTGCCATATGTGAAAAAACTAAACTATGGAATAAATTGTTAGAAATAAGGAATCACTGCAATAAATAACTAGACATAAGTAGATGAGGTAGGAATGTACTAGTCATTAAAATCATACTACGATAGATGAATACAAACCAAAAAGAAATTAGATTGTGTACTAGGAACTACTGAACTTGCCCAGATGGTCTAGTAGCCGTGGGCAAATGTACATTGGTTACATTAGGCTTAAATTTAAGATACTGTAATCAATGTTTTAAATAAATAAATTAATTAATAATTTATTACCCACCCTGTAGAATTATGACACACATTTTTACCATGTGTTGAATAAATTTACGACACAAAGATAGCAAGAATAAAACTATAATAAAGAGTGAAATGAGTTATACTTACTTCCCACATTCTTAGATTTCAGTCTAATTTTCTAATAGGTGATATGGATTCGGCATTTCACAATGGAAATGTCTTGTAGGTAGTATTTTACGGTCGTGTAAGAAATAAAAAATTCTTTTCTGAAAATTATGTTTATCTTTAAATTTTTGTGTTAGTTAAATCCAAATGCCGTTCCCAATATTGCCTGTGGTAACTTTAATTTGTTATGTAACACAAAGTTATTCAAAACAAAAGTAGGTTTTTCCCACAAATGCATGCAAAAACCACAGTGTGTAAAATGAACCACAACACTCTGATTGGCCATGGTGTAAAAAACAACGTGCTTGGTTATTAAAAAATGTAAATATTTTGGTTTCAGAAAAAACCAAGATTAGTGTAATTGGGAAGCAGAGAATCTTATTCCTTATCGAATACAAACTAAAAGTCAACTAAAAACCCAGCCTCACTATATTCATAAAACGCCAGATGGTCCCAAATTCTCAATGGATACGACTCGACTAAGGATTGCTTGGCAGTGAAGGTTAACATAAATAACTGGGGTCCAATTGTCATTCACATTCTTCTTTGAAACCGTAATGCATGTTGATGTATAAAATACGGTCTTACGCATGCCTCCTTGAGAGAAGTCAATTGCTATGTAAGTATTATGTAAATTATGCTTAAAAAGGTAGAGTCCAAGTCGGAGTTTCTTTATTTACTGCAACGAGCAGTGGATTGGAATTGGCTCTTAAATAACAAAACTTTAATGGGAATATTTTTTGAATATTCTTGAAAAATTTAAAAAAGCATTTTTATTTCAAACAAGACTATATGGCAAATGATTTTCATTTGAATCTAGACTCTAGAGAACAATTAAGAACAATTAGCATGGTATTTTGTTTCCCCAAAGCGACAATTTTGTACGTAAAACGCGATAGCTTATGGTCATAATGAGGTTGTTCTCGATAAAAAAAAACAATTACTACAAGAGGATTTAGGTAATAACTCAATTTTGGAAAAGGGTTATTTAACAAAGATCAGGATTAATTTTTAGATAGTTTTATGCAGCGACAAATATTCCGTACCATTGGCCACCGAAACTTTTCCTTCCTAAGTTTACAGATACTTACAAACATCATCTAGGTAAGTATATTTGATGAAATGAAAAGGGGTGTAAATTTCGAGCTTTATTCCAATGAGATTATAACGCCCCAGGGTGGAGAAACCCGTGGGAAAAGTTTATTTGACGAAAGCGGAATATGTAATTGGTGGAAGTTTCTATTTGTTGAAGTTCCCTATTTTGATGATGTCTTCTTTAAGACTGTCTTTTAAAATATCTCATTTATTTATTTGTAGATTTATTTTAATTATTGTATTATTCGAAAAATATAAAGGAAAAGTTTGAGTTTAATAAAATTAAGAATAACTAACTTATTCCAATCATAGTTCATTGGAAGAGTGCTTTTATAATTATATAATTAAAAGTTTTATTATCAATATTTATTTACTTATCACTGTATAATATCATGCAGTTATACTTATTTTGATTCGTAGGTAAGTACTTTGTAAAACACCACTCAAATATCCCTCCCACCTAAAAATTTATGTTAGTCCTATCAGCCTATTCAAGTAGCTATATTTTGGTCATGCTCGTAACCAGGTAGGAGCACGGATTTATACAGGGTGTTTCCCCTTAGGAGGTCCATAGAGCGGGAGGTGATAGCACTCACCTAGATGAACCAAAAATTGTATGGCAGGGGGGGGGGGCAATATCAACCGTTTAGGAGTTACAGGGTGATTCATAAAAAAAGCTAGGTTTTCACAAAACACCCTGTATCTTAAAAACTACAGGGCGTACGGTCACACTTAAGGGTTCACTGTATGCAAAACTTCATGGCCTTTCCAACGACAGCTCAACCAGCCCCGTACCCCTCTCCCCTAAGAAGTTATGAAGGTCTAAACTAAAAATTTCGGATTTTCTTTACTTTTCTTTTTATTTGACCTCTATTATTTTTCCAAAAAGGTCGTTAACATAACTTTTTTTTATAAAAACTGTAAACTGCAGACTCTCCTTTTTAAGTTGACCTATTACATCGTATGTGTTAACTGTAGCCGTTAAACAGCTATTAACTCATAACCTATTCAGGTCACACCGAAAAAAGACGATATTTTTTAAAATGACGTGCTAAGGGAACAAATTATTGTTGAGAATAGGTTTGAAAATAGGTTTCAGAATAAGTTTAGAGCTAATAACTCTTAAAGGGCTTCAGATAGCACACTGGGTGTAATAGGTCCACTTAAAGAGGAGAGTCTAGAGTTTACAGTTTTTATAAAAAAAAGTTATGTTAACGACCATTTTGCAAAAATAATAGAGGTCAAAGTAAAAAAAGGAAAGAAAATCCGAAATTTTTAGTTTAGACCTTGATAACTTCTGAAGGGAGAGGGTTACGGGGCTGGTTGAGCTGTCGTTGGAAAGGCCATGAAGTTCTGCATACACTGAGCCCTTAACTGTGACCATACGCCCTGTAGTTTTAAGACACAGGGTGTTTTGTGAAAACCTAGCTCTTTTTATGAACCACCCTGTAACTCCTAAACGGTTGATATTGCCCCACCCCCTGCCATACAATTTTTGGTTCGTCTAGGTGAGTACTATCACCTCCCGCTCTATGGACCTCCTAAGGGGAAACACCCTGTATATTATTTAATTTTTTTTTTGTTTTATTTATTTAAATAATGGATTAAAGTTCAATGACAGAATTTACCTCAATCTAATAATACGAAAGTTGAATCAAATCAAGCTTGTTCAATGTAAAGAAGGTATAATTTCACAAAATTTCATATAAATTCAATTATTTTTAAGAGAGAAAAAATGAAAAACCGAAAGATCGGTTTTGCCTTTATATGATAGTTTTAGATATTTTTATTATCCACAACTTTTGTGAAGAACATTTTGCCGCAAATCGGAAACACCACTTTCAAACCCTAAATACCTCTCTCTATTTCAGAATTTCACTTTGTCTCGTCTTTAATTTTTGTTTTTTCTCTTAATTATAACCTTAACTAAATTTTTTGGCTGGTCGTTTCCTTTCATTAATTTTTTTCTATTCAAAGAGATATTTCCTGGAATATTGTGTTTCTACGATTAAGAAAATACTTCTGGAAATTTTGTGATTTTCAGTTTAATTTTTTAAGAAAACCATATACATATTTATAAATGTTAGTAAATTATTCTTGTTTTCAGGAAACAAGTCTTTTAACTTATTCTTGTTGAAATCAAACCGGGACAGCTTTTTTTTGCTATATTGGTATTGCAATTATGTCAATTTGCAATAATAGGTTTAGTAAAATTCGATTTAATTAGAGAAATTACATTTGATTTATCACTTGATGAGTTATTTCAATTAAGAAAACTCCGCGCACGTACAAAATGCGTGCAAATATTGTCTATATGGAAAATAAAAATGAAATAGACACGGCAACATGACAAGTGGAAAATATTAAATGTCAGAAAAGTTGCAGCCAACATTGCAGTATAAAATTCTGTTCTAAAAGGTTCGTGTATTGAATGATTATGGTTTATAACTGGGGTCAGATTTCAATAAAGTCTTTATACCGCGAAATTTTCACAATTACGATCTAGTAACATAGTCTAGTCAAGATCATACTTATTAGGTGTATTCAACTGAATTGAATCAATTCTATTTAAAAAAGTATAAAAATTTTAGAAAAATATGATTTACTTTTAACATTTTGTTGTCGTAATATAATTTTCTATTTCCATTGAGTTTAAAATTCTTTTTTTAAATTAGACTACATATTTATAGGACGCAATAAATATATTGTCGGTTCAGTGGGCAACGTTGAAGAAGATGATTCTGAAAATCCTGCCTTAGATTGGTTCCCACAAAACGAAGATTTTGTTTTAAGCGAACAGTCATTACAAGTTGTAGATGTAGGACAGCACGATACTTGCAGGGAAACGGATATGTATGAAGAAGTAGATGATTAAAATATGATAGCTTTAAGGACGTTAACGGTATTAAAAGACGCATCCAAAAGAAGAAATACAAGATATGCAAAATAATAATTCTCTTGAATATTCATGGATACACAAAATTTCCGAAGGTGGGCTTGTAAAACAGCAGTTTGATAACAGCAAAGTTTGCGGAAATGGAAAAAATATTCCTGAATATTGGCAAAGAACTTATTTTCACCTCTATTGAATTTTTGAAGAAAAGTCTTAAATTATCGGACCTATTAAATTTAAAAAGGAAGGCTAAGTTACTATTTTCAAAAGCCTATTATACTTTCGTATTAAGTTCTTAAATGAAAAGAAACAAGGTGAATGGGAGTGTGATATATGTATCTGCACACATAAGATTGCGATATGCCTACATACAGAATATATAAGATGGTTAAAAGTGTTCTAAATAAACACAGCGCATTACAAAATAATAACAATTCTACTGTACGAAAACAGTAAAAAATTGTCGCATATGAAAAGCACGCGACACAACAACTTATGCTGTACACTTCGAGAATAGATCAAACTCGATATTATATGTAATATACTAACCAACTGAATCATAAATGTGACCCACTAAAATTCCGCGCAAAAATTAAACAAACCGTGAAGTAATATAGATTGCTGACCGATAATTATCATGAGGACTTCACAATAAAGAACATTACAAAATAACTGTTACAAATAAAGTAATTGTAAGTATAATACAAGTTGTATAAATAGAGTAAGCAAATCGATTAAAGGTAGAATAGATTCATGAAGTCAGTTACACAGTATAATCAGCGTACAGTCATTTCATGGAGTCGAGCATAATAGAGTTACTCCCCATCTTACATACGAGTTAAGCTTTCACAAGTTAATCCAAATCTCACTTAGCAGTTGAGCTATGCTAGTTACTCCAATTACCTACTTAGGAGTTGAGCTTCTAGATGCTACTCCATCTAAAGCTGGTTTCTCACGGCCTGTTATTTTACGCACCGCGCCGCGGGAACACGAGCCAACGCGCCGTAGGAAGGGTCTGGCTCGATAAAGAGCGATAATCTCTTTACGCGGAATCTTAGAATGGAAGTTTTATCAAAACAGGCAAATCAGCTCGGGCTAACATGCGCCGTGGGAAGTATATAGGCCGCAAGCTCGTCCGCACTAAATGACCTGGCTTGCTAGACCAAGCGCCGTGAGAAGCAGGATTAAGAACATGGGACTCAAATTAGCTACTGCCGTATCTGAGACACGGTATAAATACCTGCAGCTTGTAATCGCTGTAGTATTATTATTATTCATCACATGGTTACCGTGAAGATTGAGGGTGCCGGTGATATTTTATAATATTTATAACCATATCGATTCGCCCTCTCAACATGTCTACCGTGTAGCTATATAATTTCGCTACGTAACGTCTAAGCTCTCCACAAGGAAACAGAATACGGCTTGTCTCGTATTTACTAAAGTAGACGTGAATGTACACACGCGCTCGGATTATAGGATACGGATGGGCTCGCATTCGCTACACTAGATGGTGGATATACACACATCTCGGAGAACAGAATGCGGATAGCTTTTTATTCTCTAGAAAACACGTGGGTGGTAGCAAGCCTCAACAGGCAGAATACAGATGTTCTCGTATTCTTTATACAAGTTTAGATAGATGGGAGGATGTTCACTTCTAACGACAATTTGATCTTGCAAGCACTCGCTGAGCTAGATCTTGATCCGTGGACCCGTGGACATCAACTGCCTAACTATGGCCTGGCAGAACGCCGTTTACAGCACTGTTTGCCATCGGCAGGTGACGGATATCAGTGCGGCTGACTGGCTCAAGACGGTTTGCACTCTATCATGTCTGTATACGCGGCTCAAGTTGAAATTGGGTCGACTCGACCACGCTTGGCTGGCGTAGTCGAGTCGAAATGGTGTCCTATAAAAGCGGATTTAGTAGTCGAGTTTGCAACTAACAGTTGGGACTTATTTTGTTTGTTCGTTTCTCGAAAGTTTTGTTAAGTTGTATATTTATTGTGAGTTTATTTTGTTTATTTAAACAAAATTTATAATTTCTATAGCTCCATCACAAAAATTACCATATATAATATGTTATGTTGAACTGTCACTTCAACTATATTTGGACCCGTTCTCAACCCTGCGTGCTCAAAACACGGGTCGAAAACTCAATTCAATCTCGACTCAATCTTTCAACTCTGCATGTAAACATGGTGTACGAGTGGCTGATCACTGGATTTATGTATGTGCATGGTTCTGTGCATATACATATATATTAAAAATTGTTCGATTCGATGTTTTTTTTATATATAATTATGCTTTGCATGGAGCAGTTTGTAATAAAGGCCATATGCATTGGTGGCAAAATCGATTTCGTTACAAGAAAAAAAAGTTTAATACAATAATTGCTTGAACAGGAAATGTTATTTATTTCAATAATTCCCACACTCATATGTATTAATAAAGTGTCCGGCTATTACGTCACAGAAGACTTTAAAGAGCTTTCATTTCAAGCCAGCATACTTATATTCTTTGTAACATGATCCGAACAATGATGGTTTGATGAGCCTTTTCGGTGTTTTGCTAATAATTTTTGTGAACAATTTACTGAGACAGTACTTGGTGCTGCCATACGATATTGTTGTATTGTGGTGCTGTGAAAACGATCAATCGTAGACAGCTCTATTGTACTGGAAAGTTCTTCAAAATTCAAAATCCTATGAAATTGCTTATAATCCTTTTTACTTCAGACGGAATGTTTCAGGATTATATGGCAAACACCACTTTAAAAATCAAACTTACCCATAAGTGTGATCATACGAAGTTACATATGGGCATTCATCTGGGATATCGTAAGAATTGGTCTAAGACAAATTCTAGCTTTTTTCCTTGTTCTTTTAAACTGACGATCTACTCTTGTGGTTAAAGAAAATGTGTTGTATTGAAAAAAAGGAGGTATGTGTAAATATGAAAAAAAACATCTGCTATGCAGCCAGCTAATTCTGCAGGAAGTTGACAGGCCGTTTGGCCGTGAAGAGAAGGCTTTTAGCTTGCTTGCTCTAGAGATTGGTTTACTTCTCTCATCAAATCTTAGCTCGACCAGCATGTTCACCGGGAATACTAAGAATTTTTGTTCAGCCTAACTTAGAATCCCTTAACTGAACCTTAGTTTGAATATTATTGGTGAATAAACAGCGCATACTTTGAATCGAAACCTAGAGACACATGTAGTATCGAGATTTTCATGGCGAATTTAATACTTTAATGCTTACATTACGCGATGAATAGCTTAAAAATTTTACAGATGCTTGGGTTTAGGTCGATATATTCTAAGTTTTAAGTACTTTGATGAACTTCTTTATTTTTGGTATTATTGAGATTCCTAGCTAGCGCACACTATACGTGATCATATGATATAAGAAGCCAAAGCGTGGGAATCTTCCCGCGAATTTACCTGCCGAGCAAATTACAGATACGTCGAAAGCTGACAAGTTTCCTCCATTGTAAGTCCTTTTCTCGCCGAAGTAAGATGTCCGTCGAAAAATAAACCTGTAAACCTGAACATAAAGTATTAAATTGGCGATGAATATCTCAATAATGTATGTGGCTCTCGGTCTCAATTCAAAATCTAAACTGTTTTTCACCAATGATATGCTAAAAAGTCAAAACCGCGAGTAAATCCAGATCATACGAAGTTTTATTGCTTATTAGGTGCTTTTGAATCGTGTCACAAGCCTGGTGAGTCACATTCTTTATAATCTAGTGCAAAACAAATATACCACACTAAAACAAACAATCGTTTTCAGATCATCAGGAATTGAAAACTAAAACCTAAAAACAAAACTTTCGACAACATGAACTCTAAGGGATTCTTTGCCTTGTGAAATTAGAGTTATAAACCGATATAGATTCGGAAAGTTAAGAGAATCACACTGGTAATTAATAAAAGAATATACAGTACCATGACACAACATGTGGCATTTAATATTTTTACCGGATTTAACTCGCCAGAGATATGGACGTAATAGTTTTAATTTTATTAAAATAGAAAAAGCTAAATTACATTTTTTTACTAATTATATATTAAATATAACGGCAGAGAACATTCTCAATTTGACTCGTAACTTGTCCTGTTAATCTAACAACGCACAGAAAGCTTTACATCGAGATTTATTATACTCAGCTCAGCAGCAGGCAGCTGTAGCACATTAATAGAAGCAATGCTGTTCTACAAGGGAAACGATTTTACATTACCATTCGTTGAGCTCCCGTCCGGGAAAGGAAATAGTAAAAAACTAGAATTCCTGGAAGGAAAAACCCCACCTTACAGGAATATTTTTATAGCCGCAATACAAATCTACTGTAGCGGAATGAAGGTAGTAACATAATCTCAATTTATTTTCTCTACGATCAGGGTTCAAAAGTGGAGTTCATAGGAAATGAAACTTAGTTAGTGGCTGTTATCTAAACTTTGAAGGTACATACAATCGATTCTATGGTTACTCATACAAATGTGAATTTAATCGATTCTGAAGTTAGTCGTAAAAACAGGAAACGTTGAAAACCATCTTCACTGAATATTGAACTGAATTGTACCTACTTCTTGCTTAAAATGATTTTTAAAAGCCTGTAGATAAGAAACCTTTCAACAGCTTTTTCAAATTAAATTTTGTTTTAAAGTATTAAGTTTTGGTGTCGAGATATTTGTGTAGATTGAATTCTACTTTAATGGATGCATGTTTCTATATAGGTGCATATGAATTCATGGTTCTTCAACATGTGAATGGTGAATTTTGCAGATTTTTGGACTGAGAAAAGATATTGACTTAGACGTTTCGTTATCAGGCATGCGGATATAGTATGTATTCTGGAATAATTGTTTTGGTGCTATTCCGTATTTTCCTACTCAATCATGAAACGTGGAATTATGAGAACACCTAGATTGCTTAGGTCAAGTTTCAGTTTGTGTTGTAGTATATAGTCAGATTATATATATTAAATATTATGAATTATAGCGAGATACTCAAACTTCGTAGCTGACAATTCTTTGCCAAAGCTCAACAAATTTATGCATAATAAGCGTTGTAAAAGGACAAGCTTCCACATAAAAAGTTTGACTAGAACCATGCAAGCGTTATAATAAAATTTAAACAGAAAAACAGATTGAGCTATCCCACAATAAGGTCGATTGTTCACCCTCCAGACTTATGAGTAATTGCTCGTACGCTCTTACAAACCTTAATATTGGCCCCCCGTCCCCCTTGCTGGATTCGTGCAGTTCCTCCAGGACGTGAGAGCCAAGAAATCTATAACGATTTCCTGGGTTATTCAGAAAGTGGAAAAAAATGAGTTACTCTTCTGCATTCCTCTCCACATCCCCAGCATACAGGATCATCAACAAGCTCCATAAGAAGAGAGTACCCAGTGAGGATTGATACTAGAGTTCTAAGGGTTGGATTGTTTAGTCCGAATAGTTTTTCCGTTATATTTTGGTTAGGTATACCAACAGACAGTTCCTGTTCTGCCTGAAGGGTCATATAACCAAAGACGACTGTGTTAGCGGTCAGGCCAAACTGATATATTAGAGGCAAGATATTTTGATGCAATCCCGATTTCTGAGGACGATCCCTCCAAGGCCATGCCAAGACCAGAAACTCGCCCGCCTTTTTGTTCCTACTGATATCGTTGTGCTCTGGTACCAAAAGAACGTGTACCCTGCTATTCCATTCCCAGAGATGGAATTCGGGGTGCTTTTATACTACAATACCATTTTGGAGGTTGTGACAGGTTTAGACATAGCCTTGACAGCTGCTCGGCTGTCCAAGTAGATGGAAATCTTCTTGTTCTCAGTGTCTTAGTCGAGAAGATACCTTCCCGCTTTCAGAATGGCATTGACTTCCGCCTGGAAAACCGTGATATGGCTTCCAAGGTGCATGGCAATTTCCAGATGAGGCTCCTCACAGAAAACGTTTGCTCCGCTGTTTTCCTCAGAGCCGTTTGTGTAGATAAGAGGATTTCTCAATGCCTGAAGCACAAAATATGATTTCCTTTCCACCCTTGATGGAATTTTCGTTTTATAGTTTCTTTTCATCTCGAGGAGCTGGTCGCTGTTCTTCCCGATGTCAGATGCGATAGATTGCACGAATTCCGAGATAGATTCGGATGGAACCCTTGTTCCAGTTTGAATGCAGCTCTAATTAAGATGCAGTCTCAGCGCACGTAGTGTATGTTGAGAATGACCTCAAGAGATCCAGTGCTGGTTGACTTAAGGGCACCACTTATACTTAGTGGTTACAGTCTTCGAATCTTTTTCAATATCATACGATGATTGGTGAAATCCATTGCTTTTCACCACACAAGAGACGCGCTGGTTGGCGTGTGTGGGATGGCGCTAATGTCTATCCATAGTTTGGGTCCCCAGTTTTCCCCTATGATTCTGCGGCACATTGCGAAGGCTCTAGGACTTTTACCCTATATTTTAGCTCGAGACACGTGAAGCCAATCGAAGCCAGGTTCAATTTGGGAATGTTCCTTTTTTAGTAAAATGGCATAGGTCAAATTTCATGTGCGAAGTCGGTATCCCAGTCTATGAGTAGTCAGATCGCGTATTGTAGTACTCTGCATAGTTCGGACACCTACAACCGGTAACTAAGATCCCAGGCCATCTGCGTAACATACCGCTTTGTACCCCATCCGAATGAGTGATAGCAAGAGATCATCCATAATGAGTACCCATAATAAAGGTGATAAGATACCGCCTTGAAGGATGCCCATATGAACTCTTTTCACTCTGCTTACAGAAAATACAGTTGTATTATTCAATATATGTGCGAACAAGTACTTTACGAACTGGCACACTCCGTGTTTTGTTAGCATTTCAGTAAACTTATGTATAGGAGAACCTTATTTAAGGCACATTCTACATCTATAAAAACACCCAGCATAGATTGTATTAGATGAGGGTTAGTGCGCCGTGGACAGTATCCTTGGATTACAGTACGAACTTATCCTGAAAACGTCAACAGTGGTTTAGTTGTTTCTTGTTATCCAGGTAAACGAATTTGTTCGTAATTTCCGATTTGGAATCATCTGTGGTGTAGAGACTTTAAATTCGATAGACTTTGATGAAAAGACAACCTATTCCAACAAATTTGATATTGGTTGACAAAAACAACCTAAATGCCTTAAAAGCATAATTGCCTTTCAGAAAACTACCACACTTAATTTGGGAGTAGTGAGTATTTTTTTTCTTGATTTGGACTTTCTGTGAAAGGAACTCATGCCAAATTCCAGGTTTCTACGACATAGATGACATCAAGATGAAAATTACAAACGCTTTATTATCTGCCTAAGAAACCAAAAATCGTACAACGGTTGCTACTCTCGAAAAGGTTCCGTTATGAAATTCAAAGAAGCCAAATAAAACTGTAATTCATACCGACTCTGCACATGCACACCTGTACTTATGATTTTATGTCACCAAAAGCTTGCTCAGACAGGAACCTTTTTTTTTTTAATTTCTTCGCGACATCATATGAAAAAATTAAACGCAACTAGTCACCTAATTTGCACATATTTTTCAACATGCAACAAATGCAAGCTTTGCTTTTTGTGTCTTCTGCATAAGTTATTGAACTCGGTGTATTGTCCAGTAGTTTTGCGTGAGGACCTGACTATCAAGTCTTAATCTCACGGCGCTCTAAATGCACTGATTAGCTACAATGCCACAATCAACGCACTCATAAGATAGAGCATTTTTAATAAACAATTTTACTAAAAACACGATAAAGGATACATCTATTGCCACGCTTAAGAGAAATCTGTCATTTGTCTTTCAATTGCGATCGAATAAAGCTACAGTTGTGCAACAAATTAAGTTTAATACGATATTGAAATGGTTTAGTTTTAGATTTTTAATGAAATTACATAAACAAGTTATTCAATTTAACAATGCCGATTTGGCAATTATTGCAACACATCTTATAATTATTGACATGGACAATTTTTACAACTATGGCTACAGACAGACAATAATAGCTATAGGACACTGATATAATTCTGATTAAGCCTTATAAGTATTAAGTTTGCATAAATACTTAAAATTAAACAACTTCATTATTTATATGCTATTTAAAAAATAAAAAAAAACTAAAATGAAGTTTTGTAATATAATACACAGTTAACATTTTTCTTAACGGAAACAGCCTCTTTTTTCGGAATTATAAAATAAGGAATCTCTGTTTTAAACTCTAAATCTGAAGCATACTGGCGCTATATGTCTACTATTGATTTATTTTGTTTTTCTATAAACAACAAATGGAAGGTACATATGATATACAATGGCCAATGTACCTGAGCATTAAAAACTAGTTTTTATAAAGGTTGTATAGCTTCAGCTAGAAATATTTGTACGAAATTATCGTTTCATGCTTCGAGTAGCTTTGATTTTGGCTGACGAAGTGGACTTAATTGAAACAAATTTTCCAGTATTATAAAAAGTCTTTGTGCACATAATATTACTAGTATTGTCTACCTTCGAACTATCGTGGAAAATTGTCCGGATATGTTTTGCTTTTTTTCGAATTGTCTTGTTCTCTGCAGTATTCAGTAATCTCTCTTTCATCAGAAGACGAGCTGAAAGAATTGGGTTCCAATAAATTTAATATTTCTAGTATTCTAGTATTTGTAGTATATTTCTAATATTGTTTACGACAGATTTCGATGAGCCTTTCCAGCTAGTTGGCACAGTCGGAACTGAGCTACATTCTTATTTTTTCACATTTTCCCTCTTATTATGTTAACCGCTTTTACTTCTATGTTTCTTCAAAATTTCTTTAGTCTTTGCTTCCTTTTATTTATTTTTCTTTTTCTCTTCTCATTCTAATTTTCTTTTCTGAGTATCTGCAACTTTTTTCTTTTTAGTTTCATTTTTATATTTCTGAATACTTATATTCGCGCTGGAAGACCTTTTGTTATTTTTCGTCAGCCTTTAGGTTGAGGGACGTTTGGCCAGTCTTAAAATTCACTTATATCAAGTGAATGAGATTTACTTGAGTTCTTATTCTCAAAAGCCATAAGCTTAACTGAATCTTTAACACGGAGAAAAATAGGGTACATATAAACATTCTTAAATAATTAATCAAATTTACTTTGAACAGCACTCTCCTGCGGAATGTCAATAATTTTTGGACGATCCTGTGGTGGAATGTGGACAAGTAAGAGATTGTTTACTGCAAACTTCAGGTATATCAAATAGATTGGAATCAGTGGAGCTTCTGTCCTTAACAGTCATAAGATCAACTGAATCTTTAAAGTGGAGAAGATAGAAAAAATATACAAAATACATTAGGAGAATTGATTAAATTTACCCGGAGCAGAACATTCTTCCTGAATTTCACTCTGAACAACTGAAGTACGCTCTAGGTCGGAAATGAGAGGGGAAAAACTTGTAAAAATCATGTGCAGTACTAATACGGTCATTGTTATTCTAAAGGATTATAATATTTGGTTCTTCGCTTATATCTAAAAGACACGTATAGTGTTAAATTAAAACTGTATATCTATATATGATAATTATAGGTACTTACCATGGAAGTAAACCTTATTATGAAATCTTAGATATATTTTATACTATTGACATAAATCCTCGAAGATTTACTTCCGGGACATTTTTTCATAAATCTCTACTTTACCCTTTGCAATTACTTCTGAAAGGTCTTTATAAGCCACATTTTTTTCGGGAATTTTGTTTTCATAAACAGGAGCTTTTCCGAGGCACTTCGAGAAGTCGATTGCATTTTTATTGAAAGTATAAGAAAGGAAAAAAATATTTTAAACTTTTTTAAATGAGTTAAATGTGTTTATTCCCGAACATTAATTCAATGACACAATACTTACGTCGCTTATTCCTAGCGTGAACCCAAATGAGCATTCGTTGGGGATTCGATGAAGAACCGAAATAACATAAAACAATAATAACTGGATGACATTTGGGAAGAACATGGGTGCTCTACTGGCAGAAACACCAAATCCAGTGTTGAAGTGAACGTGTCGGACACACCGAATCCAGCAACAAAAGCTCCTCACTCGCAGTGGAACCAAATCCAGTGGATAGAGAATTCTTTAATATTGCCAACAAAACAAGTTCTCTCCGCAATGACACACTTCATTAGAGGAGAAACACAAACCTCTAACTAACCTCGTTCTTACACAAGATAAAACAGTAAAACCACTTAAACCACTTAGATGAAACGGCGGACCACTCTTTCATAAAAATAAGTATTAAAAAAACACAACTCAAACACAATGAAGGATGACAATTTTACACTTCTTTTACAAACCCGATACCTTTGTTTTTGTTCACCCATTTTTCTGTGGTTCCTACAAAAGGATAAATTCCGCATGCACGGAAGCGATTTTTAGGGTTCCGTCCCCAAAGGGTAAAACGGGAACCCTATTATTAAGCTTCTGATGTCTGTCCGTCTGTTTGTTAACGGGCTGTATCTCATGAACCGTTATAGGTAGAGAGTTGAAATTTTAACAGCGTGCGTATTTCTATTGCCGCTATAATATATATATAAATAATAAAAATAGAATTAAATTAAAGGGGCCCCATACAAGAAACATGATTTTTTCGGTGCTTTTTTCCTCTTTTTATTCTCATTTAAAAAAATAAATGAAAAGTACATAGCGTTAAATTTTGTACGACGGTACGGAAGCCTGCACGAATCCGATTAGCACTTGGCCAGTTTTTATTGCTTAAACGGAAGTTAATGATTGGTTTGAAGTTAGAGAGCAAGGTCTTTTCTTGTCAAGATTTCATCCGGATTGCATACGTCGCCATCTAATCACGCCGTTTTTCCATGCACTCATAAGAGGCTTAAAGACTGCTACATTTACGGACTTGCATAACTTTGCCATTTTCAGGGTCATGTGTGTCCTATGACCATCAACGAACAGGATAACTGGCAGTTTAATTGCAGTTTTTTTTTAAATATTGGTACAATGTAATTTTTTTATACTCATAAAATATTTCTTTGGTGATCCAGCAATTCTCACTGACAGCTATTTCCATTGTAGTGGGTTCAAGATTTCTGATATCTTCGGTTAACGCTTATAAGGACATATTACTAAAGGGGACACAATAATCCCATTCGCTGAAAAAGTAAACAGCACTGCCAAATCCTGTTTGGCTTGGCCCTTCTCAACTTCATATATATTTTACCTACCTTAGGAGCCACAACAAATTTATTGTCCTGGCACAGCTGGAAATTGGTTTCGTCAGCATTAAATATTCGTGACGATGTCATCAAGGTAGTTTCTAATACCGTTCTTATTTCCTTAAAACTTGCAGCGGATAAGGCTACTGGGGTTCGCAAAATAATTTGAGCATGTCCTTCAGAAATGCATAGTACCAGCCTTTTCCAGGTCTCTTAGCGCTAAACGGATTTTTTCTATAATTTTCGTCTAACAAATGTTCGACAGTGGCCTTGTTTATGTGCTTGCTACGTAGCACAGCCTATATAGCGCTGTTACTTTAACACTGTTTTTCTGCGTTTTACTTCATCTGTCAGAGCGTTTGTCATTTAAACTTCACATGATGTCAAGTATGGAAATATCGAAGCAAATTATCGTTAATTATTGCAGAAAAAACGAGAGGGAGAGGAAAAGAAGGCAATTGCAAAATATGAAAAAATTAAGGTAATATATTTAACATATTTTAAGTAGCTTTAACGAGTTTTATGATTGTTTTTAGGTTAATTCTAAGAAAGCATCAACAAACTGTTAAAATGTATTGCGAAGCAATGCATTCGATAATTTATAATTTCAGGCCCAGAGAAAGATTATTATGGGCTCATTTGCGGAGCAAGGATGTTTGGGAAAACTTATATGCAAACTTGGATGAACGAAGATGGCGTAAACAGTTTAGAGTAAGCAGAGAACAGTTTGACTACATATGCAACGAGTTGAGAAATGAAATCAAGCCAAAGTTTAATCCCGTCTCCGATAAAAATTTTGTTCGTGTTGAGACAAAAGTTGTCATAACTTTATATAAATTAAAAAGTTGCGCTGAATATCAAGTGATTGGCAACATATTTGGTCTTCAAAAATCGACTATCCATTTTATTTTTTACGAAGTTATAGAGGCAACTGTAAAAATATTAACCCCGAAATGGATTAAAATGCCAAACTTAGAGGAGGCTCAACAAATATCATCCAACTTTAAAAGCATCTCAAAAATTAGTCAAATTCTTGGAGCTATTGATGGGACGCACATCCCAATTAAAGCACCTTTAGAAGGCAATAGAGATTTATTGAACAGGAAAGGCTGGACATCCATTATTCTACAAGCTGTAATAGATGACCATTACAGGTATACCTATTTGATATTTCCATTAAAAGCAGCCCTTAATGCATTTGTTAACATTTCAGTTTTCGAGACATTTCGTGTAAATTTCCTGGTAGTGCACATGACGCACTTGCATTGAAGGGTTCCTTTATTTATCAAAATGAAGCTTCGATATTTCCGGAAGTAAGTCAACAGGCAAAATATTTTGCTTTAATATTAATGTCTATTTTTCAGTCCGAATACTACATTAACAATACTACTATTCCATATTTTTTAATTGGAGATCCTGCTTATTCGCTGCTCCCTTGGATTATGAAGGACTTTCCAGGGCAAAACTTGGATACAATGCACTTTATGTTTAATACGTCCTTAAACCGTGCTCGTGTAAAAGTAGAGCAAGCATTTGGAATGCTGAAAAATAAATGGAGAATGCTTTTGAAAAAATCGGATATCAATTATGAATTCGTTCCGAAAGTGGTTGCAGCTTCATGTACTTTTCATAACCTTGCTCTAAATGATGACTTGTCCTTGCAAAACAGCAATGATACATTAGAAAATGACGGAATATTACAGCAACCCGATACTGTGGCGAGTAGATTTCCTGATAGTGCTGCAGGCATAAACATTCGAAATCTTTTATTTGAAGAATTTTGTCGAGAAAGCTTGTAAATTAAAATTTGATTACCAAAATAAATTGTTTATTCAAATTTCATCACAAATATACTATTATTAACGGCAAAAAAAGAAAACCAAATATCCTTCATTTTTATTTTAAACAAAATTACTATGATTACTGGGTTAAACTTTCAAGAAGGCATTTTTTTTATTATCCGGCACAACAGCAAAAGCGCTTTTTTCGTTCTTGCTGTTGTGCCGAAGAATTTAAAAAAAATGCCTTCTTGACCAAGTTTAAAGAAAATATAATATTTAATGGCAGTCCAGTTTCAGTCTTAAAAGATTGGCTACTCTTCATCCCGTATCCTCTGGGATCTTATTCGCCTTGATTAACATTATGATAAAACATAAATTCTAAAAACACAACAAAAATAGGTTCTTTTCTTATCTAGGAAAATTATGTGGGTAATATTGTTTTTTTTTCACTCGTCGGAATACACATAAGAATAAATAGGAGCACCAGTCTGCGACGAATTTGCTAAGATTGCAAGAAACTGTTCATCACGTTCTTTCATTCGCTCCTCCCACTCCTGACTTTGGATCTGCAGATTTCTCAATTCTTCCAGAAACCGTTTATTTTCCTCTTGAATTGTTTTCCGGAAAGACTCAGAAAACATAGTTAAGGCATTGGCATATCCATTTTCCCCTAATAGAGAGGAAATATACAAAAATGACATATTTAATTTAATTCATTAAAAACAATTATACTTCTTGTGGATCTCCGTTGTCTACGGGAATTATTTGGAGTACTGTTACTAGCCAATGATTGTGGCAATTCCTGGTTGCAAACAGAATCTGAAAGGTAAAATTGTATTGAATATATATCCCCATTTTAGTTAAGCAGATTTCTTACCAATTGATTCATCTTCCAGTACAGATACATCAGCACTTTCGAAACCTATTTGTGGCAATTCAGAACATGGGCGACCATCTAATAAAAGCTCCATCTTCTCAGCATATTGGAATTCTTCTCTGCAATTCCCACTTTTATTGTTATTTGTCTTCCACTTTAAAAACTGCGATTTCAATTTTGTATATTTATATTTTATTTGTTCGTAGTCTCTGTCATAGCCAAGCTCTCGCAATTTTTGCTCAACTTCTTCAAAGCATTCGTTTGCTCGAACATCTTTTGAGTCCAGCATTTTTGGCAACTTGATATCGATACAGATATCTAAGAATGTTTGGATTTCTGCATGAACCCAATTTTTACTTTTCTTTTTTGTTGACTCCATTTCTTAATACTATAAAATTTAAATATTCGTTCAGTACTAACTACTGCCCACTGGACGAAAAGTGAGGTTATAATTGATCAAAACAAACTTAATGAAGTATGTAGCATTTTTAGATGCGGTTTATGTGCTTGCTACAATGTTATTTCTCAGCTAAAGTAGCAGTGCTAATCTGGGCGACTCTGCTACAATAACAAGCGTTTATGTGCACAAATTTAGCACAGCCCGCCAATTCAGCTTAGCTAAACTTGCGCACATAAACAGGGCCAGTGTCCATCAGATCGTTTTTCGGCATAGGAAAACCCATTTTCTGACAATCAGCTATCCATTTAACTAAGGTTTTCTCTTCAGAAGCTGTTAAAATTGTCTCTGGTCCTGATAGATCCTTAGAAAACTTGGAGCTACATAGAGCTTCTTGGAACATCATATAATTTTGAAGCCTTGAGCACTAACATGCAATTATCAACGGCATCTTTTCCTTCCTTTAACTTTTTTCTATCATATTTAGCATATCTAGGTATTGTGTTTTCTTGAGGTAAACTATTTAAGGATTTAAACACCTGTAAAAAATTTAATAGAGATAATAAAGCCATAGCTTTTTCTTACATTTATTGCCACGTTCTTGGCCGTAGCTCATTCCCTTAAAAAATAACACAGTCATGGCCACATAAAATTTGACAGTTTTTCTGAATAAGCCAACTGTAAAAATTGATGTTTTAATAATTTGACACGCTACTATATTAATTCAAACGGTATTTTTTTCCTATACAACACTAGAAACCCACTTAAACTCGTAACACAAAATCACTTACCCTTAAGGAAATCACTAAGAATCTAATGGAGCTTCTCATGCGTTGAGAGCGCTTGTATTCACTATTTGATTTTCACTATGAATATGAACTGACAATAATACATGAAAACACTATTCTGCACTCAGAAAGAGGACTTCCCACCAATTATTTTTTTGTATATTACTGTGGGCTTTCCTGACAAGAATGCCTACCACGTCTTAACAAAAATTAAAGTGACAATAATAGGAGGAAGTGGTAATAGCTCTATCGGTTACAATGAGTCCCGATTTGGCTGGATTTGTGATCCGAAGCGAGACCTATCTAAAATCACTGCTGACCTGTGAGTCACGACACACAGCTGATTTAGCACAACTCCACCCCGAGGGCCAAATATCTTAGCATGCAATGCGTAAGCAATTATACTTCAAATCTTAAATTGCAATACGCATTTTATACAAACGACATACTTCTCCCATTATCTAGAGTTTTTGCACGTACGCAAGATAGACCCTGACACTCACTCTCTGCAGCATATGGGAGACCATAACCACCACGATGCTCCTATAAAGGGGCCTGCAACTATGGTGAGGTGAATAGTAACACAACAATAAAACTATCCAGGGCTAATCAATCCGGTGATATAACAAGTTAGCAATGTAGACTACCCAACTGGTATGGCCACCTTATATTATAAGGTCATACTTACTCCCAATGGATTCTCCCAGCAGAATCGTTTAAAGACGAGAGTGGTGCCTCCGTCCAGACTTAATCTTATTAGCACACAAGGTGACGGCAGTGGACCATGAGAAGGTTAAGATCCGCCCTTCGCGTTTGGAGAAGCTGGAGATTACAACCACTAATATTTTAGTTGCCAAGGTACCAGTATATGCAATGACTACTATGCTGTGCACGCAGGCCATTTTATGTACACGTACAATCATCAGAAGTTCAGAGTACCTGTCTAACTTCAGCACATAAGCATACAACCTTTCACATGCATATCTGTTCCCCTGGCGGCATGGTGCATGAAAAACTCCTTTTGCAGCTGCCTGAAATCGGTGTCAATAATAATACAAATTTGTCATGTTAGCTTTAGTTTAATTTTGCAAGAACCAATGAACTCAATAACTGTAAATAGTAATTAGTGTTTAAGTAACATGAATTCATGTACTAATAAATGTTCAGATTTGCGTTTAGTTCATCTACAGCTTGATTACAAGCTTATTTCTCAAAAATTTGTTAAACTTTTAAATAAAAGTAGAGATTACTCTTTAGGATCTTTGAAGAAAGAAATTATGACTAAGAGCTATGAGGGTCTCCTTATATTATACGGTTCCGATACGACGTTACTAGGCTTAGCTAGTTGCCATATTTAAACAACCCATTCGACTTAGTTAGAAGTTACTCCTAATATTTATTAAAAACCATACTTGACGTGTTGGTAGCAATATAGCAAGCTTATATTCAACACTGGCTGCAAATAATAATAAATCTCACAAATGTACATTTATAAATTATAAATGGTTAATTGTGTTACTTACTTATAATTTTCTATCATTTAAGTCGCTTTTACATTATCTGCTTAACTCCATAAAAGTGAGAAAAACCAAGTGGAACTATTTATTCACACATATTTTCTGCAATATAGATACAATAATGTAAGGATTGGTTAAAGCCGCTTAATTGCTCACTTTTCCCTTCAGCAAAGAAATGTGTATCTCTTCGACAATATAAAAAAAAACACCATTATGGCATATATTCGCGAAATTATGGTCCAAGATTTCCTTCAAAAATTCCTTTCTTTTCTCCGAAATTAAAAATCAATCATTTGGTAAACAAACCTCCTTTACTGGAAGTGACGACATTTAGGAAAAGTAGTTTAGGGGTTTTCCAATCACATATGTATAAAATATATCGAATATATACCCTTCCCTGTACTTAAAATCCGTTTCTCTTCTGGCGAAGGATACACAAATTTCAAACAGAACTTTATTTTCCATTCGGAGTGGAACGCATAAACTATTTTCAATTTCTTCCCTTCCTCACAGTTTACGATGGAAATCCGTCAAAGCCATTTTGCCGGCAGTTTCTATTTAAGCATATTAAAGCTGAGCAGCTCGAAGGTTTTCGAGGAAGTATTCCTGTCCAATATTCCCCTTGATCAATAGAACTCTCTCCAAACTAACTTTTTAGAAGCGATAAATAAAATGTGACCTTCCACAAATATTTATTTTTATTTCTGTTTTTCCCTCTTGTACATTTGCCATAAGCTGGGGAGACATGGCAGAGTGCCACTTGTTTGCTTTTAAGGGTAAGGGCACTCAAGTTTATGAAATTAAATCGGTGTAAGTACTCAAAAGATTGAGAAGCAATTTCATGCATTAATTCGATTTAAGCGATCATTTGATAGTCGCCTGAAAATTTGTAAAGAATTCATGAAGCATGGCTTATTGGTGGAAGAGGCGAAAAATAATATTTTGCTTATGTGGACACTTACTACGTTTAAAGCAGTTCATGTTCTCCCCTTCAGATGATTATTATACCCTAGGGGTATACTAAGTTTGTCATTCCGTTTGTAACACCTCGAAATAATGATGGTAGAGCAAAATGGAATGGACACCCACGCATCATATTAAAAGTTATTTTGATTTTTGTATGTCCGTCCGTCCGTCCGTCTGTGCGCACGATAACTCGAGAACGCGTATACTTAGAAAGCTGAAATTTCATACACGACTTTAAAAAAAAAAAAGTTAAATTAAGTTCGAAAATGAGACAAATCGGGCAGCTCCTTCGTGGGGTTGCCATACAAAATTTTCGTTTTCCTTTATATACTTGGAAACTGCCTGAGAACGCATCGATATAGAACGCTGAAATTTGGTACATGGCGCTTTCTTTGTACTAGGAAATAAAATTTCAAAAATGGACTAAATCGGGCAACTCCTTCTTGGTGTTGCCATATAAAAATTTAGGATTTTAACGTATACTGTGTAAACGATCAGTCCAAGACATTTTTATTGTACTAAAAACTTCTTCAGAATACGAAATCCTATAAAATTGGTTATATTCATTTTTCTGTCCGGCAAACCATTCTAGAAATATATGCGAACAACCACTTCAAAAACCAAACTTGCATAGATCGGTGATCATACGAAATTTTATACGGGCATTCATCTAGGGTATCATAAGAATTCGTCGCAGACCAATTCTAGCTTTTTTACTTGTTTTCACTCAATTAATTCTGTAGAAAATGTCAAAATGAAATCAAAAATAAAACCATAAGCAAAACTAGATTTGACTTTATTCCAACGAAAATGTTTACTACTCAAGACTTCGTACGGTTAATTATTAAATGAATCCACTTGTACGACGAATGCTATAGTAAAAAGAAGTTTAATCAGAGGCTCATTTATTGGGGGGGGGGGGGGGGGATACGGAACTGGTCTCCTTAGAAGATTAATTGCATTAACGTAGTTTAGAAAACAAGAATAAAATGTAATGTGAATACTGTTACAAAGTCTAATAAAATAAAATAAAATCTCTAATAAAATATGAATATGAGATTATAATTCCTCCTACCCGCACAGTCGGTGATTAATAGATGGGAAATAAGCCCGTGGGAGAACAGTGGGAGGCATTGATAAATACCAAAAAATGCATTAGACGAAATATGTATGTGTTACAAAATTAGTCCAATTTTGGTTACAAATGAGGAGAAACTAAAGACCGATTCTGATGGTTTCAAATCTAAATGATTAAAATGATTATACCAATGACCGATGCAAGTAGATTATACTGTGATATACCTAACTACATATATACTATTGCAATATACTTACCTACATACATAATATTTAAGATGCTTTAAAGTGCTCTAAATAAACACAACTCATTTCCAATACATAATCATAACAACAATTCTACTGTACGAAAACAGTAAACAGTTGTCGAATATGAAAAGCACGCGACAGAGATAATTACAAGCATGAGTGGGTTACCCTTGTCCAACACACAAAGTGTATTTAATAGTAACCCTGACCCACTTAAGTGGCGCACAATAAATACAGGGTTAAGTAATATCGATTGCTGACCGAGAATTATTATGAAGTCTTCGAAAATAAAGAATATTACCAAATATATAACTGTTATGACTAAGCTAATTGAAGGCAGATTTAGAATTCAGAATCAACAGATCACTTAGATCCGAAACCTCGGAGATATTATTTTACGGAGTCCAACTATACGTGTCGCATTAGAAGGCGTTACATCTAAACCTCATCCTATACAGGCCGGTGCGCCCCAGGGCTCCGTTATCTCTCCAACTCTCTTCATAATTTTCATTAATAATCTGTTTCTGTTACTCTCAATCTAATCCATAGCCTCAATGACGACACTACCCTTGATTTGGCTTATTGGGGTTCCATACCCGAAGGGTAATAACGGAAACCCTATTAATAAGACTTCGCTGCCCGTCCGTCCGTCACCAGGTTGTATCTCATTAACCGTAATAGGTAGACAGTTGAAACTTTTACAGACTGTGTGTGTCTATTGGGGATATGACAGCATATAATAAAAATAAAATAAAATTAATAATTAAAGGGGCCCCCATACAAGAAACATTATTTACGGTATTTTTCCTTCTTATTATTATCTGTCTGTTACCAGGCTGTATCTCATTGACCGTAACAGGTAGACAGTTGAACTCTTCACAGAGTGTGTATTTCTATTGCCGCTATAACAACAAATAATTTTTCCTCGTTTTATTCTCATTTAAAAAAATAAATAAGAATTACATAGTGTTAAGTTTTGTACGGTGGTAGGGAACCCTTTGTGCGCCAGTCCGACTCGCACTTGGCCGGTTATTTTAAATTCTTGCGGACTACATCTGCCAAACGTGATTGCATTACTAGATCATGGAATAACGTTCTTGCCAATATTTTCGCTGGGACAGGACGAAGCGCGTCGAATTCATTAATCTCCTCTGTTACCAAAAAAGCATCGAAATGTCATGGATTTCTGAAAATGTCCAAGAAATACTTCAGTTCATCGAATCTAGCGCTCCTATACAAGTCATACATCAGACCTAGAATGGAATAGAATTCCCATATCTCGGCTGGGGCTGTTCGCAAAGCCTTAGTTTCATTGAATATTGTACAGAAGAGAGCCTTCAAGCTCATTGGCGATGTGACATTAACTTCTCTTATCGCCCGAGCACCGCCGCAATGTTGAATGCCTTTCGTTCCTTCATCGCTACATGCGTGGTCAATGTTCCGATGAAATGCCTAGCCTGATTGCTTGTAGAATAATTCCTGCATGTAATATCGCATTGCAAACCGCGCACATCATTTTAACGTTACAAGAACTTTCTGCCGTACTGTAAAATTGCGTCAAGCTTTTTTATACCGAACTGTGCGAATGTGGAACAGTCTATTATCTTCTGTCTTTCCTCCGGCATACAATCTGCGATGATTTAAAAGTGACATAAATCGGCACCTGCGCCCCTCTCCTATGCTCCCTTCATTGAAGTCAAAATTTCATTGAAATTGCATTAAAATTTGCAAGTAGGGAAAATGGACGACGGGAATTATAAATTTGTATAATTTTAGGTTTCCTTTTTAAAAATTTTGTAAAAGCAGAACAAATTGCCTGGGATATTAATAAATAAATACTTTTTATTGTATATGAAAATATGATTAATTTATTGAAGATAGGCAAAGCAGTGGCTTTATATTTCGCGCCGATACTTTAGCAGAGAAAACTTTAAATTCGATATTTTCAATATGAGTTCTTAAGTTTTCAGATGGGCTCAGAACGTGAGAGAACGTGAAGAGAGGTCTATTTTTTCCTGTATTTAGACTGGGAGTTTAGTAGAACTATATTCGACTTATTGATTTTTTAAGGTATCAATATCAATAATTACACAATCCACTAAGTGTAGTAGTACAACAATTACAAAAGTAATAATAAAGAAATGATTTCCTTTTATACTCTAGATGAAATCTAAAGGGTATACTAAGTTTGTCATTCCATTTGTAACACCTCGAAATAATGATGGTAGAGCAAAATGGATTGGACATCCACGGATAATATTAAAAGTTATTTTGATTTTTGCAGGTCCGTACATCCGTCCGTACGTCTGCTCGTTTGTGCACACACCATAACTGGAGAACTTGTTCACATAGAAAGCTGAAATTTTGTACGCGGACTTTAAAAAAAAAAGTAAAATTAAGTTCGAAACTTAGACAAATCGGGCAACTCCTTTATGGGATTGGCTTACAAAAATTTCGGTTTCGACTATATATTTGGACAGTGCCTGAGAACGCGTCGACGTAGAGAGCTGAAATTTGGCACATGGTGTTTTCATACTAATATCAAATAAAATTTCAAAAATGGAATAAATCGGGGAGCCTCTTCTTGGTGTTGCCATATAAAAATGTAGGTTTCTTACGTATACAGCAAAACGATCAGTCCTAGATATTTTTATAGTACTAAAGACTTCTTCAGAATATAAATTCCTATAAAATTGGTTATAATAATTTTTTCTGTCCAACGAACCGTTTTGGAAGTATATGCGAAAAACGACTGCAAAAATCAAAATTGCTCAAATGGGTAACTATTCGAAATTTCATACGGGCAATCATCTAAGGTATCATAAGACGTGGTCTTAAACGAATTCAGATTTTTTACATGTTATTTTTCCAAATCATCCAATAAAACTGTTCATGAAGTGTGTTATTGCAAAAAAGGTTCCCAGTGCCGAAATCCAAATGCTTTTATTAGGTCATTTTTTTTTTCTGAAGAGAGCGAATCGAATCATTTCTGATTTTTTATGTATACGTTCTAACCCGAATGTACACTTGAACCTGCCGCATGACTGAGTAATCTCAATCCGCCACAATATTCTTGTAAGCTCATTAGATAATTTCTACTTCATTTCATTGCATCCAATGAAAAATGACCATTTTCGGGGTAATTTAGAAATTTAGAAATCTGATTTCCTCTACATTAAACAGACTTTTAGTATTTGCTACTTTGTTGCCTATAAAGCAGATGCCCTTTTCCATAAGATTGTTTTAAATCTGACTGATTGGATTTGAAAAAAGGAATAAAATAGCCTTTTGTGGAAATTTGTGACAATTTTGAGCTTCCGTTCTTTTGGAAAATTATAATATTATTGAAAGCAGAAGGTGGTGTCTACATATCCACATCTGGAAGACAAGTCTCAAGAGATATAAGATCTCAGTGTTATATCTTTACCAGTAGCAATATATATATATATATATATATATATATATATATATATATATATATACATATATATATATATAGCGTGCCTTAACTTTTACAATAAGTGTTGAAGGTGGGTGAATTTTTCAAATTTTGTTCAGTCTTGGATATTGCTTGGGCAACGTGGCTCTACGGTACATATAGGTCGCACAAAAATCAAATGATGGAGATATATGGATACAGAATAAGATTTGTTGTCTGTATTACTACTATTTTTAAGAAGTGGTTAACTGTTCACGAAAATAATCAAAAATAATTTTGACTTGTGTATGCAGTTTAAAAATTTCGTTAAATATTAGCATGCTATTATCATCGAACCCGCGAAAACATTTGGAATATGCTCAAACCATCGGAGGTTTGTTGGAAATACATAGTAGAATAGAATGTTTCCACGACGAAACAACTTCTTTCTCAATAGTAGAGTTAATAAGCAGAACAGTCAATATTGGAGAACAGAAAATTCTCCAGATAGTCATGGGCATGTTCCATTCAACCAAAAGCTCACTGCTGCGGAATTTATTCAGAGGATAATCGGACCGTACTTTACATCACAAGTTCAGAAACTTGGTGTAGATAGCCGGGCCTGTAATTGAATTATGTCAAATAAATGCTATAAAGCTGTTGCATGAAAATTACTAAAATTTCTGCTGAGATACTATCTCACGCACCTACATTCGAGGTGGTTATTATCCGACGTCATCCTCCATATTTAGCCAGAATGAATTGTCATATAGCCAGTAAAGAATACCATTCAAAACTTCTATGAAATTTTTATTCGCCTCTCAGTTATTCCAAAAAAAAGTCGTGTTCACAATTCTTTCAATCTTTCAATCATTTGGAAAAATTCAAATTTCAGAATTGCGAAGACTTAAATCCCGGTGTGCTGTTGGAGAAAATCTAATAAGCAAAATTTTCCATTCCGCGATTCTAAGATGCAGATTGTGATTTCCGGGCTTTGATATTTGATTGATAGTCAAAATCCATTCTTAAAAGATAAGCATTCTTACTGTGTATTATTTATTTACCTTTTGGTATTATTTCTTCATTTTATACGATTTATTTTTTATTATTATATTGCCACATGTTATCGAAAAGCTCCAACAGAATACATATCAAAGACTCTCGAAATATTTTGGCCAAGTAATTAGGTCTAGAATAGAATACAAGGTATTCCCATTACGAACCACGTTCTGCCACTAGTGACGAAATATCGTGAAAATGTAGAGGAAAGCATGGTACAGAGAACACAATACTTTCTCTGTCTTTCCAACAGATATGTATATACATTAGTCAGAAATTTATGTCGGAGAGTATGTGCCAACATTATAATGGGAGTACCTTGTATTCTAGATACCTTGGTCCAGGAACATACTAGAGCCTACTGCTCCAACTTTCCATAAGAAAAATCAGTAAATCAATGATTGTTAACAAAATTATAAATTTCCAGATATTTCAATAGTTGTTTTGTTATTGATACAATCAAGGAGTTTAGAAATAAATTATGTGAGCGATTGTTGTTTTCCGCTTGTATAGGAATCTGCTGAACATCTGCTAGTTTCCAAGCGATTGTAAAATATTCCGTCGAATATGAGAAGTAAAATATATGCTGTGTTCACAGAGCTTTAGTTGAAGAAAATGCGAAGATTGTAATAAACACGAACAGTAAATTACAAAGGGCTATTATATGTATTTACTTTGGATAGAGAATCAACGATCACTTCAGTAACGTTAATGTCGTGCCGAAGATTTGTAATTAGAGCCTATTGCATAAATAAACCATTATCGATCCTTAGTTGAGACAGTTTTATTATTTTTCTTTTGCTCTTTCTGCGATCTTTTTTTATTCCCTGGTTTTGGTCTCCTTATTAGATGATTTTTGTTCACACTTTTTACTATATAATATTTGTAAATCAATGGTAATGAACGGGTTTCTGTCTGTTTTTTCCATTTCATAGAAACCCATTAATTTGTACGAACGAAGTGAACTTAATACGCAAACTAAAACATATTTGCTATTCACTAAATAGATCAACTTCAGAAAAGAGGATTTATCTGTGCGGAGTTAGTTAGCAATTCTGTTCATTCTCACCAGCTTAGCTGGACCAACCGTAATTCCCATCGTGGAAATGTACTTTATTTCAATGGACATAAAATCAAATGGAAGGGTGCTCAATAAAGTAGAGTTGAATTTCGTGTTGTCAGGGTATTTACATTGTTTTTCCATGATGTACTTAGAGTAGTGCATTAAAAGTTTCGTACAAGCACTACTTGATAGTTTCTGATGCAGTTCAAAATTAAATATAGATATCATATACGCTCGGAAATGTGAATTCATTTATTCCGACTAATAAGTATGATGGACTATGCCAATGAATTTCTTGGAGTGTACTGACCATTCTCTGTTATAGCCGCCCCTTCTCCCTAGAATCCCACCATCCCAATCGAATTTACGTTTAACAATTTTTTGATTTTAAAACAGAAGTGTAGTCACTTAAATGCTCCTTCTAAGGATATCGTAGGTCCAAACTTGGGCACTTAATTACAAAGAGGAACTTGCTTGCTTTTTGATAATGTCCAACCTATTACGATTTATGTGAACATGTTTCTGTTATTGAGCTTTAAAATTGAATATCCTTGATTTCGTGCAGTTTTTACATCAAGGGCATAATTTTTATCTTGGAAGTTACTAATATTATGTTATGCGCAAAGTGAACAAATTGAGGAGCAAAAATGGGCATCTTGCAAGACGGGGGCCACGTAGAACAAATTCACAATATTGTTGTGAATCAAACTTGTCAATTTCGCATAACATACAGATATTGGATTGTTTTTGATATTTGAGAAAGAGAAGAATTATGATCTTGGTATAAAATTTTTACGTGATCAAGGATAAAACAACAAATTGTTTTTGCATGATTTTATTTAACTCCTAACCGCCCGGGGTGCGGTCAATATGACCGCTCCAGGTTGTGGGGATATCAATTTATCATGCTTCCACCGCTACTTTTTCTCTCTGCGGGTACTTTCCTCAATACGGTTTCTGCCATCAAAATTCTCGAGGAAAAACGCCAGCTGTCACGGTGACATCACCCAGCGTGGGTATGCATTTTTGTTCTTTGTCATAACAATTTGCGGATCTCGAAATAATACATTTGAAATTGAACAGTGGCTATTGGATGACGATAGTAATGATTGTACATATGCTGAGGATAAGGAACGCAGTGATATTGATCAAGAAGTCGAACCTAACAATGAGATTTACGATTCGCACGATTTTGGCCTATACCGCACATACATATACTCAGAAGAAAAAAAAGAAAGACTCTCTATGCGTGTTTTGTTTGAAAGATCCCTATAGCTGTAGAATGTAGCCAAAAAATATGTTGTGATTGCGTGTGAAAAAAACTGCGTAAAAGAACATGGCGAATTTTTATATCAAAAATCTTTTTTTTTATATTTTTTGTAAGTAAAGATTCCTTGAGGTGCCAATATCGATATAAATAAGCAGAATAATATAGGTATGTATAAACAACTGTTTGTGCTGTGTGATATTGGTTTTAATATCCCAACGACAAATAAGTGGGTCAATGGATTCTACAAAAGGAACTAATATGCTATAATTCCGATGCCTTTGGAAAAAAAATTTCGATATCAACCCCACTAATATAGATCACTACACTTCCATTGCATATAAAAAAAAATTTCATTTAGAAAACGATTCTTGGAAGAGTCAAAACAGTCCAAATATGATGCCGATGTCCTTCTGTAGTAGAAGCCTCGTCGACATATCACACAGTTGCAGAGACCTCCCAATATGAAAATCCGATCGATAAGCAGTTCAGTGTTCCATAATCCTAGTTAGGTCAAAGTTTAAAACAGGTATTAATATCAATGAGATAGCAGAGGTTAATGAATATACACGTTAACAATGTCCGAAGATTGCAAAGTCAAATAGTCGTCGGAAATTATGTAATAAAGACTGACCGTAGTCTGACGCGAAAGATAACTAAACGACAGATTAAGGACAACTTGATAAGTCTGATAAAATGTGAATCTCCAGGCACAATAAAGGGTATCAGTTCTTGGTGTATAGGGTTGGCTTTTTTTTATATTTCAAGGTATATGACTCTATTACCCTCGACGTCGAGACAAATTGAAATTTTTCTTAGTAGGGTAGGCTTTGAAGGATGTAGGGGTAGGTTTTTTTGTAGTTTTTCTGGAATAACTGGACAATGGAGTCGAGGAGGGAAATGTATGTGGAAACAGACAAATAAAATAGCGGAGGAATATTGGGCGGGGAGGAAATCTTACCACCCTAAAACGTCTTTTTTACACGTGGCTCAAACACACCCCAGTCCCAGTATTTTGCACGCGTTTATTCCATAATTTCTTTCACATGATTACTTTGCTGTGAGCATTTTTCTCGTGCAAAATGAATTTCCACGACTTAGCAGTTCTTCACAATGATGAGTTGAAAATATATCCATTTTTGTACCAAAAACCGGTCATTTGTTCAACTTAACAAGGACTGTTCACTTATTTTGCAGTTATCTCATCAATGACCTACCGCAAAAGAGATATTCTTACCTTAGAAAATTGGGGCAAGGATAATTTGTTGTGTTGAATATCTCCAAATGTAAAGTTATAACCTTTTCCAGAAAAGCCAATACCTTATATTATGAGTACATAATGGGTGATTCATCTCTTAATCGTGTTACTGAAATGAAAGACTTAGGGGTAATATATGACCAGAAATTTTTAATTCAGTCACATACACACTGGATTACCTCCAGGGCTTGTAATCTGTTGGGTTTTGTATTCCGAATTTGTAAATCATTCAAGTCAACCACATCACTAATAATTCTTTATAACTCTCTAATAAAAATTCGTCTAGAGTAAGTACGCATGCATGTGCAGCAAATTGAAGCAGTTCAGAAAAATTCACCAGATTTCTTTTATAGTATAAAACAGAAGGACGATATTTTGACTATTTTACTCGCCTCGACAAACTTGGTATTATTTCTTTGGAAAAACGTCGTCTTTTCTTAGATATAATGTTTTTATTTAAAATATTACAAAACCTTATAAATTGCCCTGAATTATCCCGTAACAATAGCTTCCTTGCTCCATCTAGAGTTACCCCGTGCCCGCTAACTTTTCAAATAACTACTGCCAGGACCAATTTACGGTATAAATCCTCTTGTTACAGAATACCAGGGGCGGTTCCTCATTGGAAGCAAAGGAAGCACTGCTTCCCTTGACAAAATAAGAAAATCCAAACCTAACATTTTGCTTTAAAATATTCTTAGAATATTTCAAAAAATGTATAAAATTCAAAGAAGTATACTCCTCTGGCATCACTAGATAAAACCTGAAATATTTTATAAGTAAGCCCAATTTTCTCCTACAAAATAATAACATACCACCAAGCCCAATGTCATTATATCGCTACTAGCATTCTGTATGGTACGCTGTCCAAAATGTAGCGTATGACCCACCCACCATCCTTCCATCCAACACCAGATCCACCACGATGTGTCTTGTCAAGCAAGCTACATAAGATTCGCGTGGTATGGATGGAATGGTATTAGAATCAAACACCGTTGCCGCTGGCATCGCAGTGACGCTGAAACCCCTACAGGGTATTTACATAAATTTTATATGATTAACCGAAGGGTTTTGATGTGAAATAAATTTTCCAGTTTTCGTGTAAAACGTTTTTACATGGAAGTATTTACATTAAAGTGCGATAATCTTCTAAACTATACTTACCGCAAAAAAAAATTTACTTCACAACATTCGCAAAAGAACGTAGATGCGATAAATTATCAGTACGATTACATGAATACTTGAAGTATTCTAGAAGTATGCTTGAATTAATCAAAATATCATGATAACGCTCATTTAATGCGTAAATTTCAACTTCAATAATTGGAAAATTAAATTCAAGAAAAATTCAAGTCAAGTAGGTAATTGGAATTAATTCAATCGACCGCCCCATCTGAGCTTCAAGTGAATTTCAAATCATGTATTCATGTATTCATGTAAACGTATTGTATGTCCAGTTGTATGAGTTTTTGGCAAAAATGTAATGATTAGAAAATAATATATATTAAAAAACTTTTTAAATAAATAACTTTCATAAATAAATTAAAGGTACTAAGTACAAAATAATTTTTTCTTTCTAAAAAAAAACTTCATTGCAAAACTGAATCTATCCAATAACAATATTTTAAAATTATATTATCCCGTTTGACTTTAAATGATTGAACGTTTTTTATTATAAAATTAGTTTAAACATATTTTATTCATATTGTGCAAAAATAAGTCATTGACTATCTATAGTATAACGTACGTTTCTGTTTAATTGCGAGACAATGTAGAATTCTTGCGTTTATTTGAGTATTCCGGCGAACGAGTATACCTACCTAAGTACAATAATAATGGTAATTGAATTCAAAAGAATGAGTTAGCTGATTAGATTTCGTGCGTACGTTGTGAAAGGGGATAATGAGTGAAATTTTTGTATTTGTTTAATTATGGGGCAGGCAGTATTTGTTGTGAATGGATTAAATGAAAGATATGATTGCATCGCTGATTTATTTACCAATGATAATGGCTTCCTTCTCTTTCAAGAGCAAGAATAAATGTGGATATTTATAATGTGTATTATTGACATCATTAACTTTGATTCATGTATATTTACTTATAGGAGCAAGAAATAGTCTGAAAAGCGAAGCTATAATTTATATAAAATGTATTGCTTCCCTTCTGCTGAATCCCACGAACCACCACTGCAGAATACAAAAAAATCATGACGACCTTTTTAATATAATCGATATCCTCGGTCTTAGTATCTGCACCCTTAGAAAAATAATTAGAAATGAGATTCAGACTCCCCTCTCTGAATAATCATTGCACTACCCATTAAATGATTTTTTTTCCTCCGTTGTTCTCGTATCATTTTTACTTTTTAATACATTTTTTTTTGTTTTTTCTTTTCCTTTTTTTAGGGTTCCGTACGCAAAGGGTAACAACGGGAACCCTATTACTAAGACTTCACCAGGTTGTATCTCATGAACTGTATAGGTAAAGAGTTGAAATTTTCACAGACTATGCATTTCTATTGGCGAGATAACAACAAATTATAAAAAAATAAATAAAATTAAAGGTGGCTCCCATACAACAAACGTGATTTTTTCGGCGTTTTTTCCCTCGTTTTATTCTCATTCATTATTATTATCATAAGTAGGCATGTTTTTTCAAATTACAGCATTATTTTTTCACATGACGCCTACTCTATTTAAAAAATAAATTAAAAGTACATATCTTTAAATTTTGTACGATGGTACGAAACCCTTCGTGCGCGAGTCCGACTCGCCGATTTTTTTAAAATTCCTATCTTGTTTAAAACTTCTCTTGCTCTATTTTTAAGTTATTCTTATACTGTTTCACATAACTAATCTATTGTCATAGTTAGTAATTAGTATTATAAATGAATTATTATTATTAACATCTTCGTTTCAATGAAATAATGAAATATTTGGATTTCGATATTAACCGGTAACTTTTAATCGAGACTTTAGTCTGTAAGCTATCGCTATAAAGTCATAAATAAATAAATAAATCTCCGAAACCAAAAACTTATTAAATATCTAATTCGGGGACAAAATGTAGACGCGATTTCATCCTAACTTGCAATTTTAAATATTTTTTTAGCGGGTATCTGGAGTCACCAAAATCCATATACCTCTGTAAGTTTCACAAGGATTTCCATAATTTGATTTTTTTTAATATAGCCAGGATATGTGGTTTATTCATAATTTAGGTACCTAGGTACTTTCACAAAACACAACAAAAACAGACAATACTGTCAGTTAAGAATTTTTCGTCTTGTAAAATATCGGAGAATAGAAGAATAGAGAATTCGGGAATTCTCAAAACAAATTCGCCTAGTTACAGAATTCCAAGTGGAGAACTAACTGCCAAAATAAGTCTCATTCAATTCTCCATGTTACAGAATAGTACATCGTCATCTTGCTAAGAAATACTGATAGTGTTATGGAAAATCCAGAGCTATCGATTACATCCTAACTTAACAAGTTTTGACATTTACGATAGTTCATTTACAATCAAGTTGACTCAAGAGTTAAGCCCAGCTGATTTCATAACATTGCAAATTCATTGGGGTTTAGAACTTTTGGAACGTGACCTAACATCGATCATCAATAAACCAAAATGTCTAACTTCGTATGACGGCAATTCACGAGGGATTCACTAGCGTGGTTAATATATGTATATACCTGAAATGTGATTCTTGGTGCGAATTTTGTCATTCAACTGGCCGAACCTTATTTTTTCGAGAATGGAGATGCTGCTAAAAAGGGTGGAAGATATCGAGCGGTGGTCAGAACTTTTTATGGCCTTTGTTGAAATGAAGGGAAAGTTTCAAATTTTCATTTGTTTACGCAATAGAGATATCACCTGGCCAGCAGTATCACACGATTTGACGCCTGAGGCATATTTCTTCAGGCCTACGTGAATTCGCAATTACATACCGATATACAAAGAATAATGTGTGACTTAATTGCAAACAAAATTCACGTTATTGGAGAAATGCATTTCTGGCAAAGTGTTAATGAACATTTAGTGACCAAAACGCATTCTTCTAAACGGACTCATCTGACATTTTAATTATATTATATTCCACACATAATGGCATTAATGACTGCAAAATAAACCAAAAAACCACGCATATGTGTCATAAGTTTTGCTGCGTTTGATTTTTAAGGAGTGGCAAACTCCAAAATTTCTACCATCATGATACCATTATTCTTTAGCAAAATAACTACAGGCAAATTTTTAATTTAAAGTAGACAGATCAGATTCGATTAGCAAGATTTTCATAACAGTAATTACTGTCGCAAATAACCTCAACTCTTCCTTACTTATTATAGAGCAAATGATGCCCTTTTTGATCTGGTACTTATTGACATATCACAAGTACCCCACCAGCTGATATTAAATGACTACCAAAATCAAAAATTTTACGAATTACAGAAAATGTCTGTATACCCTAACTTGACTATTTCACAGGTGGATATTACTATACTAAAAAGTAGAAAGGTGTGAGCTAAATTCCGCACTGGTGAAATGAGACGCCATGGTAAATTATGGAGGAGATTGAAGGCTGAGCATGAGGTTACTTGAAGCACATAGCAGCAAATAGAAATAACGCTATTGTTATTGATCGATCTCGCCGTTTCAACAATTTTGTATGGCTTTTTCCAGATTCAGTTAGCAGTTACCCTACTTAACAATCTCTAAAAGCCGCGCAATTCATCGAACAGTACTCCATTCATCCGGATCCGTTCTATGTAGAGTGACTTATGAGCGGCTGGTTTATCACTAATATTGCATTTCAGAAGAAACCGTTTCAACGAATTTTACTTTGCATGGTCTCAAGAAACGATGGGTATTCAAGCTTTCCGGACGATTATTAGATTTGTATTCGCCTCCTCAGTCTACACAGCTAATAACTCCATAATATATCGTTATAATATATCGTTAATTTTTTTTTTTTTTTTTTTTTTACGGAAATGATTAAGCATTTGGAAGTCTGATGTCGGTTAATTTGTCCGAAAATCTGTTTATTTTAGTGTGGGTAGTAGTACCTTTCATTGGTTTCCCGTTTGTTAACAAATCTATGTCAGCGGATAGAAGCTATTAGTAAGCAAAATTTGTATACATTAGCGCCAGACCATAAAAGAAGAACTGACCTCCAATGTTTGAATTAATAAATTCATTAGGGCCTTGATAGGTGTTATGAGTGAACCTGCTAATTTAAAAATTTAACTTGTGTATGTAATAAATTAATTAGGTGAATGGAAATCCGGCTTAAGTACGTACATATAGAGCGGCTTAAAAATTACATTAAGGTATGATCTACATTTTTCGATTTTGTATTGGTAAAATACAAAACAGTATCAGTTTTATCTACTATTGCGCGTTCTTGTAATAATTATAGATCTGACTTGAAAAATGGGTAGAACTGGGCAACTTTTTTGTAGAGTTGTGATATCAAAATTTACAAATTTGCAAAATTTCTGAGTTTTTAATGCATACTGAGTTGTGAACCTAAAATTACCCATAGACTTCAAACCACTGAATACTATTATATAAATATCAGTGGCATATTATTGCAATCCAGTCGTTCAACATACTGTGAGATCTGTTCCAGAAACATCGATGAAGACTATGAAGACTTGATTAATGATCGTCCTCATGAGAACACAGAGAGAGCGCACTCTAGTATTAGAATCAGGAAATACATTCCAGATTGAGCGTTCAATTACTAAAAAGCGCGCAGAAGAAGGGAAGCATATTTGTGAATGGAAAATGAAAGGAAAGAAATTTGTGAAGAAGTTTCCGCAGCTTGCTGGTACTTGGGTTACCTAGCAAAATTGAGACTTTTTCCTTTTCCGCCTTGCATTCAGTCACAGATTATTAAATAATTAGTCCTTTATTGATAAGTGCAAAACGGAAAATTTGAAAATTATGTTTAAAAAGTCTTTGGATATTAACGATAGACCTATTAGAGCGGTACTTGCCAAAATATATGGAGTCATTAACGACCTGTCAATGGGAGGCAGGGCCATCCATCATATTTCAAAATTTCAAAGATTTGAGAGCCTTTACAATTGCTCTAAATAAACAATCCATTGCAGGTCATAAATTCTGAGCTGAAATTCTAACAAAGACCATGGGAATAAAATGCTCCGATCTTCAATAAGAAATATCTTATATTGAATTTTATATTTCAGTTCAAGTTTAATAAAAAATTTTCTTTTCAGGATGCTGATGTTGAAGAAATTAAAATAATAAAAAAAAGAATATGCTGCATGACTACAATTACGCACTAGTACACCTTTAAGAAGAAGATTTTGTTCCACGGGTACTCTGTGAACTGCTGTGTATTCAGGGGTATGATGTATGCGTACTCGTCGGTCGATCGCCAAATATCCTCGTATGCTTTTGTGTCCTGATATTACAGTTTGCGCTCCCACATACCACATACGCACATACGGTTAGCAAAATGTTAATTTTGTTCCAAAGCAAAAAAAGTGAGAGAAAAAGAAAAGATTTTATTAGCAATTAATAAAGTGTATTATTAATATGAATATTCGAGTTTTTCTTATTAGTAGGTAAATAAAGTTAAAATGTCGTTCTTTAATAATAAAAAGGTAGAAAATGAAACATTTATTTTATCTTTTCACAACTATTATATACATATACCTGCGGTTACGTAGACCGCATACCATGGTCAATGCTCTTCCAGGGGGCCACTTCCAGAATGTTAAAGTACATGTTAAAGAAATTTTCCAATGTATAAAAACATTGAATGTACATGTATGTATGTCTGATTTAGGAGCGGCAAGAGATTCAAGTGCCCGAGTAATCAAAAAATGTGTAAACTATAAGTCAGAAATCACAGTTTTGGAATTTTACGATAGCAATTCATTATTGGTACAAACTAATTAGGGCGAATCGTAGAGTAAAAAATAATTCCGAGACCCATGCTCCGTAAATTATTCCGGACCGTCCTGCTCCAACAAAGTTTCTTATGTTATTTATTTAAAGAATGTAGTAAAAGAAAATTTTTAATAACCTACCAAACACTTATTTCAAAATATTTTATTTTCAACAAAATGGTGAGTACGTACAATACTAATAATATAATAAAGACAACATAATAATGTAATATTATTAGGTATTCCTCAGCCTTTTTGTGATGCAATGAAATTATTTCCTAAAGAGCAATCCTATCCCTTATTATCTAGTATATTCCAGATTATATTTCTTTTTCGTCACATTATCATAGCTTTTCCCATGACAGTTTTCGTAATGTTCAGGCTTATTAAATTTTCTAAAATATATTTCGCCGTGTGGGAAAAGTGGGTATAAAACCAAAAATTTTTCCACTGGCCATATATTTGATAAAATATATCTTACTATCAACGTGAAAAATATCCAGTGTTCAAACAATGGCAGGAAAGTATTTTGAGGAATACAACTCTGTCAACACATATACAATCTTCATTGTGGTGTGCAAGAAGAAAAATAAACTCGTTGCAAACTGTTGAAGATAGGTTGCTTACAATTCTATTTCCCGTATTACCGTGCATTTATAAATGCGCTTGAAAAACTGGATCAAACTCAATTAGGAATTCTAAGAAAATTAAAAGTTTCCATTGCACCTAGATAATGTTTTGGTCGTTAATCCATAGAATGCTAAGCCATTTTTGGGTAAAAGTTTAATAGAAGCTACTAACCGTCGAAGAATGTTTCTCCAGTATTCTTTTTGCTACCACAAACATTTTTCCAACTACGTATAAAGTCGTGCCTCTGTAAGACTCCTACTAACTAATGCACTAATGCACATTTTTCCAGTTATTAAATCCGAAAACACTTTTTTTGGAAATCAGCTTACACTCATAATAATATGCTGAGACCATACAATAACCATTGACAATGAACTTCATCAGCAACTTTTAATCTAGTCTTAGTCTTGCCTACAGAGTGCAAATGCAGAAATTGCACGATAGAATCATAGAAACACCGTAAACCGACTAAAAATTTATTGTACTGAGTAATAGGTATAGATTATTGCAGTTTCAAAAACAGATAAATAAAAAATATACTTTTTTTTTTGCAGTTTCTCATTAAATATATTCCCTATTAATTTCTGAGCCCTGAGCCTGGACCTAACATGCCTATTGGTAAAAAATGTCCTGACCATATACAATAAAACTACCCAGGACTCAGTAGGCCGTCCAACATAATGATAGAGCAGAATTCATTCAATTCTGGAGAGCCCGAAGTTGGTAGTCAAGTGAGGTTCTTTCTCAGGTTTGAGTTCGATATCGACATAGAATAAAATTCAGTCCGAACATTACTGAGAGGAGTGAAATTTAATGGCCGAAGATACATTCGGATTATAGAAAACAGAAGGACGCAGAGAACTTACGCCTATGAAAGAGTGTAATCAATCTCTTAACTGAAAAGGAGTACCGAACTTAGAAGGCACATAACGAAGAAAAAAAGAGGGCTACGCTGAAGAAAACGCTGCAGCACAAATAAAATCGGTTAAGCCATTTAAAATGTAACTTTGGATTAAGTTAGTCAGGAGTAGATATCTAAAGATTAAAAAAAGGAAATAAATAATTTTTCAAATTCAAATGGAATGGAGGTTAAAAGTGGCCTAAGGATAACGGCTTACAGTCCATGTGGATTGCCATAGATTTTAAATGTTCTTACAAATTTTAAAGAAAATATTATGAACTTCTATTTTATCTAAAAAAAACATATCACGCATTTTTTGGAAATAAACGCGTTCTAAATAGAAATTCGAAAACTATGACCTCTGTAAATTCTTCTGATTGTAGGAGAGCTCGGAGAGAAATGAATATGTCAAATTGAACGAAATTATTGTTTAAACCAACCGATTTCGTGTTTAAAACGGCGCCAATGGCGCTTAACGTTTGTTTTAACAATTACGAAATGTTCATATTGAACGCATATATCCTGATTGTAAAAATATTCACATCAAACAATCTTGCGTTCAATTCAACCATATAAAATGTTCAAGAAATGGAACATTTTCTCATCTAAATTGAATTTCAGATACGTTCAAAATTGAAACGTTTGAAAATATTCACAACAATAATCTTTGCGTTGATTTCAACAAATAAACTGTTAAAAAAATTAAAAATTTTCGAGTTCAAATTGAAAACTTGTTTATTTATAATAAAATTTCATTTTTCAAGTTTATGTACATTATATACTTCTGTATAAATCAATGCCTTTCTTTTATTATGGACATATTGCTGTGTGGATATTTATGTGTTGTAGGTCGCTTAACTTGCGCTCTACAAGGCAATCAAACAATAAAACTCCAAAATTTCTTCAAATAACAGTACCTGTTTGTATAGCGAAGGAACTCTTTTGTTCTCCGCTAGAGTACAAGTTCTTGGACTTGGACTCTTGGCGTAGTTTAGATATGGCACTGGTTCATGGACCAGTACCTTGAGGAATTGTGCAAGGGTTCTTGGACCGTTACACTGTTTGAACTGCTGATTACACTGCCTATAATTAGCGCGGTGTATGAAGTAGAGACGACGTATAATAAAAACACAATTTTCTGTTGAGAATCAAAACTTAATGAATGCTTTATTTCCCATTATCGGCTTTTTATATGATCAGTTTGCTGATTATTACAAATAAGCGATTGATTGTACATTTTTAGTCGCGCGCGCCGTAAAGAATTTCCAGACGAAAATTGATACTGCTAAAAATTTATTTGTGCGAAAAAATGCTGACATTTCCAAATCGAGTGAATTGACCTTATCTACAATTAAAGGAATATTTTTTATAATTGCGGAATATACAAAATTATTGACTTTGAATTGAAGAAATGCAAGAATGAAAGAAATTGAACCAATTATATTATGACTAAATTATATTTAAATTATTGTATGGAATAAATGCGTTGTTGTATGTATGTATGTTGTGCTGCCTGAACAGTACCTGTACTTGTTTTTAAATTTTCTCTGCTCGAGCACAGTAGGCTGAGAATTGAATTCAGACTCGTATTTTGTACGGGTCTCGAAAGAGTAAAAAACTCATTACCACTTTCCACTTATTAGTTAGAAATGGGATGCCCAAAACTCATTTTAATTGTGAAGACAACCATTTTTCCTTCAAATAATTCACATATAGATTTTTAAATAAGTCGATATATATCTACCAGCAACTTATTGGCATCTGAGTTCACTGTAGTATATACTGCAGGCAGTTTCAGGGCTCACTGTTGTCCTGATGAGATCGCCCTGTTTCTACTGATCGAAGTACTTTACACATAGTTCCTACACTCCCACATATTTCTTTATGGTATTTTTGGACTTCGGCTTTAGGCCGGATACTGACAGTAACACGGTACTTGTTTTTTAATTCTCTCTGCTCATATGCAGTAGGTTGAGAATTGCCTGTATACTCGTATTCTGTACGGGTATCGAAAGAGTAAAAAACTCATTACCTCTTTCCACTTATTAGTTAGAAATGGGATGCCCAAAAATCATTTTAATTGAGAAGACAACCAATTTTCCTTAAAATGATTCACATATAGATTTTTAAATAACCCCCCGATTCTACATAAGAGACTTTTAAGAGATCTCATAACCTTTTAAATTTAGTAAGTAAGAGAGTATAGCAGAATTAGTATTCTACATACATTTTTGTTTAGAAAGATTAACTTTAAGAGGTTAATAGGATTTGGAGAATCTTTCAGTCAGCCCAGCTATTAAAGACGTTTACTTTTGAAGAAGGAAGGAGAAGCAGTTATGTTTTTGGCGAGGCGATTATGGTAATCTCATGGCTACTACCCACACGTAGCTATAATTGTATGCGTTTTTAATCAAGCTAAAATTATCGATATAACTAATAATCGTATGATGAATCCAAAGCACGTAATGATACTTGAATTATTATTTTAATACCTAAATCGCAGGTAAAGAGTTCCACAGTCGTCCTTCCAACAGGATTTTCCTATAAACCTGTAGCACAAAAATTAATTCTTACAAAAATTTTAAAGTGGCGATAATATTGTCGAGTAATGGAGTTTATCGTAAGGCTATGTCATTTCTATCACATTAAAAGCAAAATATTTTAGCATTCTGAAATTCTATACAGCCTCAGAAATAGCAAAGTGATTCAAGTCGTCTCTCATATTGCTCAGACCTATACTCTGTGATTGGTTCAAATTGTATATGTATTTTATATTTCACAAACTTATACATATTTATATAATATGTACGAAATATATTAATATGTACTTATTTTACAGCATTTTTATCCAACATTTCGGTATTTTAAAAAACAACGGTTTCTGCAATTATCACGATAAGAGATTTAATCGTATCTCGGTGAGGAGCTCTTATGTTAAGATATATTTGACAGATATTTTCGTTTGCCAGAATACTAAATCTCTTAAAAAAATCTCCACAATATTTAAGAGATGAGCTGATGTCTGACTTCTCTTAACCCTTTACAGAGAATAGCAATGTCTGCTAATGGGCTTTGACAGCCCAGTTAAGAGGATAAGAGCTCTTAGCTCTTATGCAGAATCGGGGGACAAGTCTACATATATCCACCGACAACTTATTGGCATCAGAGTTCACTACAGTGTATACAACAGGCAGTTTAAAGGTTCATTGCTGTCCTGATGAGATCGCCCTGTTACTGCTGATCGAAACAGTTTCCACACTGTACCTATACTCCCAAAAATTTCTTTGTGGAATTTTTGTTCTTCGGCTTTAGGCCAGAAACTGGCAGTACCTCGGTACTTGTTTTGTAATTTTCTCTGCTCAGATTCATATGCGGTAGGTTGAGAATTGCATGTAGACTCGTATTTTGTACGGATATCCACTTCTTCAAATAAGAAACGCTTGAGTTAATTACTAACATTCTTTTATTACGCGAACTGACCTATCTCACTTTATTCTAAGCTACAGGCGCTTAGGTAATATGATCCTACTCAATAATGATAACACTTAACTGCGAGTACACACTGAATTGCGCTTGCGCCCGCCAGATAAGTCATTGGTCTTTTATGTCCAATACTCTGAAGAAAACTTTACTCACAACGCGAATGTAAACAAACGACAACAACCTTTCCATTTGTTCTTTCGGTTAAAGCATTCCTTAGTAGTAAGCAAACGCATTACATAACAATTACCGTGCGAGGTTAATTATTATTGTAATCGTCGATTGCTCCACTAAAGCGCTCATCGTACCCAGCTGTTGGGATAATCACCAAAATAATCAAAAGTCGCAGAACAATTCCGTGCTACGTAATTGTTTAGCAATCACTAGCTATTCTGCCAGAATGTGCACGTGGCTGTTGAAAACATCTTCCGCATATCGGGCCATAACAGTTGTATCAAGCTTCCAAATTCTATCAGCGGGTAAATGGGCATGTTTGCATTTGTGTTTTTTCTGTATTTCTAAACATATTTTGCAATATAATCCTTTTTTTTAAGTCGACTGATTTATTGAATTCAATCAAATATAATTTACATTAAGAAAATAAAATTATATAAATTCATACCAGTTATTTTTTCACCAAAGGCGACAGCAAATTCAGCGTTAATTTCAAATAATTTAGTATGGTTGTGCTATCTGTGTGCAGAAAAGGGAGGTGCCGGATTAAAAGAGCCAAATTAATGTGATTAATTTTATTTCAGTCATCAATAAAACAAATTTATAAATTCAAAAATATCACAGTCCTTTAAAATTACAAAAACCTAGCATCAAAGTCAATTCAAATTTATTAAATAAAACATAAATATCTTAACACGATTAAAAACTCAATGATAAAATTCAATCTTACAACTCATTCAGAAAGGACAAATTGAAACCCAATAAAAAATCCAGTAAAATTTGTGCCCCAACTATTCTCTTTTGTATTCTATTCCTGAAAGACGAAGAAGAATGGACTTTATCTAATTCTTTGGAATTATACTTCTTTAAATTAATTTTAACAGAAACAGAATTGAACTTCCGTATGAATAAATAAAATAAAACTGCTATGTTGAGCGGCAGTAATCAGCATAATTTCCCGCGTGGATTCTGCAACCAAAGAAACCACCAAGAACCAAATTTTTTAACAAATTATAAATCATCTTACCTAATTAATCAGGTTCCATGATGTAAACAGGCAGATGTAACCTTTCCCATGTCGCTGTCACGTCAATATAACTATATCACACAATGCTGACAACTTAGAGAAATAAAAAACACTTTAAGATAAAATGGAAGAAAAGTACGTAGTGGAACGAAATAGTGCCATGTACATTGCACTAGAGACATCGAATCTAACACAATTTCATGGATCAATCAAATTTCCCTATTACCATGAATCAAGTTCGAGGAAGTAAATATGATTCGCAATCTTATTTGATTAAAATTCTCTTAGCATATACTGTACAAATTAATTTGTTTTCGTTGCAAGTAAGTATATTTAACAAAGATAAAGTCATTTTATACCATATTGATTAAAATTAATATAAATTAGTTTAAATTATTTTTAAAGATATTTAGCAAAAAAACAGCTTGATAGCTTGACTAAAATGTAACACTGTATAAACACATGATGACTTGCAGTTGCTATGCTGGGTTATTGTTGCTATGCTAGGTTATTGTTACTATGCCAATTATTGTTACCATGCGCCTTTGACTACCGTTCTTTGGTGCCGTGTGCAAACCATGGCTATATAAACAGCAATTTAACTTGACTCGATCTCTTTTTCAGTTTGGCAGTGGAGTGAGTGACTTGATAATTTTTTCTTAGTGGTATTTCCTAGTGTTGTGAATTTTTATTAACAGTCTAACACTTTGTTTGGTTGACAATTGAAATAAATTTTTCTTATTCTGGGTTGCGACTAGAGTAGGAGATTTATTTGGATAGCGACTAAATAATGATTCTTATTACGGGTAACGACTGTAATAAGAAATTATACTAACACTAAACACTTTATTGTGGGTAACAACTACAATAAAGATTCTTATTACGGGTAATGACTGTAATAAGAAATGTTGCTAACAATAAACACTTTATTGTGGGTAACGACTACAATAAAGATTCTTCTTACGTGTAACGACTGTAATTACGAAATTTTACTAATACTACACACTTTATTGTGGGTAACGACTACAATAAAGATTCATATTACGGGTAACGACTGTAATAAGAAAACTACTAACACTAAACACTTTATTGTGGGTAACGACTACAAAAAAGATTCTTATTAGGGGTAACGACTGTAATAAGAAAATTACTAACAAAACACTTTATTGTGGGTAACGACTACAATAAAGATTCTAATTACGGGTAACGACTGTAATAAGAAAATTACTAACAAAACACTTTATTGTGGGTAACGACTACAATAAAGATTCTTATTACGGGTAACGACTGTAATAAGAAAATTACTAATAAAACACTTTGTTGTGGGTAACGACTGCAATAAAGATTCCGTGGGTTTCGACTGCAGTAAGAACTACTCACCTCACTTTATTCTTGGGTATCGACCAGAATACAGAATATCCCAATCCCAACCTCAATTAAAGTTATTGAAATCAAGTCAATCAACTGCCAAACATAGATAAGGTGAGTACAAAGTTTATTGCAACAACATTATTATATTATTATATATCTTATATTTTCCGTTTATTGCAATTTGATAAAGTGAGCTATTAGTATTTTAAATTTATCGAGTATTAAAGCACTAGTTTAACAGTGAAGTGTATAATTTGTAGACAAACAATTAAAACCACTATTTTTATACCAGTGGCATCAATTCTCACCACATTATTCATTTTTGCATGTACGCTCTGACTACGGGTAGACATCTCCATTATCCATAGAAAAGAGTACCAAGATTTTTCAAGATCCACATTAACACTTTATTTAAACTAATCAAACCATTTGATGGGGATCAACAAAAACCAATTAGCAAAATAGTTCTTTTTCATGATTTACATCATTTATGTACTTTCCATTTTTCATTTGGTTTCTATCGTATTTGCGGACGGTAGATATAATCTAATCGACAACTCTATTAGAGTGTCACCATTAATCGTGATTTTCTCGTGTTTAAAAAAACTAATGGAAGAAGTAAAACCATTTTATAAGTCTCAAGGGACTCAAACAATACATGTATCTTTCCTTAAGTGTAAAAGAAAAAATAATTTTCATTGTCCCATAATGTCATTCAGAAATGTCTATTAAAATTCAAATTCTTGCAAAGTTTAACTTTCATAGCCAGACAGAAAGGGCCAAATCAATCAAGTCCAGCATTAATTAGTGAGTTGGCTGTGTACAACCCTCACTATACTATTGCTATATAAGCTAAAAATAAGAAAATAAAATTCCACAAAGCGCAAATGAATAGACTGCCTACAACCAGTTAAATCAAATTTGTTGACTTTAATAGAGATGTGCTTTTTAGTCGACTTTAGCACCAAACGTAATGTCCAGACCAGAAAAACCTCCGAAATTTGATTTCCTCTATTTTATTTGAATTACAAACTGCTACGTGCGGCTGTCCTTTTAAAATTTAAAACTCGTTGGCGAATTCGATTAAATCTGCTCGCAATCATATATAAGCAAATTAACAAATTGCAGTCTCAGAATATTTTATTGGTAGCTAATCAAACCTTATTTATATTTATGGCACATGAATATGCGATTTTATTTTATAGAAAGTGCTTTAACGCAACTTCGGATGGCCTTATAATAAAGGTAAAAAATATTTTGGTAGATCTACAAAAGCGTGCACCTACTTGGACGTATATATAATAGACATCCGTATTATTGGCAATTAATTTATCTTCGTAATTTCCTAATTTACAGGCCATAAACTTTTTCCATCGGACCTGACGCAGGTGTATATTTCGTCTTATTATTGGCCTCCTCCATTCACCGCCACGCCCGCCGGACGTGTAATAAGTCAAGCAAACAATGCCCAAATCCGATTACTTTTGGTCGATCGTTAAGGAAATTAAGAAGCGCCATACCCCACGCTGTATGTAGTAATCATTTCCAGTTCCCGTTCTACATATATGTTATAAGCGTATCTGTATTATATAATATAAGTCGTTATTTCATTTCGAGCGCATATTGTTAAGCTATATAGCCCAAAGATAATTGCTTTCAAACGCTATAAATTATCACAACAAAAACGTCATTAGTTGCCACCTTTACTCTAGTCGAAGAAGTGTATTCTCTGCATATAAACGGCCTAATTTAGATGCATTTGCATTCAACGAATATTTTTACAAGCCTGAAATTTAGCGATATAAGAGGTTCGCGGTGATGCAAGCATTCTGAATATTGCCTTTTATAAGAATATTCTCGTATTTATGAACTCGCACGTATTGTGTTGTGCCTGAGATTTTGACGATGCAAACGCTTGGAAATATTGAACACAACCAATCAAGACTTTGCTTTGCTTTGGCTCAACACGATTCTTTAATTTCCGTTCAACGATGATATTTTATTTGTTCGATTCTTTACTGTCTTTTCCTTTAGCTGCTTTAAAACTTATGAAACTTTATAAAACGTTTTAAAACAAACATTAAACACCATTTGTTGAATTGCACCCAATTTCCTATGGGAAATATCTGCTTTTGGAAGTTCGTTCAATTTCACAATAAGCCCATGATATTTCTAAAAAAATAAGAAAATCAACATTTTAATATTTTTGAAGAAAAATTCTCTAATCGTTCTCTTACCCGTTTTCAAGGACGTCATATGTCTTATATCTAATATACATATATGCACGCAAGACTGAAAAATGATTACCGACAGCTTGTTGGCCCTGTATGCTTACAAAATTTTACTTACTTATTTAAAGTGAACTAAAAGTAGAGGAAAATTTCAAAGTACGACATAGAAATGTTTTTAAATAACTTTTTTTAAAAAACTGAGAAATGAAAAAAAAAATGAGTGTGTCGCGTAAGCGCATTATTAAAGATGTCTGCTTGTCTCCAAAATAAGATGACAGATTTAGGTTGGCAAAATCAAACCCAAATAAGGTTGTCTTCAATTTTACATTTTCCATCTTGTTCATGTTCTTCGGAAAATCCTAATAATTTCACTTTCATTTTCGCGATTATCTCCGATCTATGTCCAGTTGAAAAAATTAAAATAAAAGCGTAGTTTTTATGACGTCTTTTATTAAAATATATACTCGCATCCGCAACCCGCGGGTTTTACGAGTCCTCTTCTTGGAGCTATAAAAAATGTGTAGAGTAATATCGAGACACTTTTGAAACTACAACAAAATTACCTTAAGATTATAATAAATTAAATTTTAAATATACGTATTACAAACATCAAATCAAATAAAATAAATATAATAATATACTCAACATTTTTACACATAAAATTAAAATGAGACGAAAAAACTGACTACTGACAGAACATAATTAAGCTATTGACTAGATTAAACTATTATGGGTTGTGGGTGCATCGATCAGTATCAATATTCTAATATTCGTAAAAGATGTTATTTTTGTATGTGTGTATTTTATGATTTGATAATAGCTGAGTTTGTGTGGTGTTGAATGCGAGTATTTCATGAGTTTATAAAATTAAGAATATGGTGATATTCATTATAGCTAGTCTGTTCGTCTAACCTAATATTAATTGAAATATTAATTGAGGCTTCTTTTGTTTCCCTTTTAGCTCTGTTTTTTTTTCATTGGCATTGATCATGGCATCATCAAATTTGAATATATGCCCTGTTTCAAGGGAATGTGATGCCAATGCTGAGTGCGGGGAATTTTTTTCTATATATTTTGCATGCTGTGATAGGCGGGTTTTTAATTTTATGGATGTTTGGCCGATGTATGCTGTGGGACAATTGTCACGAGTTACTTTGCAAACAACGTTATTTTTTTCAGGAGTTTTATTTTATCCTTCGTTTTGGTGTAAACGTTAGATACTGTATGTATGTAAGAGAATTGTATGTATGAATTGTATGTATGTAAGAGTATTGTATTGAGAATTGTAGACCTTACTTTGGGAGTCTTCCAGTTCTAAAATAGCTGGTTGTAAATTGCTGTTGGTTGACATGTTGAATTTTTGTCTTATGGTGCTTTTTGTAACCTTGCTCCGTATGTAAGATGGATACTTATATTTTCTGAAGATTGTATCAATTATGAGCTAGTTTTTTGCGTGACATTTTATGCTGCTTAAGCTTAGAACCCTGTAGTATTTATTTTCATTGCTATTGGATAATTAGAGTGATAATTTATCATGCGATTGAAACTGCAGGGTTTGCAGTACCAATCGGTGATGATTCTTTGAGGTTCTGACGTTCTGTCCTAATGAGGAGCATGTCGAGAAAAGGTAAGGTGTTGTTGCTGTCTTCCATCTCAAGCGTGAATGATGTCATCTACATATATCATGATAAAAGTAGGTTTGTGTGTGGTGAGCTTCAGCGCCTCATCAATTAAATAGTCCAGTGAGAAATCTGCGAGAATTCCTGACAATGGAAAACCCATGGCCATATTTTGTGGAATTCCATCATATATTATTTGTATTTGTTGTCCCATATATTTGCAAGGATTATTTATTGTTATGAGGTAGCCTTTTACTTCGATGTTAAGTAGTGAAGTTTCAGGTTTTGTTTTTATATGGTCCAGTTTCATACGAAGATTCGAGTCATGAACATTACAAGGAATATTTTTGCACCTATCTCAAATGTGTTTAAGAATTAAGCTTAGAGACTTTCATCTAAGTAAGAAGAATCTTTGAGATGTACTTTTGGCCAGAACTGTGGCATGTACCTTGTGAGAGTGAGCTTCATGGCGACTCAGAAATCTTGTTTTTCTCCAGAAAACTCATGCTTGTGCGTGATGTGGTGACCAAGAAGTGCCAATGTTGTAGAGATTCGCGTTGATGAGAAAGAATATGTTATGTTTGTGTATAGATTGACGGTTGATGATATATACATACATCAAGTTTGTTGTAGTTTCGTTCTATTTGTGTCGATCGAATAGCGGTCTGCTGTTTTGCGATGATTTTCTTCTATCCTCCTGTCTCTTCCTGGAGTATTTTAACAATCATTAGCTTGTGCTGTGCTTATGATCGGGTTATGTAAGAGTTATATATATATAAAAAGCGCCATAAGAAAAAAAATGTACAGCAATTTACAACCTGCTATTTTGGAACTGGAAAACTTCAATAGTAAGGTCTATAATTCAATCTCTGACATACATCCAATAGCTCATGAAATAAGACGACAAGTACATACAACTGACAGTCGAATAAATATAACCTTTAAATCCGTCAATAGGCTCAACAACATTTACACCAAAACAAAGGACAAAATAAAAACTCATCAAAAAAATAGCGCCGTTTACAAAGTAACTCGTGACAACTGTACTACAGCATACATCGGCCAAACATCCAAACTTTAAAAACCCGCCTATCACAGCATGCAAAATATATAGAAAAACAAATACCCCGCACTCAGCATTGGCATCACATACCCTTGAAACAGGGCATATATTCAAATTTGATGATGCCATGATCATTGCCAATAAAAAAAACAAAGCTAAAAGGGAAACAAAGGAAGCCTGCCACATTATATAAGTAACCACAACTTAATTAATATTAGGTTAGACAAAGAGACCAGTCATAATGAATATCACCATATTCTTAATTTTATAAACTCATGAAATACACGCATCCAAAACCACACAAACTCAGCTATAATCAAATCATAAAATACACACATACAAAAATAACATCTTTTACGAATATTAGAATATTGATACTGATCGATGCACCCACAACCCATAATCGTTTAGTCTAGTCAATAGCTTAATTATGTCCTGTCAGTAGTCAATTTTTTCGTCTCATGTTAATTTTATTTGTAAAAATGTTTAGTATAATATTTTATTTATTTTATTTTATGTGATGTTTTTAATATGTGGTATTTAAAATTTAATTTATAATAATCTTAAAGTAATTTTGTTGTAGTTTCAAAAGTGTCTCGATATTACTCTACACATTTTTTATAGCCCCAAGAAGAGGACTCGTAAAACGCCCGGGTCGAAACTTTGGGAGTATATATTTTAATAAAAGGCGTCATAAAAACTACTCTTTTATTTTTATTTTTTCAATTGCACATACGTCAGAGATAATCCTAAAATAAGCGCCAATATAACTCTTACATAACCCGATTATAAGCATAGCACAAGCTAATTATTGTTTAGGTTTCCCATATATTTATAGAATTAAATTTGTTTTAAGTATTTGTATTAAAATGAGGTTTTGCACGATAACGAATTTACATAAATTACGCATTCGATCGCTTAATCGTGCTTTTTATTTCAGCGACGCCCGCATCGCATTGAATTACGTCGAAAAGTTTGTTTTTGGACAAGGCCGAAATTGAGCTAGTTTATTAAAATCGCGACCTAAATTGAGTGCTTGACAAATGATCTGTAAACCGTGCAGTATAAAGTTAGCCGGACCAATATGTTGACTCTATACTGTGTATGCAGCTATACTAAATATTCTGCTCAAACTCACAAACTCCTTCTAATTTTATCTTTGTGAAGTTCCATGTAATTTTTCTCTGAATCAGCTGAAGAAAGTGTGTAGAATAGCAGAGGAAGTACGATACCATTACCATACACTTATTGATGTCATTAACATTAAAGAATTATCAGAACAAATACTAGAAAATCTCAACCTCGATTACAGAAGATAAAAAGTAAGGTCAGATTATTAATGAACAATTCAAATAGTAAAGAGCCAAAGAGGGGATTATGCAATATAATGAAAAAAAGGTCTATACGCAACGTAAGACTTCAAGCAGACCGTTAGCTGATTTCAAGTTATTCAACTTATATCTGAATGTGTGTATATGTATAGTGAAGTGTCAATTTATGAAATACTAATCTAAAGCCTTCCTGAAGTTAGTGGACACGAAAACTACCAGTATGCCTGCAGCCTTAACCGCGGAAAAGTAAAATGTAAACTGACCTAAATCTCTCTTGATCTCCATTTTATACAACCATATTGGTAATCACCAAACACGTGCTGCCTTACATTACCGAAGTACATATATTACAAGTAACATGCAAAGCATGATAAACTGAAAAATTTCGCACGCTTATTACATTTTTAATAAAATTGCCTATTTTGTAATAAATTTTACTAAATATGTAATAGAAATTATCGGTGGTATATTTTACTATTTGTAATAAGTTTTTCTATTACAGACAATAAAATAGATTTTATTGTTGTGCTAGTAAAATCCATTACACGAAATTACTCGGTTACAAATTTTACTACGCTGCAATAAATTCTATTACAGCTGTGCAGTTCTTTCTATTATGAAACAATGAAATCAATTAAAACACAGTAATTTTTACTAATCTTTCAATCAATAGCTATTCAGACTTGCTATTTGTCTATTTGAGGTATGCGACATTGTTGGATTACTTGATCAGGAACGATTTTATGAAAGCACGTCGGATGTTGTTTTGGTGATTTCGTTATAAACAAAAAGTTTAGTATAGTGGTTTAGACTTTATAGACATTATAATCATAATAAATAATAGTGAAAACGAAAAGTGTACTGAAAGTCTCCCTAGTTTTGTTTGGTTTTAATACTCTTTTTGTGGACCAGAAATAGATTTACCTTCCAAATTGGCCTTAGAGGATGAACATTTTTAGTTGTGTTGGGTGTTGGTATCTTAAAAGTTTCTTCAGAATCAACGTTATTAAATGATCGTGGCCTGAGTATTTCTTTGCCCCATATGCAAAAATGAAATTTTGAGAGAAATGCAGTCAAAGTTTAGAACTCATACGGAAGCATATGACATGGGATTAACTTAGCATTATTTATCTCAACACATATCTAAGTTAGAATAGAGCAGATTATGGCATTTAATTCGACTTCAGTAATAATCTCACGAAATGTAAGTACACAACTCAAAATAGTAAGTCGGGGCAAAGTTGGGGCAAATCAATATTCGTGCGACGATATAGGTATATGTAAGTGGACTCAACGCGAACTGAGTTCGAGTGCGTTTTGTATACGAAATTTTTGTGCTCCTCATGCTGCACAAAATTTACGTTAATTTACTCTGGTAGATTTGATACCAAGGATTCTATTAGAAGTTAAACTATTACTTGTTCACATCAACTAATACAGGCAGACGGACAAAATCAATGATCATTCATTCGTAATTGATTTTTTCAAAAATTAAGTTATCCAATAATATTTTCTCATTTGCTACATGATATTGATATGGTTTTTTGTACTCTAGTGTAGAATAGTCTATAAAGGAGTAACATTCAGTTTTATAAAAATATAACATCTGTGTATGTATACCTGCCTTCTATAAGTTTTTTATTCCGTTTTTAGTAGCTCATAAATGCATCAATTAAAAGTATTCAAAGGTACATTACATAATAGGCCTTATAATAACGTGCGTGTATATGTATCAAATTAGGTTTAAAAGACTTTGTACTTATAACGATGTTTGCCACAGGATAAGGCATTAAATATTTTCTCATTTTCAACATAACATTGCTATGGTTTTTTGTACTCTATGTAATAAAATTTGTAGAGAGATATTTTGGTGTATTTTATTTATTATTTTCATTACAGCTAAGCAATATATTTTACTTTGCAGTAATATATTTTATTTCCAGACTGCAATAAAAGTTATTACACTGTAATAGAAAAATTCATTAGCAATCAGCAATAGCATTGTTTCAAGTACTGGAGATTTTTTTTTTGTTTCCAGAGACCAAATTAAATTAATATTCAAGAGTGAAGATATGTATAAAGTCCCTACAGCTACACACATTCTCATAGGTCATGTGGATATGGTTGTAAAGCTAAGAAAAAAAATCATACAAAATTTAAAAAAAAAATTGTCTCTACTCAGCTTTAATCTATGTGCATAATCTACAATCATATCGACGGACTTATATTCCACACATCCAAGACGACACCTTGCAGGATTTTGCTGGAAGGCACTTCAAGATATTTCATTCAACTAAATTATGACGATCGCACAAAGAATGAGTAGAAATACGATGAGAGGAAAATTAATTCTACTCTAACCCACCCCCATTAATTACATACTGATGAGAAAGACAGGTCCCATAAAGGATGAATGGATCCGTGATAATCAGTTTTAATTATAACCCAAGGATGTTATAAAAATTGTAGGCGTGTCATGAAATACTACCGGCAAATGTGAGAAATTAATTCTTTCACGAGCTAGCGAGCCACTTGGTGCCCTAGGCCCTAGGCATCTAATTAGCTGATGAATTTCTTGATGAGATGAGTAGCGTGAGGGCGACACATAGTGGACTGACTTACAAAATGACGATGGCACCCGTTTTTTCGTTTCATTTCACTTGCGAATATTCTTATTAGATATGAATTTTGGAATTTCTTGATATTTGGGTAATTAAGGTTTAGGCGGATGGATTTTTGTAAATTGTAAACTATTGTTGGAATTTTTGTAAAAGAACCCTTAGAGAAACTGCCTGATTCTGCTCCTTTTCTCATTCTCGAACTTGTATCTATTCTTATTTTGAGAACGTTGTGTACAAAATATCGTCTCGATAGCTTCACAAGCCGCATCCAAGTATGTAAAATATCTGCGTATAGTGAACACAAAAATGTATGTAGGGCAACACTATGATCTACGATCCTGATATTGCTTGTTTAATAAGATAACTGTGTAGATTTTGGCAACTATTTGGAAAATATTCACAGTTCACCTCAGTTACACAAGGGGAAAGTGATCACTACCTTCGAAATATTAGTACAAACTCCAGGTGGCTAAAAAGGCCACATTGGATGTAGTGAAAGTCAGGGTCAATGTGCGTAAAGGTATCCAGTCAACAATGAAATTTTCTATAATTTTTTAGTGGTGAGAGCCCAAAATTTGTCTGTGGGTATTAAAGTTGCCCTCCTACCTCGATGACATGCTTTGTCGTATGGAATGTAAAATCAGTTAGTAAAAATCTTTAAAAAAAAATACATTGATTTTATATTATTCGATAATTTTTTATGACTATTTTCATACTCGCTAATTGTTAGCAATGCTCCCGGCGATCCCTAGTAATGAAGTTCATTTTTGCCTACACAGCAAGTTGCCTTCATTATATACTGCAATATATTTATGTACAGAGCCACGTACATGCGAATATTACTAGTGATCAGCTACTCACCAAGTGATAACTGGCTTAGGCCAGTCAGCCGCAGTGATAGCCGTTACCCGCCGGTGGCAACCAGTTCTGGTTTCCTCGCCTACTGGTGGCAACCAGTGCTATAAAAGGCGACCCGTCAGATGTCCCTTTTTTAGGTAATAATACATCAATCGCAATTTTTAAAACACATTGTAAAGTTTTTTTTTAATGATATTGCCAAAGCCCAGGGGATACCCTATAATGCCGTAACACAGTCTAGGCAGTAAAGAAATAAGGGGTACGGAATTGAGAATTATAGGGTTGATTCAAGAAGGTGACGGTGCGCATTACGCTTGAATGTTTGTGGATCATAGTTAGGGGGGGGGGGGGGGGCAGGTGATGGGAAACTGTTCCACATTCATAGTGTTCTGCTTATGAATAATTCACGGAATTTCACGGTACGGTCAGATTTAACTTCAAGAGTGTGAGGATGTCGTGTCCCAATTACAATCGAACAATTATCCAACGATTAACTCTAATAAAACTGATTGAAAAAATTACAACACTCGAATTACTCATATATAAACCTTTATTTTACACAAAACTGCCCTATCTCAACAATGTTACAAATATTCCAGACCCGCACTCTTAACTTCACGCTAACTTGGAAAACGCGACTCTAAACTGAACGCTTGACGGCGAGAATACTACGGCGCTCGACAGACCAGTCATTGGTCTTTTATGAAACTATACTCGGAAGTAAGCTTTCTTTGCTCACAACGCGGATGTAAACAAACGACAACAACCTTGTCGTTTGTTCTACCGGTTGCAGCACCTGAGTCGCTCAGTAGTAAACAATCGCCTTACATAATAATCACTTGCGAGGTTAATTATTATTGTAATCGTCGATTGCTCCACTAAGCGCTCATCACAGCCAGCTGTTGGGCTAATCAGCAAAATAACCGACAGTTGCAGAACAATAGCATGAGAGGTTATTGTTTAGCAATTGCTGATTATTTCGCTAGAATGCGCCCTTGGCTGCTGGAAGAAGAATCTTCCTTATATTGGGCCATAACATCCCTCCCCCCTTGGAAAAACTAGTTTCAGCAGGAAACTAGATCTGAAGAGTGCAACAATCTTAAAATTGAAAATATTTTGGTTCGCGTTCAGTTCAGATTCTTTTCCATACTTACTAATTAAATTCTCTTAATGTTCTTCGCTTTACATTTTTTGATATTTTCTATTAGCATTATCTTTGCTTAATTCCATTCGCATATATATATATATCTTCATATTTCATTTCTTACATTTTTTTTTTAATTTGACATCTTTACTTTTTCATTTCTTAAAGTTTCCATTTTTATATCTTTTCTTTTCATTTTAATTTCTCTATTTTCTTCTCATATATACTTTATTAAAATTTTTCTTCTCATATATACTTTATTAAATTTTCATGACTAATTAATTCACATGGACCTTAATATATAATCTTACTTGTTTCTTATCTAATGTTTTAATTTCTTTCTTTTTTATTGAATTAATAATTAATAATTTTCTAATTACATCTTCACGTTTTTATACATTTTTCTGAAAAATTCTCTTTATTTTTATTTTATTTTACTATTGTGCGGGTCTCACAAACATACTATGCTTATATTATATATAGAGTTATATACACTAGTTACGAATATACCTATTCCTAAGGTTGCCGTATACTTACACAAGTTACATTATTTTTACATCTACAGTAGCTATTCTAACTGAACTAACTGCTTCCCAACGGCGGTTGGTAGGTGAGTTGTGGGCAAGTTGGCTGTTGTGGGGATGACTAGTTCAATGCCGTTGTCAATTTCTTTATCCTCTTGCTCCAGCTGTACCATTTTCGACTTTCTGGTTGATTTCAGTATCGTAGGTAAAGTCGACAGCCTTCTAGCGCTTATTCGATGTTGGTTCTTTTTCCACCGTCTCAAGTACATAAAAACTCCTATGATAAGTGTCAAACTAATTATACCCAAACCTCCTGTGATGGATGTGGCCACTATATGAATATGGTGAGGCCGGATTTGATATCTGTTGCTCTCCTCTTCCTTGATATCACTCTGAACTCTCTTAATTTTGACTTCTTGTGCTTTCCACGCCTGATTAAAATTATGCGCCGCCAATATACGTATCTCGTGCTTTTCTGGCTTCAACGTATCTGTTTTCTACGATCCTGCTTGAGGTGTTATGCCGTCCCAAGCTGGTAGCTCCGACCGTACTGGTTGCCAGAGAACTTGATTACTGCGAGATTCATCTTCAGAGGTTATCAGCAAGTCGTCAGTACCCCCGTTGACGTAAGTTCTCCTATCGCGGTTGGCGAGTTCCGGCAGTTCACTTCTAATTTTGCTTTTCCGGACATCACAAAAAGCCAATGATTTCTTGTCACCATTTTGACTAAGCTGTCCCATTTGGCCACGACCTTCTCCTTGCATGCTCCTGCGTTGACGTTGAAGCTGCGAAATAAGTTGAGGACGCAGTTGTCACCAATAGCTGTGATGACGGGACCTAGCTGAGGGCACAGAATCTGTTTATGATCTGCTAAAGATATAAGCCGCTGGCATTCATGATATTGTTGGTAGTTTAGCAAGGAATACTGTCGCTCGTGGTTGTTTGCTGCAACGAATTCGGCATCCAGATCATATATATGGTAGCCCTTTTGGTCCATTGCTGTAGGAATTGTATAGACTTTGTACAAGTAGAATAAAACTCTTTGTGTTTGGGGGATTTCTACCCTGACAAAATTTTTTTGATCTGCCTGAATAGCTTGCACCTTTGCAATCTGGATCAATAACTGGAAATCTTGGAATTTTTCGTCTAATTCAAATTCTCTAGTAACGTTTGCCATTATCTCAGACATTTCTCGAGCGTGAATTATAGCGGGGTGTAATTTTCCTGCATTCAACGACACCACAATTTTGGACAGTGTCTCCTGTATATCGCTAATTTCTTGCAACTGAATTTTCATTAGCGTAATAATTTCATTGATCTCCATTCTTTGCTGCAAATTTGACAACTCATCGCTCTTATTTTGCTGAGCAGCGATGATGAATGAAATTTTACTCCAGAGCTCCTCACGTTCTGCATCAGCCTGCGCTCGTGATGCATTAAATACGTCGAATGTTGATTTGATTAAAGTCGTCTACTCCTTCAGAAGGTGAAAGGTCCGATTCTCCCTCCCATCAAGATCTTCAAGTCTGCTATTAATGTCATCCGAGTCGGCCTGATCCATTGTTCCAAAAAGTGTCTTAAAAAGGGACCCCACTCCATCAAAAAATGAGCGCTTCATACGATGGGATGCTTCCCGATGCATATGATGGCTAAGCTCTTCATTCTGTCGTTCAATTCTGGACACCCAGGTTCTTATTTCCTTCGTTGCCACTTCGCATCTGGTACCTACTCCGATGTGCCTGATCTTGGTACATAATTCTCTGCTTAGGCTGCTGCAATTTTTTGCAAACTCCAACTCTTTTGTTAAATCCGGCATTTCCAGTTTAGTTAGAATCGTCCAATGCTTGCTGTAGAAGTTCACCTTTCCCACATTCTCGAATAGTACCCCCGTTTGTGTTATAGGTTTGATGCTGTAGTCGGCATTCTCTGCATACAGTGATGTCACACTAACTAATATTATAATCATAAGCCTTTCCATTTTGGTTCTCCTACTTCTTACCTGTATTCCTTAATCTACTGGCAAGCTTCCTAATATCTAAAATAAAAGCTTCTCCTATTTCTTCTTATTATTTATTTGTCTTAATTAGTTATTTATTCTTTACCTCTTTTCTTCTTTAGTACAAATCTAGATTTCTTTATGCTTTATTTCTTTAAAAACTTCTTATTCTTTATTTATCGCGAACTTCTTTAACATATTAATTCTTTATATATTAATCTATTATTTATTGTTATTTATTAATTATTTTATCAAACCTTACCTCATTTAAGATACCCTTCTTTACCTTTTACTGCATCCGAATACCTTACCCCTTATCTGAATACTTCTGTTTACAATATGACACCTGTAAAATAACAGAGGTTAATAAGTAATCAACTAAGTAGAGTGAAGTGAAATTGATCATTCAACAAATTTTCTTAAACGGTTAGTGTGAATCCGCTTAAGTTTTTTGCCCTGAAGAATCGTTACATTCTCCGGACTGTGTACATGTATGACCTCATAGGGACCTTTAAAAATTGTGATAATTTTCCATCTTGCAGAGGGCTTTCATAATTTCTCCTGTGAAATTCGCCCCCTGATCGGTTACCAATTGTTTCGGCAGTGAGTAACGACTCAAAATCTGTTCAAACAAAGCTCGGGCAACGGTATTCGCCTCTTGATCTGGTATAGCCACGAAGTCAACAAATCTCGTAAGATCATCCATTAATGATAGGATATATTTGTTGCCATTGTGACTTACGGGTAGAGGTCCCACCAAATCGACGTAAACCTTGTCAAACGGTTTCTCTGAAATTTCCGTCACTACCATAGGCATCTTAATGGTTCGCGCGTGCTTGTTTTTCTGACATTTTACACACTGTCGAACATATCTTGCGATCTCACCCTTCATCCCCCTCCAGCGGTAGAAACGCTTAATTCTGTCGAACGTCTTAGTTCGTCCAAAATGTCCTCCGAACCTAGAGTCATGATAATCTTTCAAGATCATCTGTACTTCCTTCGGGTCCCAAATTAATTTTGGCTCTGGCTGTCTTATCGCTCTTCCGGCAATCAACTCACACTCGCTCATCACGTCCCAGTCGTCTTCGGACTCCCGATTTTGACTTTCGTTTAATGCCATTTTCCTTCGGGCTTCAGCTCGAGTTACTGCAAAACATGGAAACTCTGTAGTCTTGTCTTCGTCTCTACCATTAGAGATTTGGGGAATTCGGCTCAATGCATCTGCATTACTATTCTGCATGCCAGTTTTATAAATAATCTCAAAGTCATATTCAGACAATTTCTGATGAAACCTCACCATACGGGATGTGGTATCCTTTACTTTAAAAATTCCGCGTAAAGGCTGGTGGTCGGATATAACTTTAAAATGTCTACCTAACAGATAACATTTGTAATTCCGCACAGCCCAAACGATGGCCAACATCTCTCGTTCGGTGGTAGAATAGTTCCTCTCAGCAGGATTTAAAGTACGGCTGGCATAGCTTAGCGGCTTTCCCTCTTGTTCTAAGACTGCCCCTAAGGATTCTCCACTTGCATCGGTAATTAATGTGAATTCCTTACCAAAATCGGGGTAACCCAAGGCGTAGTTAAAGCCTCTTTTATAATACCAAAGGATTTGTCGCATTTAGAGTCCCAACTAAATTTTACCCCTTTTCTCAGCAATTTCGTAATGGGGGTCATGATTTTAGAAAAGTTCGGTACGAATTTTCGGTAATATTTAGCTAGTCCCAGAAACGACTGTACTTGGCGCATAGTTCGTGGTCTTGGAAAATCACGCACTACTTTAACTAACCGTTCGTCCGGCCTTACTCCCTCTTCTGAGCACACATGGCCTAAGTACACAACTTCCTTCTTCAAAAATTGGCATTTCGAAGGCTGAAGTTTTAAATTATGTTCCCTAAAACGCTGGAATACCTCCCATTGCTTCTCGTGGTGTTCATCCAAATTGTTTGCGAAGTTGACCACATCATCTAGATAAACGAAACATTTTATTCCTTGAAGCCCTGTCAAAATTCCATTCAATAACGACTGAAAGAATGGGGAGCAGTTTTTAGTCCAAATGGCAATCGCTTATACTGAAAGTGATTGAAATTGGTACTGAATGCTGTTTTTTCCCTATCTGCTGGATCAATTAGTACTTGGTGGTACCCGTTAGCTAGATCTAACGTGGAGAAGTACCTGGAATGCCCCAATCTGTCCAATATCTCTTCTATTCGTGGCAGAGGATATGCGTAAGGGATGCACACTTTGTTCAGTTCTCGAAAGTCTACGCAGAGTCTAAACTTCCGATTACCATCTTCATCCATTCCCTTTTTAGGGATAAGTAGAACTGGAAAATTGAATGGACTTTTACTGGGTTCTATGATATCTTCTTCTAGAAGCTTTGCTAGCTGTTTCTGGCATTCTTCCCTGTGAGCTTCTGGCATCCTGTACTGTTTTTTTATGTATTGGGCCTGCGTTAGCCATAAGTGGCAATTTGAAAGTTTTCGTTAACGTGTACGTGAGCTTATCTCCCGGTAAATAAAAAATATCGCTATATTCATAGCAGAGTTGAGCAACGGACTCTTTTTCTTCTGCATTAAGACTTTCCTCCAGCACTAACGAGTCCCTCATGAGCTTAAGTCGGTGTTGGCTGGCGTGGGTCTTACTTCTAGGATGTGAGAGTGGGTATATTACAAACTCATTTAATCTTTTTAATTGAGGCTGAAAATTCATAATTTCAACCGGTTCTGTTCGGGCGTTAATAACACCCACAAAGGCCTGTCCATTCCTAGGTTTAATTATAGTGTTCCCACAATATACTCCTGGTCTGATTTCCGCCGCCATGCATACCAACTCTTCTTGACCGGCCACGTCTATCTTTACCAGTTGTTCTGTCCTGGCTTCTAGCCTGAAAGTTGTACCTGAATTATGTCTGGAAAATGGTGGCTTCCTCATCTGTGGGTGGTTCCGCTGGTTCTCCGGTATCTTGGGTCCAAAGTTAAGAAGTCCCACCTCCTTGCGAGGAGGTTTGGATTCCCTATCTTCACCATCGCCCTCTGCCATGTGTGATTCACCCCACATTTCCTGAGGCCACCTTAAGGATGCTTCTGTTTTAACACTTTTAACCCTTTGTTCAGTTCCCATGCGAGGGGCTGTTGGCAAAGTGCTTCCTTCACATCCGCCTAACTGTGGCTCTATACTTGTGTGATTTACCTGCGTCATTTCTTCTATCTTGGTGTCCCACTTATCTAATTCAGTCTCGTCTTCAGCTGGATTCCTATTCTCTTTTTTACTACTACTATTCACCCTCCCTAGGTACCTGTTTATACTATTCACAGCTCCATTTGTTTTACTCACAATATCTTTCAATGCCGACATCCGCTCTTGAATCCTATTTTTTACCTCCTCCGCTGAGGTAACCAAGACTTTATTAATGCTCGGTGTACTTGTGCGTTTTTCCGTACCCTTCTTCAAGACGATTGTCTCGACACGTTCATTTCCTGTTATGTTTCGGAAGAGTGGATTTTGTTTCACAGGTCTTGCCTCGCCTTGTATTGCTACCTCTTCATCTATACAATCGATGATGGCCTTGCCTTTAAGAAAGTCCATCCCCAGTATCCCATCGGTTGATATTGAGTCTGTGTCTTCAATCGTGTGGAATTCACAGGACCGAATGACTGAACCGATGCGTAAACGGGCCTTGCAAGTTCCAATCGAGCTGTTTTGAGCTCCAAATAATCCCCCTATCATTATCCTTTGTTCAGTCTGTACGGGTGTATCTTTTTTTATTCGACTTATCTTAATTATGCTACAAGTCGCTCCAGTATCCACAAGTAATCTTAATCTATCTTCCACTCCTATGTCTGATCCTACTGTAATTATTATTATTTAATGGGCTTAATTCTAGTGTACTGGTTTCCTTTATTTGATTTTTAAAAAAATTCTGATTTTGTCAATGGAAGGCAGCTGTGGATGAATTCCCCAGCTGCCGCTCTCCGTTTCCCAACTGCCGACTGTTTTGCTCTGCTAAGTACTTCCGCAGACAGTTTTCAGTGAAGTGATCGCAAGTTCTGCAAAACTGGCAGTATAAAACTTCCCTTTCCTCTCGAGATTCATTTCTACCGCTTGTGGCTACATTCGCGAATCTCACTTGCTGCTTCCTACATTCCATCGCTACATGACCATAGCCTCGGCATCTGGTACAGAATGGGGGCTGTCGTTCCGCACCACATTCCTTTGCGAAGTGTCCCTCCTTTCCACATCGAAAGCATTGCTTAGAACCTCGCTGACTGTTTCTGGGCGGGGTTCCTCGGTATTCTCTTACATTTGACTGAGATGGCCTCCCTGGATCTTTCTTGGCCAACCTGGGCTCCCATTTATTCTGAGGGACTCCGCCGTTACTCTTAAACACTTCCCCTACTCCTGATGGCCGAAGTTGAAGACGTTTTGCATCCTTCTCGAAGTAAGTCGCTTCCTCACGCACTGCCTCCAGAGACTCGAACTTCCTTCCCGTCAGATGTACCTGAGTGGCATGATTAAGCACATCCCCCTTGAAGGTTGCCACTGCATCAGACTCTAACTCCGCTATTAGTCCTCCGTCTTTGTCCGGGTACTTTGCTGATACGGCTGTCTTGATCTGGCTCAACAGTTCCTTCAATCGGTCCGAAAATTCTCGGATGTCTTCACCTGGTCTTTGTCTGCAAGCCACCATCTCCGTTCGTAATTCACTAAATGACTTCTTCGGTATATAAGCTGTTTTCATTATCAATTGTAGAGCTTCAAAATCTTTTGGTTCCTCTGAACTTACCAGATAGTAAGCATCATCTGTCAACCGATACTTCACACATTTCATAAAAATGTTCTGCTCCTCAGGCTTCAGTCGGTCATACAAATCCTTGCCGCAGCTTAAGAATCTGTACACCTCTTTCACCAGTTTTGGAGATCGATCTCCGGAAAACATGGGTACGTACTTGACGACCATATCCATCACTTTATCGTGTATATCCACCATTTATATGTGATCTTCTTTTGATTTTCCACTTTCCTTATGTCTTATTTGGTTTCGTTCGCTTCCCTCTTTTCCACTCGACGCTAACTTCTCTTTCTTTCTTGTACTTTGCTCTGTTTCTGAATGTTGCTTCTGCTCCTTAGGCTGTTACCAGAATAATAATTTCCTTGGCTTGAACCCCTTACTCGTGATCGCTTTATTATTGTCTTGATTCGGACTTCTCTGTGAAGATTTATCGAGCCCCAACTCTTTCTCTAGTTCTGCTGTAGCTTCCTCGGCCTCCTTTAGCTGTACCTTTAGCGATTCTATATTCTTTAAGAGCCCTTTTTTTTCTTTCTGGGTTTCCTCCAGTGCTTGTTCTGCTTCTATTTCACGGCTCTGGATAACTTCGAATGCTGCTGTCACCAGTAGATCTAAGGCTTCGCCTTTTGTACTTTTTTTAGCACTCTCATTCAGTTTCTCCAGTAATTTCTCTGCCTCTTTTTCTGTCCACCTTTTCCGTAACTCTCCCGTTATATCCTCCTCTATATATTGCCAGTCCTGTTCATAACTCTGCAATATTGTCTGGCATTCCTTAAGCTCTTGTGCTTTCAGTTCTAATTCCCTTTCCTGTGCCTGATAGCGTGCTAATTCCTCCCTAGTTAATATATTACTCCTACCTGTGGACATTTAAGGTATATAACCAAGCTAGTACCATGCAGACATTGATACGCTGCCACGGATTATTCCCCACAACTCCTATCCTTATTGTAAACCCAACTAGACTCAACCTCTTGACCACAACTATTTGCGATAACTCCGATCCTTATATAAAACAACTGAAATTACCGTCACTATACTCGAGACCATTAAACGAACCACGATTAGTCTTCTAAACTTACTATCTGCTATCCTTAGTCTCCTATTGCTTAACCACAAAATTCTCAAAAACAAATCCAATATTTTTTTAAATTTTTATTTTAAACAACAAAAAAAAACAACACAAAACAAATCTTGAATCAGTTTTCACTGTACCCTAAAAAAAAATTGCACAAAAATTATCTAATTGCCACGTAATACGAAAAGCTGTTTAGCACGTTTGTTGTATGTACCTACGTGTATGATCGGTTAGCTAAATTCTAGCGTCTATACTTCATAACCATACTCGTATCTAACGCTAAGCATTCAAAACTCTAACACAATTACCACACGCAGTTACTCTGAATTCAGATATTATGCTCACAAACATGCTTTCTCTAAATTTTTATTTGCTAGTGTAGTAAAGCAACTAACTAACGCAATAAGTTGAATAGACGCGCGTATCATCAACGCTTAAACCGAACACGACGTTGAAAAAACTTCTAATTCTCACTAGCTAAAACATAGATTCTCTTAAAAAATTTTCCACCCTACAACATTATTTTATTTTAACTTTTTATCTGTAAGAAAGAAGCATTATCCTAATCTCAATCACTCAATCAATTACTGTAGGCTGAAAAGTTAATGAAGTAACTAAAAAATAATAATGTTAAATAAATGGCGAAGCCAAATGAGGCTTTGCACCAATTTAATTAACGTGGTTGTTTAAAAAAAAATGGAGCAGCTAAAAAAGCTTAACTCCCAATATATAAAAATTTTAAAAATACAATACCTTTTTAAACCGGCTGCGCCAAATGTCGTGTCCCAATTACAATCGAACAATTATCCAACGATTAACTCTAATAAAACTGATTGAAAAAATGACAACACTCGAATTACTCATATATAAACCTTTATTTTACACAAAACTGCCCTATCTCAACAATGTTACAAATATTCCAGACCCGCACTCTTAACTTCACGCTAACTTGGAAAACGCGACTCTAAACTGAACGCTTGACGGCGAGAATACTACGGCGCTCGACAGACCAGTCATTGGTCTTTTATGAAACTATACTCGGAAGTAAGCTTTCTTCGCTCACAACGCGGATGAAAACAAACGACAACAACCTTGTCGTTTGTTCTACCGGTTGCAGCACCTGAGTCGCTTAGTAGTAAACAATCGCCTTACATAATAATCACTTGCGACGTTAATTATTATTGTAATCGTCGATTGCTCCACTAAGCGCTCATCACAGCCAGCTGTTGGGCTAATCAGCAAAATAACCGACAGTTGCAGAACAATAGCATGAGAGGTTATTGTTTAGCAATTGCTGATTATTTCGCTAGAATGCGCCCTTGGCTGCTGGAAGAAGAATCTTCCTTATATTGGGCCATAACAAGGATGAGCTCTGGTTACAGATCGTGTGGTGCGCATTGGATAAACTCTATAAGGGATCAGGACAGAAATTTCGTCAGAGCAATGACCATAGAAGTAGCGATACAAGAGAGACAGATATCCGACATTACGTCGGAGCTCTAGGAAATCAATAGTTGCTATTGATACGTCATCTTTAATAAGCCGTAAGCCCTTCTTTTGGATTTTGTCTAACGCGGACAATGCAGTGCGTCAAGCCCCTGTACAAATATGGGAATTATATTCTAATCCAAGCCTGATATGAGACTTGTAGATTAGCGCCAAGTCTGACGGAGTAAAATACTTCTTGCATCTTTGAAGCCCAGGCATTTCATTGCGTTTTTGGTAATACCAAAAATGTGATCGGATCAACTAAGACTGTTGGATATTTATAAGAAAACATTGTAATAAGCTGGTAAAGACTAAAATATAGTCTGTAGCATATAACTAGCGAGTAACTCTATATATTTTAAGATTCAAAACATGTTAATAATAGGCACAATAAAATAAATAAAATTGACCAAAAGGCAGTTGATTTTCACCTTGCTAAGCAAGACCAATTTTGTTCAGAGTGAGCATCGTCCGAACCGTCCGACAGTATAGTTTAGTTAGGTGAGACCATTCATCTAACGAAACTGTATCTATTGAATATGAGACTACCCTTGTTCTATGTTTTGAAATGCGTGTACATCCACATCTGCCCAGAGAATACGAGACCATCGGTGTTCTATGTTTTGAGATTTGTGTACATCGACGTCCCTTGTAACTAATACAAGACCGTCCGTATTCTATTCACCGAACCATGTGTATATCCCTATCTACTCCAGTGAATACGAGGACCGCATATTCTCTTTACCGAGATGTGTGTGCATCAACGCCTATGACAGTAAATACGAGACCATCCGTGTTCTGATGATTGATACATGTGGCCTGATTTAGTGGGTACGAGAACATCCGTATTCTAACATTTGAATTTAACCACTAGCTGTAGGTATAAGTAACGGAGTAATCCAATACTCGCTGTTTCGAATTTGACAACTAGTCGTATATAAGTAATCTATTATTTTAATATTTTAATTTGTCAATTAGCCGTAGGTATAGTAAGTAAGTAAGGTAAGTAATCTAATATTTCAATACTTGAATTCAACAATTAGCCATAAAAACAGATTCCTTAGAAATACAGAGAAATATTTTAGTTAGGTATATTTAAGTAGTCAAAATGAGCTCAAATGTATTAGGGTTATAATAAAACCAATAAACAACCACTGGAGTTAATATGAACATACGTCTTCTCATTTGCAGTCATCGTTGGACAACCTATTCTAACTGGTTTACTTTAGAGCTGACCCGCAAATACGTCCAGCCACGTTACACCCTATACTATGTAGCTGGGCGAAAAAAATTTAACAAATTATACGCACCATGGATTTTTTGCCATTAGGTGAGCAACTTCAATGAATACTAAAACTTTTTTTAACTTTTAGTTTGTAGTTTTTATCATTATGTGTATTGAAATTTTAGCCTTTTCCATTTTTTGTATAGATTACTTCCCAGCTTATTTCTTATCTATAAATTTTCTCTTTTCCTGAACGTAGAAGCAGACGCAGGAAATTTTCACTGATGTTTTATGGAATAGCAGGTTCCCTGAAATTCCGAATGGCATTTTATTTGGATGGACATAAGATAAATTTCAAAATAATTAATTCAGATCAGTTTCTTTTTAACTTACTATGAATTAAATTAACAACTTATAAGATATTTTAAAAATATTGCTCTTAATAACAGTAAGACCTAATTTTATTTAATATTTACTTCAAAAATTTTATGATAAAGCAATAGTGGTACTATAAATACATTAAGTCAGATCAGCCAAATTAACGGAAAAATTAACTGATTTGAAAAATGTAAAAGCTTGCCTCGAGCTTACAATACAATTATACTTAATTAGTAATATGAATTCACTTTTATGTTAGGCAAGAGCAGATAATGTGAAAGACTAAGACGAAACATTAACGAGCTGTTGTCACGGTATTACAAACCATGAAATGGCGATGACCATTTTATAAGCCAAGAAAAATTATGACCTAGGCTTATGGGGTGCATTAATCACTGCAGTCATTTTCGTTCAATACAGATATGATGCCTCTAATGAATGTTCGAAGTGTACGATTGAACGTGAGTTACATATATTGACCTCGAGAATATCCGAGACCAATATGAGGGCAGAAATAATGAAAACGTCAAAAGTGCAACCTAAGGAAAAACCCATGGCATGGCAAAATTAAATTAACCATGTTCCCACCGTTAATGAAATGCTATGCTTTTTTGTTTAGGTTACATCCACTCCGTTTTCACGAAGACTGATAAATTCCGCTCTCACGGTAAAAGAAAACTGCTTAGTTAAGAAAATTAATTTATAAAAAGCTCTGTGAAGTAAAGATGAAAAATGATTGAAGTATATAGTCAGTCTGTCGAGGGCTTTAAAGGCGTCTTAACGGCATAATTGTAAAAGTGTAGATCTTATTTAAAAGTAATAAATTTCTTTTGGTTACATATGTATATATATGACGTGTTCTGATTGATCTTCCTAAAATTTATTCTCCAACGGATTATTATGTTTTTTTCTCTCCATCGCTAAGTGAATAATCTAAGTCGTGTGAGAGAACCGTTTTGGAGGACTGTCTTCTTGTCGGACAGTTCCGAGGCTTCAGGGAATATACTCGGCAAAAGTCAGTCCTGGACGTCTGGATTCTAAACGGGCTGCCCTAGGGAGCCCAGGTCTTGCATTGGAAAGTATTTATGTGAACCGGGCACCATGTTTTTGGGGCTTCAGCGTAGCAAAAGAGCGTGTTAGTCGACAGATCTGCCTATATTCACTTTGCTTACACCTCCAGATGCAGCAGTCACTTCCGTGGGTGGTCGCACAGTAATTACCGCCAGCAATCAGTCGACTCGGGGGAGCCATTGTCACCCACATTCCTTCAAAGCTACATAGCTGTGCAGGGTAGTGATTAAATCGTTGATCGGACAGACGCACGGAGATAAATATATAAAAATGGTAGTAGCCAATGAATTAGCGACTGCGACCAGACGGACCGATTAAAAAGATACCTGTAAGAACCGCCTCCTCATACAACCTGAAAATCTGTAAAGGAAGAAATTTATTCGATGCTGCAAAAGAAAAAACAAGAAAAGGAAGCGAACGCATCGTCAACGCGGACCTTTGTGTTAACACTGGGAGAGCGATCAACGTCGGGGAGAGAAGAGTGCTAGAGAGAGATCGGCATGGAGTTCCAGATCGAGTTGGATTGACGGGCTGCCTGTATTATTTATGACTACGCCCATTTTACTGAGCGCCGGTAAGTAAAATTTGAGTTAATTTGAAAACAGGCACTAATATAATGTTAAATTTCCTTTATAGGTTACAAACTGATGATATTGAAGGTGAATACGCTTATTTACTGAGCGCAGGTTAGTAGAATTTTACTTAAATCAAGACAGTCACTAATTTTCTTTATAGGTAATGCACTTATTCACTGAGCACAGGCAAGTCTGTCCTGACTCAAATGAAAATAAGCACTATTATAATATAAATTCCCTTTAGAGCCAAGTGAAGGGCTTTTCTATATCCTATCATCATCCAGCCAACAGCACAGTGCGGTAACGTTCTTACATTCATCTGTCCGTCCGTGATCAGTGGATATGTATTAGCATTTGTCACTGATCAGTAATCATTGTGGTCTTTGAACTGCACAGTCTGAGGTAATGAAAGCAGCAAATAGGTATAACACTATTGTTTTTTTTTACCTCGCTGTGTCGTTGACTGCTGCTGTTGGTATCCGTATAGTTATGTGGTTGAATGTCGCTCCTTTTTTTACTTTTTGTTTTGCTTTGAGCACATACTTTTGTTTTAGATTTCTGCAACATTTGTAGATTGGGAGCAAATTGATTTTCGGTGTACTGCCACCTTAATTCTAAAAATCCGGCAATTCTTGCGATAAGTGAAACCGAGGTCGTTCTGATGCTGATTTTAATCAGTACCACATCTCTGGTTAAAGTTTGGTGCTTCTTTTTCCCCCAACGTAGAGCGGTCTCATTGTATGTACGGAATGATGTTGCCTTTACCGTCCTTAGCGACATTCATTCCTCCAATCCAGTGTTCAATTACATATGGATTCGGTTTAAATTTCACAGGCACATCATTTACTTCTGTTTGATGTGCGCGAATACATTCCGTATTCGATAGCAGATCGAAGCAACAGCAAGATCGCTCTTGATTTAATAATAAATGCAACCAAACTATAAGAGCGGAGAAGTTTGCTATTCCCAATTGTCAATTATATCCATGTTCAGAATTGCAAGTCCATTACCCAGAGAGAGAAAATTCTTTTTGATCAGAGTATTAGACAAAGGCAAGCCACAAAGGTAGCAAAGGTTTCTGGTCTCTCCTCAAAACCATTAGGAACAACTTCACTATTTCCTCAATACCTTCACTAGGCTTAACATTGGTGAAGTCGTAGTTGACTCGCTTGATAGGGCTAATATTCGCTGCAAAATCTCGGCTTCCACTCATTTCACAGACATTATAGTATAAAGAATAAATTTGTGGTCGAAGTATAAAATTCAGTACTTATAATACATATATACGTACCTACTTAAATGTAAGATCCAATAGCAGGTAGCACGTACTCCGACTATAAAAACCAGAAGGGGCAGCACCAAGAAACTAAATAGCGGGCATGCTTAAACTTTAAAAAGGAAGAGGACAGTCTCTCTTCTACCGCCATTAGGTTCGCCACGAATTGTCCCATATTGAATTTGTTATAAAGTGAATTACAAGCAACTTTTTGTTCATCCTTGATCACTTGTCCCATTTAAAAAGTGGTAATTTTCCAAAATGCATATGGCAGCTGGTTTCAGATCATGGTATACAGAATAACAAGGTATACATACTAGTTATTTGGATACTTGAGCTGTGAGGTCACGGTATCACAAGTTATATCAAGAATTCAGAAAATCTATTAAAATAAATTATTTGGTAAAAGCTTTGAAAAATTAAACGGATAATATCATAGTAAATCAAAATTACAACATTTGAAAATAATTCTAATTACCTGCTTAATAAAGAAAAGTAAAACTTTTTGCAAGCGATGAGGTAAAAATAACAGAAATTTTTACCTATGTATTAAAGTATTAATATTTTGTTTATGATTGCTGAAATAATCTTATAAAAGCTCTGTAGTACAATTGTTTGATGCCGTGATGCTCAACGTTGCCTGCCGTGGTTCATAGCAGTCATAACTTGTTACTGTTTGTATAGTGTATTTTAATTTCAGATACTTCATAAAAAAAATTTTAAATTATTGCAATATTTCTTTATACAAGTTACCGATTTTAGCAGCGTTTGCTCTATAATTAGATCTTAGATCAGTAGAGTTTAAAGTATATATGTGCATAAAAGATTTAATTTATTCAAGTATAAGAAACTATTATTATGTATAAGCCTTACACGAATTACATAATTACTAGTAGGTACTTTGAAAGGATGCCTAATTAAATGTTACCGAACATTTCCCATTGAAGCGCTAATGGGGGGTGATTAATGGAAGCATGGATAATTGCATATAATTACAACTTCAGGCAAAAGGGCTTTATAATACCAATAGGTAATTATAATTGGAGACAACGAAATTATGATAATGACGTTTCCTTAATTTAGTTAATTACTTTTACGACACATAATTATATTGATGTAAGGAGCCAGATAAATCAGTGGAACAGTTGCCATGCGATGTCTAGAAAATCATATATAATGTAATCTAAATATTTAAGGACCGCCATACCAAAAGTTTTTGTTAATCATCTTTGGGGCAGACCGACTCCGATTTCGCTGAAGCTTTCAGAATTTTTATGGAACATGAAAATCGCTCACTCACAATATTTTTCCCTATAAAGGAATTACAAATCTCCTGTCTTTACAATGAAATAGCATTTTTTAATTTTTTTTTTTTTTTTTTTTGCGGAAAAAGACGAATTAATTTTGGGATACAAGTGTCAAACGAAACAAGAGCGTTGTGAAAAATAACAAAGAATATGTTATTGATAATATTAATTTTAATTTTACAACTTTTGTATTAACTACTAACACTTTTTTTTCTGACATTCAAACCGGAATATTAGATTTAACGAAGCCGTGATTCTTAGTATAAATATATCAGGTCATGGAAGCCTATGTAAAAATTCTCATCGTAAGTCCTGTTAGCGATATGATCCCAACTACTGAAGGCAGACATATACATATTAAGGTTATTTGCATAAGAAGATTTTCGAAAATTCCAACCGATATTAGTCTGAGCATCCACAAACTTGCAAATCTCTTAATTTTGGGAACTTCTGCTATTTTGACGCTGCGCTATCGACAGCTTCTTGGCTTCACGTGGTCAACTAAGCTTACCGCTATGAGTGAATCTACCCAGGTCACAAGCGTATATTACTCATATTGAGCGGCTCTGAAATAATGCTTTTTCGAAAAATTTATAAAAATTATCTTTTTCGATTGTAGTAACTAAATATTCTAAATTCAAGTAGAAATTCGACAATTTGACTTAAGTGAGTTTGAATTGACTAAAGCAAAACGTTATAAATATTATACATAAATGGAGTTGATTTCAATTTTAGTCATTTCTCATCACTATCCAGTAACCAATGAGGTCCATGCCACCATAGTTTGTGATCGATTAGTAATGAAGGCTTTACTCCTCTGGAATTACAATCAGCTGGATTGCTACCAGACCTTACATGTTGGCATACCGTAATGTCGATTAAGCCTTGAATTTCCGCAACTCTGTTAGCCACATATGTTTTATACTTGTTTGGGTGATTAGAGTCTGTCCAAGCAAATGTAGGAACTTGATCAAATTGTAAATCTATTCTGATGCGATTTATGAGTCAACCAAACAATACCGCACCGCACAATTCAAGACGTGGGAGTGATATGGATTTAACCGGCGCTACCTTTGATTTTGCCATAAGTAATTTGACTTGAGTTATTCCTTCTTCATCAACCACTCGAATGTATACAGCAGCAGAATATGCCTGACTGGAAGCATCTGAGAATCCGTGTATTTCACCGGTGGATAGGTTACTTGTAGTATGTAACCAACGTGCTATGTTGATGCTACTAATATGATGTAATTCTGATTTAAATTCGCGCCACTGCTTATCAATGGCTGCCGGTGTTGGTTCATCCCATGAACATCCTGCAGTTATAAAGCTTACATCAAGATTTTCGAATTAATTATAATTGGAGATATCCATCCAAGTGGATCGAAAAGCATAGCAATTTCTGTAAGCATAGAACGCTTTCTAGAGAGGCAATCTGCTCTCTTCCTGTATTGTAGTGTGAAGCAATCAGCTCCTGGATACCAATGAATGTCTAAAGTTCTTACATATCCATTACTTGAGAATTGCAAATTAAGTTGAACTCCTCTGTCTCTTTCGTGGATCCTAGATAATTGCTCTGAAGAATTACTAACCCATTTTCTTAAATTAAACCCTGCTAAAGATAGCAGATTGATAAGTTTATGTAGTATTTGGAAGCCTTCTTCCTTTGTATCTGAGTCTTTAAGAAGGTCACCAACAGATGTTACGAGACACTGTCTTTGCAGCTTCGGGAAATTTGTAAGTTTCATCAATGGCTAGCTGATTGAGTGTTTTTATTGCAAGTTATGGGACTGGCATGGTGCCAAAGGTTACAGTAGTTAATTTGTAATCTCGAATAAGTTCGTTGAGATTATTCCTCCAAACTTTCATTTGATAGTTTTGATCTGGAGGTTGCACCTTTATAATCCTATATATTTTTTCTATGTCAGCCGATATAGCGAATTTGTACTTTCGCCATCTGAGGATGATGGAGAAGAGTTCAGACTGCAGCACTGGACCCGTACGCAATTGTTCGTTTAGACTTTTTCCATTAGTCGTTTTTGCTGAAGCATCAAAGACGACGCGAGCCTTTGTAGTGGTGCTATCTTTGATGACAGCATGATGAGGAAGATAGTAGATTTGTTCGTTACTTACTATTTTGTTAGACACTGTCATGAGCCCTAATGTCTTGTATTCGTTAACACAAGCTTTATATTCCTGATATAGTTCAGGATTTCGTTCTAATTGCCGTTCTAATCTACGTAATGCTATACCACGAGAGTTGCCTACACTAGGACGTTCTGCGGTGAATGGCCGATGAACTTCGCAACGGCCGCGTGCATACGAACATGAGTTTTTTGATAAAACTATTCACATTCTTTAACTGCTTTAGACAACTTTCATCCTCGATTAACTTCTTCAGTTTCCCAAAACTGACGTAGCAATTTATCCAGTGAAGTGTCGTCGTCGTAGTGAGCCATTGTTGTTAACGCAGCTGCTGTAAAAATGTGGGAGTATTTTGGAGTTTTCCGAAAAGTATCTATCCAAGGGTACTGTTTTGGGCAACAGATGTATCTGGAGGACCTGTCAGTAAATCTTCCAAGAGGATTTCACCATATACATCTGCTCCTAAAAGCAGATCAACTTTTCCTGAATTAAAGACAAATGGATCGGCAAGTGGTAGCTGACGTATATGACACCAATCTTTGTTTGGAGTTGTTGATGGTGGTAAAATATCCGTGATTGTTTCCACTATAAGAGCAGTAACCGTGGTTGCCTTTCTTGTGGTTGAATAAGGATAAATGTTTGATTTAATTTGTTTTTCAAAATTTGTAGTTTCTGCTTTTCCCAGGCCAGTAATTTGAAACTCCACGTTGGTAGTGGAGGATTGCAGCTTACGTGCAACGGCTTAGGTAATAAACGAAACTTGCGAGCCTGAATCTATGAGTGCTCTAAATACCAACATGTTTCCCTATTTTAAGGGAACGTTTAGCAGTGCTGTTGCAAGCAATGCTTGTTTGGTATGTTGGTTCTTGGCGTAAAGCGTGTGAAGAGAATTATAGGATGTGGAAGGTGAATTGCAAGGTTCCGCTTCTGATTGTTGCTGCCTTGGCTTGGATTGGGTCGAGACCTTTTGAATGGCATTATTCCTCTGAAGTAAGGAAAGGAGGCATCCACATTGCTGACATGAAAACTTACTCGCACAAGTTTTCGTGTTGTGGCCTTGTGGCAATTGTTACATAACTGATTTAATGCGACAACTTTGAATTCATTGTCTGCGTTAACAATTTCGGACATTTAAATAAACAGCGCTGCGCTTTGCACAAGGTACATGCTTGGGTGGATGACGTAAAATGGGTTCATGCTCTCGGGACTTGAGCATTTTCGTTGACTAGGGACGGTTTGGTAGCGACTATGGCTTCTAATATTCTAAATCTAGATTGTAAAAATATTTTTTAAGTATTCGAAGGTGGGAGGTCGTTTTGTAGTATTTACTCCATGTTGCCATGAGCGGTGCGTTTCTGTTGGTAAACATTGTACCAACATATAGAATTGCATCCGATTGCTTAGTGGAAACTTGCAATGCCTCGACTTCAAAGATACATTCAGAAGACTTATCTAGCAAGTCTTTAAGAGCCGATTTGTGTGTTTCTGTAAATAGATTAAAGTGTGCTTTCAATTGGACATTTACCAATAATCGTTTATTATCATACCTCTCAAGCAGTATCTTTCATGAATTGTCGTAACTCGAGTTGGTCATAGGAAAGGGATGCAGTACTTCTCCAGACACACTTGACTTTAAATAATACAATTTCCGCTCCGGATATAACAAATCGTCAAAAGGCTCCATAAATCATAAACACCTGAGAATTTTGGTATTTTGATCCAAGGTTGTCTCAAAGATAGTAGTTTCATTTTCTGGTTTTGGACTTGTTTCCATCTGTGTTACGAATGTATCTAATGCATCTCTAAGAATACCCCGAAACGTGCAGTATTTATTTTCCACTATCGAAAATTGATCGTTTGCAAAGTAATCGTACTTTTGAAGTTCACTATCTTCTAAAGCCTGCGCAGCTTGAATAATCATATAATGATCTTTCTTATAATCTGACCAAGTTTCGCTTCGGCCGGTCAACCGCTCAGAAATAAATCCTTTCGTTCGTTTTTCTACAACAGTTTTGTTGTAGCTATTGATCGATTTTTCAAAGATTATATTAGAGGTGGCTTGGATCCGGCTTGAAGGACCATAAAATGTACTACTCGTAGTTAGAACATACACGCAAATTTGAATTAAGTGAGAACTGAAGTGAATGCATTGGTAGTTTTGGATTCCAAGTCACTGGTATGTCTTCTTACTACAAAACGCTTCCCACTTCCTCACAACGATCACTAAAACTGTCACACTTAAGTTTAAATTGCACAAAGGTAGTATCAGGATGTGATTATCAATCACAATTATCAGGTCAGAGATTTAAATATATTGGAACGCACACTTATTATCAGAACATTGTAATATAAAATTTGTCAAGAATGTGGTATATTATATACCTATAGGTATATAGAATAAAGATATGGAGTAAAAGTGAAAATATGATTCATGTAACATATGCATTCATAATAAGAATATATTAAATTAGATATGTAAGTAAAATAAATGTCGCAAGTGGCTGGCACTCACTGAACTAATACTTGCAGGTGAGAAATTGGCCTTAAGCTAATGTTAAAACCTTTTGTTTCAAGCTGTGATTATAACAATTGTTTATTCTCGTCGAGACCAGGAATAAAGTGTTAATGTTAATAAAGTGTAACCTTACTAGAGATTCGAGATAAGATGCTTTAAGCCAGTGAAGACCCGGCTTAAAGTCTTATCTTAACTTCAGTCAAAATCCGAACTGAGATTCTTTATTTCAGTCAACCCCCGAAATAAAGCGTATGTTCGTAAATTATTATTTCAGTCAACGCCCGAAATAATATTCCTTAAGTCAGGCAACAGCCGGCTTAAAGTGTTATCTTAATTTCAGTCAAGACCCGAAGTAAGATTCTTTATTTCAGTCAACAATTAAATAATATTCTTGCGACAGGCATCTCGGGGTCATCTCCTTGGCCTGAAGGTTTTTCAGGTGATGGTTTTCTTTTCATTGCGTTGATGAAGGTGAGGTTATGCTGATTCCACCTACAATTAAATGAGATGCGGCAGGACCCAATTGACTGCAACCAATATTTATAAAACTTATTGCGCCTATAATAGTGAAAATTCTAACGCACATATTCAACAATTGCAACACTATATCTGGTTTCCCCAATCTAAATCCCTTATGCTAACCTACTTCACATATGGCTGTACGTTATTTCCAGTTCTTTATTCAGTCTGCCGTAGGAAACTCTTGTTACATTCAATGATGTAACCCTATTTGTCTTCATTTGCCGCAATATAGTCATATCTCTCCTTATGTAGCATCCTTGCTTGGTTATCAGGTAGAAACTTATCTAATAAATTACAGACTGAAAATTCTTCATATATACAGCGAGAAGCCTTCATACCTATTTGCGAGACTGAGTTTCCTACAATGATCCCGGCACATGAACCTATTGATCCCTCGTTGTAAATAACGACCATTCGTTCGTGGAATCGTTTGCCAGCTAACATCCCGAGAACAGGATCCAGTGGAATCTTTCACAAATCAATTTTGCCACTAAACTTGTTATAGATATTTGTTAACTTTTTTTTTTGTTTCGAACTGATATACAAGTCTTTTCTTTTCTTATTCTACGCTCAGCTCTATAAACTTGTTCCATTTATTCATTTACTCATAAGCTAAGAAATAGCGTCTATTGTTAAGCTTATAATCAGTTATTAGTTAATTTAGTTTGGCTAAGATTAGTTTGTTAAGTTAGTTAAAAACTACTAAAAGTAAATTAAATGTTACACTATTATTTAATTAATTATGTACAATGCCGATTTGCTTTGTACGCTTAAGATCTTGTTATCTTTGTACTACTAAAGAAATATATTCCATTATATTCTATTATATTCTTATATTTGTATTTTCTCACATGAAACTACAAGTATACAAAAATTGGACTGTAAAGTAGTCAAATTAGTCCGTAGCGGTCTTTATTACCATTCACACAAAGTACAATAAAAACGTTTTATAAAAAGTTCGCGTAAACGTAGTATTAGTATTTATTATTATAATAAAATCTAAAGTAGATCAATCTATTACTTCTTATATCAATCTGCTATTCCTGTTTGGATCGACTACTCCTCTTCTCCTTCTTGTATAGTTCTGCCTTCAACGTAATCGGACGCATCTCGTCCAAACTTTCATTGTAATAAATAAGAATATTTATAGTTACGAGACTAAGTGTTGTTTTATATTGACGTGTCGAATAAAATGAATTAAGTATATCGTCCTAATTCCGACTTTTAAACTCCAGAAGTTCCTGAAGGCCCTTTTCACGGATTAGCATACACGAGGCATCACCATATAACCTAAAAAATTTGTCGACTTTTTTTTTGTTATATCCAATTGCTGGTTTGCTGCAAGTAAAGTGTCCCATTTTTGTATTTTCACAGAAAGGTTCGGATTTTCATATTTTTTTTACTATCTGTATTCGTTTGTTGCCATTTACCTGCAAAACTATTTAGAAAGCTTTTAGATTTACCAATTAAACAAGACTAAGTAATTTGTGAAGTGCGATCTGCTTACAAAGACAATGTCGAATAATATGGAATACATAGTCGTGAAGTGCAAACATAAAAGTATTTGACAATAACAAATTACCTGCAAACTTCTCTATATTGAAGATAAAAGTGATCAATTTATTTAAATAACTAACTTATCGCTATATTTTCAAAAACGTCTATGTAAGAAAAAGTTGAATAACCAGCCGTTAAGGGCTCTGCGTTTAGACGGCGTTATATATTTTAAAACATAGCGGTATTCCACATTTTCGAACACATAGCGTGTTCACCGATTCTAATGTATTGATGTTCCCCGATTCTAATTTATAAAAAAAAATTGAGTGCTTTAAATTTTCGCTATAGCGAATGCATTTATACGGAATACCTGTTAATGGCTATATTTTGTGAAAAGTGTGACTAAAGAATATCGTTTGTAACAAGAAAATAATATTATCTTGTCCATAACTAATTTGAAATATATTTTCAGCTGTGAATTTATTTTTGATTTTGGGATTAATGATTTACATGTATATATATATATTTTTTTTTTTGATAAATTCTGAATGCGACATACCTATGTATATAATCGAATTTAAGGGGAAAGTAAGCAACCGAAATGAATAAAAATTCATTTTTCAAACTCCTTAGATATTTCTTTAAAATTGGTCTCAAATTCAGAATCTGGAATGAATGAAAACGTAAATCGTTTTGATAAGTTCTTCTGTTAACATTGTGTTACGTGTTCGGAGTAGTTTTTAGAGTAGGTCAGTTGTTTAAATTGTAAAAAATTGATTATGTTTTATTTTTTGAGTAAAAGCCTAGAAATTCTGCATTAATAAATTGTACCTTAAAGCTAAAAATTTGTATTGAAAAGGTGGCTAATAAAGTGTTAAGAATTTTTAAGTGCAACGTTAGATGTAATTTTGATACATAAATTTAGTTACTAATATTATTAAAAAAAAAACGCTATACTAACATGCTGAAGAGAAAAGTAAAAATTTGTAATGTTGATAACTTTGAAGTTGGAACCAAGGACAGATTAAAGTAATATATTCGGTATAACTCCAGTGTACTTCAAGCAAGTTATATGTATGAGTATCGTATAATATTTTGAACTTTTTGTATGGACGGATGGATGGATTGAAAAGAGGTTGAGACCCAAAGCGGGATCCCTGGAACACTAGCCACAACGTTCACAATCCAAACTTATGAGCAATTGCTCCTAGGTTCAAACCGGACGATCTTAAGCTCAAAAATGGCCCCAAACCACCTTCCTTGCCGGCTTCATCCAGCACGTCCAGGAGGTATAAACCAATAAATCGGTATGTCTGTCCTGAGATGGCTGGTCAGTTACGAAAAAGGGAGTATACTTTTCGGATTCCTTTGTACTTTCGTCTGCATACAGAATCATTAACACACCCCATCCTGGAAGGTGACCCCTGAGAAAAGAGTACCAAGTGAAAATTTACAGCAATAGAGCTCTCAGGGTTATCTTATTTTGTCTTGTAACGAAGTTACAAGCTTAAACCCAAATAAAATTATTGTAGCCCACCATTGGAACATTTCTTGAAACTTGAACTTAAGTCAAGTAACCACGCCACTGGGGCATGCAAACGAAGCTGCCACAAACACTAGTTCAAAACCCTCGATAATACTTTACGCCATGAAATTAATTCCAGTAAACATTACGATTCGATATCGAATCGAACACGATTCATTAAGGTGAACTAAGACTTCGATCTCGAAGTCGTTTTCGATTCGATATCGATCCGAAAAAGAAAAAAAAGGAACGCTATATCGAGTCGTAAAAACGATTCGATTCCGAGTCGTTTTATCGAAATTATCTCGAAATTTTTGAATGTATTTTGGTTGCATATAATAGCCTTATATACTCGAGTTTTCTTCGAAAAAATGAATCGATATCGAAACGGGTAAACGAGCTATTACCTGCTACACACCTTAAATAGAATAACTTCATACTGATTTCATTTATCTTCTTGAAGTAAAATTTAAGGAAATTGTTGTTGTCTTTGACAGAGATAGCGTGACTTTTGCTGACAAATATAATATCTTTTAATTTTACGGTAGAAAGCAGGAAAAGAAATCCTTTTGCAGGTTGCTATAGGGCGTAAAACTAGTTGGTTTTAAAAATAAACGATTCTGGCTAGTTCACATCAATTGTACCTGTCGTTCAATAAGCGCACAGATTCTCATTGCTGCCCTTTATAGATTTCGAAAATACCTTCAACTCAAAATCAATTGAAGGAACTTCTCTACGATGATAATGTAGGAACGCATTTGCCTATTGATACGCTGCAAGAAAAACATTATGGATTAGGATTAGACAGAGAGCTTCCGTCTTCACTAAAGGTCATACGGGAGATTATTAAGGTGATAAAAATTTATAATATATTTTTTTCGAATGATTTATTGTCTAAAAAAAAAATCAATTCTTCATAATGCAAGTACTTAAAGGAAGCACATAAAATGAGTTCATTTATAAAATTATCACATTATTCACAGTTCATAATCGACACACTTAAAGACAATATAATGAAATGAGTTCATTTATAAAATTATAACATTATTCCTTGTTCAAAAGTAGTAATAATATATATATATTACATAATAATATGTGGTACGTATTAATCCTTTAACAATCATTCCATGGTTGCACTTAAAAACAACAAATCCTAAAGGTGGTACCTACTGACAGAAAATTAAGTATTAGTTTTTTGGTTGATACTTTTGTTTCTTAGTTAGCCGATCATTGGCGTATTGGAAATGACGCATTCCCAATTTATCAAAAACGTCATCCGGAGTAGCAGGGAATTTTTGATGAAATGAATCTAGAGAAATTGAATACCTTGCTATAATTCTATATGATATATAACAAATCTAAAATATTACTTTTAAGGGCTGTAATAACCCGAAGGCTTCTAGCTGACTTTTTGTTTTTCTTGGGCAGCCAACAAAATTCTCTGGCAACTTCATCGGAAAATATCATTCCTAAAGAATTTTTTACGAATTTGGTGGGATCAGAATATCCTCTTTGAAAAAAAGCCACTTGCTGAAATATTATTTTTTTAGTAGGCACCAATTTATAATTGTAGATTATATAGTATATGATACATACCAACTTTTCAAAATTATTGAGATCATCAGATATCTTCTTCTCAAAGTTGGGCTCCTTATCTAAGGGGTCTTCAAGACTCCTTTCAATTTTAAGCGCACGAACTTCCTTCCTCAGCTGAATAATAGTTTGAGTCATTTGAGTCACCAATTCAGTAAAATTATTCTTTAATTCCTCAATGGCTTTCAAAACTTCATCTTGGCAGTTGCAGCGTGAAGAGTGTGGAGTGGTGTTTATGGTTTCGGGTGCTATAACCAAGTGAATTTAAATGTGTACATATGCACAAATTAAGAAAGCTTTGTAATACATACTATTAACTGGAACGTTATGCAAATGTAAGTAGCTCTTTGTAGACTCATCTGCTGATGGATGTGAAGGCGTTTCAGATATTTCACGGTTTTCATTGTGTATTTCTGTAACTTTAAAGTACTTAAAATACTGCAGAAATATCTGATAAATCATTTTATTACCTGAATAATGTGTTGCTTTGTAATTAAAAATGTCATCTGCTTGAGTTTCCTCTGTCATTTTATAAAAAATGTAGCTAATAGTTAAGAATTGATAGGGTTAGGTTTAGGAATGAACCAATGATATGATACAGGAACTGATGTTATCTCGACTTTGTAATACCGCAACTTTCTTGTGAATATTATTTAATTTATGATATTCTGGATTTATAGATAATTTCAAATTAGTTTTGTTTACAAAAAATATATCTAATAGTATTGAATTAATTGGTGCTTCGAAAAATGCAGAAAAAGAATGGCTCACTGTTATTCTCAGATATCTTTCGTATTCTGTAAATTTTCTTTTCAGGAGTCATATACAAATTGTTTGGAGTATGTATGCTAAATTTGAACTTTTCCGTTAATACTACTTCAAAGGAAGTTCCATTGAATTTTTTAAATATTGGAAAGTTAGTTTGTTTAATGGAAGAATTATTACTGAGACTTCTTTCAACCAAGCGGTTATAAATCTGACTGCATATTTAAATGCGCTGAAATATTCTAAGGATCCATGGTTGCGCGCATCACCAGCTAAGTGAGATAGGCAGTGGAAATTAAAAGTGAGAAATTGTGGGCCGTACAAGTGTGGAATATCCTTTAGAAATCTTACCAATAGATTGTGAGCACATGCATTATTTATAAGGCAGTCTTCTTTACTGAGAAGTATTCGAATTGCTATACTTAAGTGTAAGAAATTTTTATATCTGTCACGATCTAAGATAAATTTTAAAATAAATGGACCCGTGTAAAGCAGAAACTGGCGGAGTTCTGTAGCTTTCCAACGATCTAAATCACATAAATCCCTCGGATGTCTGCAGAACTCAAAAGGAATATGAGATTTTAGATCACGTAGTAAGTTATTAAATTGTGCCTTTTTCCATGATGGAAGGGAAAACATGTTTCCGGTAGATTTAGTCCAAGCTTGCAACAAAGTTTTTGTAACTCCCAAACAGACAACATGCATATAATCAAAAGTCACTTGGTTAACGGAATCGAAATTTAAAGATTATAATGCCACTGGCTCCATTTGATGATGGTGCTCTGATTGAGATCTCGAACGATAAGATTCATTGGTTCTTAGGTCACTTTCCTCATATGGAAACGTTACCTTGCGACATAAAAGAGCGCCTTTTTGCGAACATTTAATACACGGATAATAGCCCGTGTGACCTTTGCTCTTCAAAACAAATGATCTAGCTGGTGCGTCAAAAATGAATCTTCCTATAACTACTGAGTATTCTTTATTATTATGAATAAAATAATTTGCGCTGATATTAATTAATTCTGACACAAAAGGAGCTAAAAATTCATCGGAATTATGTGGTTTACTATTGCCACCATAGCATCCTACTAAAAAGACATTCAGTTCCAACGATATTCGAGAGTATAGGCCACACCTGCGAACGTGAGCTTTTTGCAATTGGAAGGCCATCTACATTGAAATCTAGGATGATATTATCCTTGTCATAACTGTTTGAAATTAAAAAATCGGTTAGTCCATCCTTTATTCCGTAATGGAAATATTCGCCATTATCGAGCGGAATTGATACGGTCTCTTTTGTGGTTTGTTTTAAGCTTCTTGGATCTTTGGGCAGCTCACTGATTTTTTCATAAAGAATTTCCAGTAGCTCTTTTAAAGCATTATATGGAGGAGAGCAAACATGAGAATTCTGAGAAAATGAATTATTAGAGGATGAAGAAAAAGAATTACTGCAGACTGAATAACTACCATGAGGTGGGGTGTTTGGGGATAATGAGTGACTGGATGAAGGAACTTCACATATTGCACTGTTATCAATTACTGATTTTACTCTATCTTCAGCTTCTCTACGAATTCTTTTAGATCTATCCATCTCTACTGAAATAAATTTCTAAGCTGCACTTGTGATGCTTGAATCAGAATAAAAACGATAAATTTAGATATATCAAATTTTATCCTTAATTTGCTAGGTAAGTGCACTAGTTTTCGGACAGGTACCAGTATCCCGAACATCTCAGAAATCTATTCTATATTAGTTTTATACAAATTTTTTTGTTTTAAATTTCTGAGATGACGTCGATCTCTACTCTCCAAAGTTTAAAAAATAATTTATTTAGATTAATATGGAATACCCGGGTACTGGTAGGTACCTTGTTCGGCAACGAGTGCAACCCTTTCCTATACGTATAATTAAATTATTATTAAAATTATATATTAAATTTTGACTTACCAAGAATAACTACTTCAACTTTTATTATTTTAAATTATCACTTAACTGCACTTATATAATACCCTCTGACAACAAGCACCACTTTCGACGAGAGTCAGCCAGAAATGCACGAATTTTCTGAATTGTGCATGAATATCGCAACGGAATAAATTCTCAGAACTTACAGTTCTACTTGACTCTTAGTAGGTAAAACTTCGAGCATATTTAGTTAAAACGAAAAATTATCGAAAAAGTAGATCAGGCAAATTTTTTTAAGTCGAATTCGAGTTTGAGTTCGAGTTCATCTTGGCAAAGCGAAGTATTCTCAAATGATGGATTTTATTTACTTCCGAGAATTATTTCTTTTTTACTCTTTACTTCTTCGAGAATTCTTCGCAAAATCAAAACTTCGAGAAATTGTTTGCTGTAACAGACTCCCCCACTACCACAATGAGAGCCATAACATAACATATTTCCAGTCTTCTTATGTAATGCTGACAAAAGTTTGATTTGAATAGCTCTTCCGCCGTAAACTACTACTCATACAGAAAATTGTATTCTTATAATCTTAAGCATTAAAACATTTTTAAACCTTTCCTAACAAAATTATTTACAAACCTATGAAAATGCATTAAAACATTTTTAAACCTTTCCTAACAAAATTATTTACAAACCTTTATCTGAATCAAATGACTACGACCCCTCAACAAAAACTATCAGCAGAGTAGTCATTGTATATGACGCTGTGCCGTCATGGCCTGTCGTGGGCTGATTATATCGAATGTAGCTGCCTATAGATTCGAGTTATTGAGCGTTAAACGTAAGGCTTTTGCAATCAAAACTTTTATTATTTTCTTAAGTAAGGTATGTATAAGTAAGTGTAGTTTTTGGAAAGGTAAGGCACCAAGCTATAAATTACTTGCAGACTATTTTCCTGAATGCATAGTAGTTTAGGCTCTATAGCATATAGGTCAATGTTTGGCACTTTTCCATAAACATCAATATTGAACATTTTGGAGAATGGACTCCAAACGCAGCCATATAGGTTTCTGTTTCATGGCTTGGTAAGTATTCTCGAGGGTACTGATTGGTTGCATGATCAGCATGCAGGCACATATACTAGCCCAAACAAGAAAAGCTTTTCAAAAGAGCTTTAAAGCTTTTGTTGGTATAAACAAACTTGTGCCAGCGAAAGCCGCATCCACTCAGCCACTGAGATGCTCTGCACTCAAAAAAAATTTCGAAGAAATTTACTACATAATACAGAGCCATCGCAGTTGCCTGCTATAATCGGAGTACACTACCTTTAGTATGTAAAATTCAATTATTTCGCTAGCAAAAGTACTACACAAAAGTAAGTTTACTTTCAGAGAGTAAACGCCCCTTACTCGTTTTAAGTAAAATTACTTTCAGAGAGTAAACGCCCCTTACTCATTTTAAGTAAAATTACTTAACCATGAAGAATTTTGCTAAATATAGCAATTTATCTTTCCTCTACTATAGTAATTTTACTGCATACGTAATTTTCCCATTAACCATCTATTTTTACTGCAGTTTGGGAACTATACTAAATACGCCAGGGATTTGCCTGTTGAATCAAATTTTTCTCACATTCCTTTTTTCTCTTTTAGGGTTGTTTTCAATAAGTTTATGACAAAAAGTAGGTGTTTATCTAAGACAATAAATACTATGAAAATTTTGTACTTAATGTACTTTATTATATCATGTTCATATTTTCATTTGGTTTATTTATAATGATTCTAGTAGTTCAGAGTTCAAAGCTCCCTTTTATTATTAAAAAAAAATACTCCATATAAAATATTTAATGTGGTATAGAAAACCTATTCTGGCCTTTGAACTTTAAATCCTTTAAACTAAACATATCTTCAATTTAAGAAACAAAATTAGAAAAAAGTCAAGTTAATTTTGACCAATGCCTATACATTTTTTATATGGATACATACATTTATGATATACATATTTAAAGGTTGAGCAATATTGATTGAGAATTCACTCTTTTAATCTAAAAAACAAAAATATGCAGTGGATTTGAAACATAAAAGAAAAGTTAAAAGTACATATTATAGAAAAAACCTATTCTGGTCTTTAAACATACTGCTTTAACAAAATCAATAGGACAATATTCGTACCTATGTATATTTACGTACATATATAAATGTTTGCAAGGATTAATAATATGAAGCGTTCAAAATTCATTATGTGATTTAAAAATACTGAATGTGATACATAAGAGAGAAATAAAAATATTAAAGCAAAACCTATCTTGCTTTCTACATGTTAAATTAAAAATTTTCCTTTAATAAAAAAACAAAAAAAAAGTTTAAGCTTAATAAGGCTTCGAAATATTTTTTGCGGTTATATATGGCAGAAGTATACATATATGTACTTATGATATGAAAAGAAAAAAAAACTAACATACGGATGTAATGGATTTTATAAAATTTATGACACGAGATTTTTGACTTGCATTTCTCTTTGTTGATAGAGAAAAATTTGAGATGAGACGCAACCCTGTTGCAAAGTTTCCAATGCTAGTGATCCATTTTTGGGATATTCCATGTTAAATACATAAAATGATGCTAACAAAATTTCTAGTGCTTCTATCAATTCTGTGTGGCAAGAAACATTATGCTGCTCAATAAATACGTAGAAGACCTCCTTCTGCGGATCAAGAGAAACGGTGAATTAACTGGCACGCTAATTTCATCTACAGTCGTCCCCATCTAAAAGAACAAAAACAACAAAATTAAAGATTCAACACTCTATATGGAGGGAGATCTCACCTGGTATTTCTTTTGAATGGTATTCATGTCTTCATGGTAATATTGAATGAGAAATTCAACTACGCTGATGTCAGAATTTATTAGAAAATTTGACATATTTTTTCGGTGGCAACAAGACTCTCTTATTCTGTTTTTAAATGAATTAAAATTAGCCGAGAACGTTTCTCCTTTATTACAAATGAGTTTTTTAAAGTGTTTTTTAATATAATCACTATTGACAAGAATTGGCCATTATTCAGAGTATCCTCAATAGTTGGTGGATTTTCGAAATTGTTGAGAAATTTTCTTTTGTGCTTTGAAAGTCTCATAAAAACAGTCGTCAATTTTTTCTTTTAATGAGTTATTATTATTTAGCTCAGCCGGATTTTCTGCATGTACTTTTAGCCAAAGTCGTTTTTTTTCGATTTCTTCGTCGTCCTCATCGCTGTCTTCGCTTATAGGATTCCAGTTAGTACTTGATTCATTTATTCTAGCATATTTTCGGAGATATTTTGCTTTAATAGTGTTTCTCCGCTTTCTTTTAAAACTTTGTTTTTTGTTTAAATAATTGTTATGATTTAAAAGACGTTGTGATAAAGTAATGTATTCAGAACATAGGACGTTACCGGCGTTATCAACAACTCCAAATGATTTCGGGTACTCTTCGATAACTTTTTGAGCGACTCTGCAAAAAACAGAATAAGGAATGAATTTCTTTATTTTTCTCATATCATCAACCAGGATATGTATGAAAGCCGTTAAGCAATCTTTGAGAGGAAATCCATCTTTTAAGCAGCTCATAATGTGATTACTCATTTTAGAATACGGCACGCAGTAATTCATGAATAAATACTTGCTAGCCTGCAAATTTTTCTCTAATATCGAATCGTCTAATAATGCAGATTGTCCTGAATTATCACTATTGCTTTCAGAAGTTAGGTTTTGAGTTGAGTTATGCCCTTGGAGTGTTGAACCAGGTTGAATTACTACATCAGTATAGTCATTTTTCGAAGTACCAGCTGTAACATCAATAAGGCTATTCATCCCCAAAGTAGCGTTTTGGCGATAGACGCTTGTGCTTTTTGTTTCTGGTTTCCATTTATCATGTTCATCTAATAACATAAAAACTTTTGGATGAGGTTGAATTATTATCTCAGTGTTTTGGTTTTCCAAAGTAACATCATCAATAAGGCTATCAATATCTAATGTATCGTTTGAGCTATTTACGCTTACACCTTTAATTTCAGGTGTCCATTTTTGATATTGCTCCAACAACATAAAAACTTTTGTACAGTAATAATCTACGCATTCGGAGCTATCGATATCTGTACCAGACGCCTCCAAAACTAGTCTGTTGCCACTAATTCCGACTTCGTTAGCTAAAAATATAATTACTTGCAGTCGTACAGCTAAATATATAAAAGGGGTGACCATACCTTTTTTTATAACATCACCTAGATCCGGATTGCAGAGAGATGCCTTTTTTATAGTTCGTGAAGAATTCCACACTTCAAAACCTTTCCTCTCCATGTTAATTTTAAAAATAGCCTTACAAAACCTAATACCTATGTATATTAATAGTCTTCATTTTGAATTATCATACACTTTAAGAGCAAAATAAAAAAATTCTTAGGATATTAAAACGAAATAAGTGATTGCTTAGGACTAAATAATATTTCATCGTTAATTTGTATAGTTTTGATAGGAAATTCTGACATAATTTCTTCAAATTTTATAATCAAAGACTTACTTGTAGGAATTGCTATATAAATATGACGCACATAATCATATTGAGTTTCAGTTAATTTTCCAAAAAATGCTATCTGCCTATTATTTCCAGAAAATAGTATATAATTTATTTTTAGGCAAATTAAATCGTTAAAAGTATCTCTACAAACTGCAATTAAATCACCAGAAAAATAATCTATTCCATTAAAATATATGAATTTCGCAGCGGATACATATATATCCGGTATAAGTAAATCACAAAGTATATCTGTCGTATTTATTAAATTCTTTGTAATAGGTACATCGGAAAATCGTGTTTCATTAATAGTTGATTGCAACAATTGATGTCCCTGCGTCAAGGTCTTGGTAATATTTTTAAAAGTTTTCATTTTTGAAACAATGTTTTTAAAATACTGATGCTTACTCTCAAATCGAAGCGTGGAAAATTTTACCAGTGGTCCAAATTTTCGAATAAGTAAAGGGTAATGCTGGATGTAATGGTGCTTAGGACGTAATGGAATATTAGGAAAAGCTTTAATACAAAGATCTGTATACTATCAATCAGGTATTCTAGGTAATAAGATTGATTATATGATATTCTGTGCGTTGACACTAACTGAACAATTTCGCACAATTTCAAACAAAGTATGCAGTTAATGTTTGTGTAAAGTAAATCGTTCGAAAGCATTACGAAGAATAAAGGCAAAATAGTAATAAGTGTTGCGTTTTGAATTGCTTGACCCGAGATTTTTTTAATGCCTTTTTTTAAGATAGGAAATGTTATACTATATTTGAGTTCCTTTTGAATATATCGCAACGACATATTTAAATGCTCAAAGCTAAAAAAGCCTTCCTGCACCAGCCTTTCAAGATAAAGGGATAAATCGAAATTTACTACCCCTTCATACACATCGTGAGCTATGTAGGGTGGTAATCCAGGTTTACATATATGAAAAAACTTAACATCATCTAAACATGATCTGCTTTTAATCCCTCGAAACGATACCTCATTCTGAAGAATTTTAAGATCATTTGTATGTTCTATGATATTTCTAAATTTTCGCCTTGTTTTATGATTTTCGCGAAAGTCAGTAAGAGTTAAGTAGCAAAATCTACAGAAGTAACCAGAGCTGAAATTCTCGGTAAAACCTCCAATTTGATGAGCGCCTAGGTTATCTGCACTAACAGAAAAGATCGTTCCCTTAAACACTTTTTGTTCTTGTGGAAAATAAACTTGTATCCCTTCGATTTCCAACTTTTTTAAGTCATTCATTAATGGCTGGAATATTTTTTTTAATCCAAAGTATTTGCAGTATTTGGTACTACAAATTAAGGCTAGTTGGATGTTGCAAGTTTTTGATCGATTTTCCTTCAGCCAATTACCAAGAATATAATACACGGCAAAAAGTTTATGCTTACATTTTGCAGACCCCAACGGATTGCATACTTCGAATTCGTCGGCATAGAGGATAATTTCTAATATTTTCTCAGAATGGAAAAATGATGATGTTTTATAAATACTACCATCTGTATAATCAGAAAAAACATTATATTTTGAAGTCAAGTTTTGGTTAATTTGGTCGAAAATGTTAGGATGCAATAATAAGTTTTTTATATTCTCCAAAATAGGAACATAATGATAGAAACACTTTAAATGGGAGTTATTTCTACCTAAGGAGGTCTGCCTAGGAGGTATGTATTCGGGAGAGCTTGTATTTAACATATTTATTAGGTAATTGCTTTTAAAGTTCTGGTTACTGAAATTGGAACTAGAAATTACGGAAATTACACCTTGTCGTATGTTTTCGGAAACTTGATATTTTTCAAAAAATGACACTAATTTTACTTTACAGTTTTGCAATAGTCCGTGAGTGACGTCGAGGAACTCATCACTTATTAAATTGATTACATTGCCTGGCACATTATGAAGACATTTTAATATTTTAAGGAGTGTGAATACTTGAAGCTCTATATCTACGAATTGTGGTTCCAATTTTTGAGACATAAAATTGACTACTTCTGGGATTTCGCATAATGATTGATCTTTTTCTTTGATATTTTTAATGCGTTTTTCACTGTGATCACTTTCTACACATATCTTTAATCCCAAATTATGATTCATCCTTAAGTGGTATTTAAAGGAACTCTTATTATCGTAACGCCTTGCACATCCTTGGAATGGGCACGAAACACTTTCTTTATTTTAAGATGTTCGCATAAATGCCGCAAAAACGTAAAAAGCTCACCAAATTGACTTTTACAACTCGATATCATCCACATTTTTTCTATAGAAATATGTTTTTCTTTTTTATGTTTAAAATGAAACCTATAATAATGGGATTTCAAAGAAGCGTAGTTTTTAAATAAGCGTTTACACGTATTTATTTTGCACTTGAACATTTTCCCTATAATTCTAATTTCATATTTAACTGTATTGTTTAAAGTAATTCCAAAAAGCCCACTAATTATTGGGAATATTACCTGAGTCGATCCAAATACTCGTTTTGGCTTCCACTGCCAGATTTATATCACTAAACTAAACAATTTTCACTTGCCCAAGCGGACTGCGTCTCTTGAATGTCAAAACTTGAATGCGTACATACACATCAGATCATGCAGTGGCGTGGGTTTTTCCCAGTTACCACAGCAAAACTACTAGCGTTACCACACCAAAATTACTGCATTATTAGTATTCTCCAGTTATGTGTGTGTTTTAATATTAATACTTATAAAGCATTATTCCGATGCTAGAGTGATATTACAGCGGTAACCACGTATTTTTTCCATGGCATTTTGTAAATTTACTGACTCAAAGTAAATTTTCGGGACTTTTAGTAAAAATCAACCGAAAACATTAGTAAAATTACCAATTATAATAGAAAATTATTAAAAAATGTAATTTCGCCATTGATTTTCATGATTAATGTAATTTTACTGTACGAAACTAGTAATTTTACATAGAAATTTTTTAGAGTGTGGCCCCGGCTATATAAAGCAAGCCAGTCAACCACAGAGATCAGTCTAGTCAGCGAGCTCGAAGAGTCAGGTGGTCCGGCTAATTTTGAAAGGTACTAGTGTTGCGTGAAATTCCTAGCATGCCGTGTGAGTAAACCCACTGCATTTCTGAATTACCGTATTGAGGTTTGCGTGAAGTGTGCCGCCGCAGTATTTTGTTGGTACGGATGAAATATCAAGTCTAATCCCTCTTAGAATGATTCCTGCACGCAATATTCGCGCTGTAAACCGCGCACATCCTTTTAGCCTTCAAATTACTTTCGGCCATACAGTAAAATTCGATGATGCTTATTTATCCCTACAATGCGAATTTGGAAAGTTTACCATCTTCTGCTTTTCCTCCGGCTTAAAATCTGCGGAAGTTTAAGGACGACATACATCCGCAGTAGCTCAAGTAGCTCTTTCGTTTGATTTGGGTTATGTTTACCCCACAGTTCCTTCGTGGTTGCAAGAAGTATTTATTTCTATCGAAGATGAGTAAAAATGTGTAATAGCTGCCCATGTAGTTCAGACACTTACATTGGTGTTATGTTATGTATCTCAAGTGAAAAAACTTTAACCAAACTGGTTGGCTTTTATTAAGAGAACGGAAAGGCCTTGTAAGTAAATTAAATAGAGTAGTGCATGCAATACACTGTCATGGTATAAATATATAATATATAGATAATTCACAAAGCGAACAAATTGAGACTCGTAACCACATTATACTGTGGAATGAACACCCATTAATATATTGGATAGGAGGTCTATTAAAACATCTATGCCAGATTTATTATACCTATAAATCACATCCATATAACTCACAGTCTGCCGTGTATATATATATGTATGAAAGTTAGTAAATTACATCCTGGATGTAAAAGATTCATTCTTATTACATCATTACATGCTCAGTCAAATCCAGTTGCTTGCAAAAAATTTAATAATTCAAATTCAATGCAAATTTGTGCTAAAGACATCCTGAGACATGAATTTTATGCTGTTCATTAAGGCGAGCTTTCCCCGGATGTGCAATAAAAGTGATAGGGACAGGGATGACAAAAGTAGGAAATAGAAGCAATGAAAATGAAGTCTTGTGAAAAACGAATTGTGCTGTCTTATGCAATTTATTTTGATGATAGGGCAAAGGTCATCAGCTGATTTTCTCTTTGGCTGAATGTACTGTTAAAAAAAAAAGAAAAAAATATTTTAAAATCGTCCTTAATGGCAGCTATTCAGTTGCATTGTAAATTTATGCACCAGACGCTGACATGACATAAAGCAGTTTTTTCTTGATGATAATAAATTTTACAATAGGAAAAAATCATTTAACGATTGCTGCAATATTCTGTGATGGTAGGAACCTAATATTGGCTAAACCCTTGAAGAGTTTAGAAAGACGAAGAGCTGGCGGCAAAAATAGTTAATTCATTTCCATCTTATCACATTCTCTTAAAATCCTTGGTAATTGATTCAGAAGTCTGCCTGGCTTCTAGTAATGGAGGGCATTATGAGACGGGCACAAGTTCTACATTTTCGTGCGCTATTATTGCCGCGTACTACGCGTGGAATCTGAGTTAGTGTTCCTTTTAATGCTTCTCGGGCATACTTTATTACTAATGATCTTAGGTGGCATATAAATGAATTGGAAAGCACTAGAAAAAATAGCCAACAGCTTATTCAGCGCCAAATGGTTAACTTAAACAACAAATACAATATTTTCATAGATTCATCCGGCCGTCATACCGAACTAGTTCCTATATTCCGCGCCACGATGTACGTGATGTATCAAGATCAACAGAGGAAAATTCGTAAGTTTGTACCACGTGTATATTCCAAATGGCAAAAATGCATGTAGAAAAATTAAATATTGGTATTTTTGAATTTATATTGATTTTTGAACAAGTTTGGCTTTTCTCTCACATAAAATAAATAATGAGTCTAAAACAGAATATCTCAAATGGTTTGTGTTTAAGCTGAAATGCTTTCGCCTTAGTTGAAAGCTTGAATTTCAAAAATTAAAATATTTGTATATATTTATATGTATTAAATATTGCTATTATTTTGTGAAATTGCTTGGAGACCTAGAGAAGTATTTTACAGGGAAGTCTTTACGATTCTATATATAAAAAGAATTAAATCAATAAGTTTCATTAATAAAATTTCAAGAGCTTTTGGCATAGAACAGGAAATAAAACTTAATCGTTTAGTTAGCGATTTTTGGTCAGTAAAGATCAGAACACTTAATTTCTGTAACGTATTTCCAGATATACAGCAGAAATGTCGGCAAATAGCGGATAAAAATAAGTAAATTTATTTGTAAGTGGACTCTCTAACTTAAGGAACACAATATAAAACATATTTGCATGAAGTTTGTAATAAAATATCTTAATAAATTCAGTTAAGAGCGAGTCGCGTTCACGCAATCAGGTTTCTGTATCTTTATCAACGAAAGTCGATCGATCGAATCAAGTATGTTTAAATATAATTCAAGCTTGTCTATAATAACTGAATAATATTCAAACAGACGGACGCAAGAGTTCACAAAAGAAAAAAGCTACAGCTGTTCTGTTATCTATAACTCAATGCCTGCTAACGTTGATAATATCAAAATTTTAGCTTTTAAACCTTGCAGATCAGGTGGAACGAAATTATTCGCAAATTTTGTGCTATATCTTTATAACCAGTTCATCATGAATTTTGTTTTTTTTTTTATTAAAATCCTTGAAAGTAGCCCTTTCAAACAATATCCCACAAGTTACAAAAACGAAAAATTTTGAGGAGCCCAACCCACCCCCATTATAAATCAAGAACAAGTGTTCAATAATCTTTGACTAACGATATATGTGCGCATCATGAAGGCCTAACACGTCCAAATTTCAAATTCCAACGTTCTGCAGCAGACAGACGGCGGACACACGAGGGCTCTTATAATGGTTCCGTTTATTTCCTTTTATTGTACGGAACCTTAAAAATTACAAAATTTTGCTCAGGTGAAATTTGTAAAGCGGCAACGCCGAACAAAAATTTCTTTGACTTTGGTAGCTCACTTTTCGTAGCACGGACTATAGTTGGAACAGTTTTCCATATTTAGAATACAAAACAACGATCAAATTCCATCATCGTGCTTAGACTCATATAATGTGTGCACTTCGATTTATTGAACATAATTCTCCAGAGATGTAAGTGTAGGTATTCATCTGATATTTGAAGTATTCTTACCGGCTATGAATTTCCTTATTTCCTCCTCCCGTTCTTCTAGAAATAGTTCTGATATTGGAAAACAGTTCCCTTACTGTCTCATTGCCGGCGACGAGACGTAATGCCTTGTTCTATAATAAAGTTCGTGTCGAAGTCCAACAATTTCAATTTGCAACAAGTTTTATTTTCAATGGCAATTTGAACGCTCGAAAAATTGTTATCGCGCTGCGGGCTTCTTTAGATTTGCATCAAAGAACTATAAAACAATAGTCCTGTCTATGTCAATGCCCTTCCCAGGCGGTCGTGTTTAAAAAGCAAAACAAGAAAGGAATTCATAGGCTGGCGTTGCCTAAGTCTAATGTGCTATGCTTGCTTACTTGTTCACGATACATTGCATACTATTACCTCCAGCTGGAGCTGGACATATACTCGTAGCAAGCAAACATCGAAAGAAATGTAACCCATCAAGAAGGAATATGGGGGACTATTACTACCGATATAGTTCAGGCATATATGTATCCAGTTAAGGCCTTGCTATTTGTATCGATCTTTATGGCTCGTTTATATCGTAATGAGGAATCTGCGTGAACCAGTACGTTTCTCAATGCCAGTTGCCAGTTGCCAATATGCAAAAGGCTTTTGACTTCAGGTTGTAAGGTGGTAATTAAATTTAATATGATTTGTGTTTGCTACCCAGATATGCTCTGCACTGCCATGCCTGCATTTGACTTATTCAACTAAACTTTATTGTCAGTGTTGTAATTTGTATGTTATATGTGAGATAGGTAAGAGAATACATTAGGGGTTTTCAAGTAAAATGGAAATTGCTTATGCGTTCCCTTATCTGATGATTAGCTTCCTTCCTTCATGTTTTAACGTAATTATCTTAATGGACCTTTGCAATTCTTTTTATCTACCAGTATTGTGAATTTGTTATAATAAGGTATCTGCACCGGGGAAACAATGCAGATTCAAATTAATAATAAAAAAAAACCACTTTACATTTTATCCTATTTCAAATGATTACTCAAATTTTCACCCTTTTCATAATAAATATTTATCGAAAAATGTTATTTTAGTTGCTAAACGGCTGAGAGTACTCTGTAATAGAGGCTAAGGTGTACTTTATTGATAGCGATAATTCTTACTGTCACAGAATGAAATGTTATTTGCATAATTTGTGTTTTATTCTGCTTTCAACTATACCATGGCAGATTGATGCGTTCTTGAAATTTACTTTTGATGTCCAGTATCTATCTAAGTTTCTGAACACCAGAATTGAGACTGTGCGATGCCATTTTGGAAAAATGGTTTTATCAAATATCTTAGCCTCTGCTGGTACGACACCGGATTTAAGAAAGTTTCATTTTAAAGAATACCGTGTTAACAAAGTTCCATCATCCGAAATTCCCTTTTAGAATTGAATAGAATATAAAATTTATTTATTATCAACCTCGGCCAAAAAGCTACGTCCTAAGACGGCGAGTGTTACGGGTTGTTACATAGATTTACATACATATTTGCGATTATCTATTTATTTAGAAAAAATGGGTGAGTTTAAACAATTGCATACAGTATATAATTTTTTTCAAAAACACAAAAAAATTGAACTTGACTAGAAAAAATTATGTTCATTAAACCAAGCTGCACCGATGAGTGTAAGGTTTTCTGTTGACACGAAACGCTTCTTCTTCTTCCTTTTCTTCTTTATTTTTCAGCCCACTGCGTGGCGTATACAGGTTTTATTCGCTTCGAATGAATCTGTTTCTTTAAAAAAAATTTAATTTTTTTTTTTTTTAATAAAAAAATTGTTTTTTCTATTTTTCTTAAACTTTTCATTTCTTTCTTCTTTTTTTCATTTTTTTCATTTATTTTTCAAATCACCCCAATTTCGCTATTTGGGACCTGTTGATGAGTCAAACTAAGACTTGAAACTTGTCACCAAAAATTAATGGGTTGTGTGATGAAATAAAAAATTAGAACATTTTTTAGCTTTTGCTATATACCGGAGAATCCCAACCAATTCTTTCTTGAACAAAATTAAGTTTAACCCGGTAAAAACTCCAAAAGAGTAATATTTTTATTTATTTTTCCTCATGGGCTTGTATAGGAGTGTTTTTTCCTCATATAATTCACACCCAGAATTTATTCTGAGTTTAAATGAGAAGAGATCAGTTTGATCTATTTTCAAGCGTCAGGCAGGTTGTGTGATGAAATAAAAAATTAGAACATTTTTTAGCTTTTGCTATATATATTTATATATATATATATATATATATATATATATATATATATATATATATATATATTTATATATATTCTTTCTTGAACAAATTAAACCGAGAGCCAAAATAACGAAAATAATAATGTATGAGTTTTATTAAGTAAGTATTGTTACAGTTTTTGTAAATGGAAAACACTTTGTTGGTAGATCTCATAATTATCACCCACTCGCATTTGAAAGAAAAAGTATTTAAAGTTAATGACAGTGTATACAAAGAAACAACTATAACTTCAAAAATTCAATGAAACTTTACAACGGCAAACAATCATTATGAATTGTTGCAGCGAGGTATTACATTTAAAACAATATAGACTGTAAATAATGTGCCGATTTGTTGCCACAAAGCTTAGGTATTTATCCCTAAAATGTTGGAAATATTGCTTAAAATGGAGGGAATATTCCCAAAAATGTAGGGAACATTCATTACATTTTAAGGAATACTTCTTACATTCTAGAGAAAATTACCTAAGCTTTGCGGCACCAATTGTGCACATTTTTTACAGTGATTTATTTAGGAATAAAAATGTTTTATTATTTCGTTAAAAACAATAGTTTTTACCAAAAAATTTAGCCCAATTGTTAAATAAAAATTAAATAAGGCCAAACTTTGAAATTATATACGTAGGTATATATTTCATCTCTTCTGTGATTGCTATTTTAAATATACGTAATATACGTAGCACTTTAATTCCTGTATTATGCAAAGTTACAATTTATGATGAATTCGCGAATTTGAATAAAATATATATACATAGTTTAGTTATTGCTCCAAAGTGTTAATTTCCTGAAATTGTGTGATAAATACGCTGCGTGGAAACCGTTCGCAAGTGCCTACACTATTCACGATACATCCAAAGGAAAAATGAAAGAAAATTCCATCAAATCGCACAGAAAAATTCCACTAAACAGTCGATAGGAAGAGCGAGGAAACGACTATCTTCCTGATTTTAGATAACTTCGTGACGAAAGAGATTTGGGGTAGTAAACGTGGATGGATTTACATGGGGTTTTTTGATTTAGAATGAGTGAATGGGGAGCTTTCCGATGGGGTACAGATTTTCTACGTTTTGGCAGTTTTGGGGTGGGGGCGGTAGCTACCGCCCTTTGGGATTATCTAATTTGAGCCGTGTGTGATATGAGTGGCGATTCAAGATTCGAGATTTGAGAGAAGCAATTCGACAGTCGACATTCGAGATTCGAGAGTCGAGATTTGAGAGTCGAGAGTGGAAGGAGTTTACAGAATTTATGACTAAAAAGTAGAAAATAAAATATATTAATAAAACTTTTTTAAATATAAATAACTTTCGAAAATATATCGCACTAAAGAGTATAACGAAACTTCTCTTGTATATATCACTGAGAAAGACAAAATTATTTTTTACTTTTTAGTCCAATGTAATTACGAATGCTATTTATTGTTTTTTTAATATAATTTATTTCTATAAAATTCGTGGAATTTCATTTTGTTTTTCCTCGTCTATTTGGTTTTATAAACTCTATATGTTTTAACCAAAAGCAGGGCCCCTGCACTTTACTAGTAGGAATCATGACAGAATGAGTGATAAGGAAGCTCGAAGATCCACAGCAAAAGTTCAAGTTTTCTCACCATCTCCGTTTCGATTCTATAGGTAGGTACATTTCGATTCATTTCCGTTTAATATACCCAATTACACGTATATCTTAAGTAAGCAAATCTGACATTTGTACAAAAGTAAAAGGCATCTGTATGATTTGCTACAAGAGCAATCGACGGGACAGCGGAAGGAAAAGAAATAGAACCAGATAATTTGTTAATGTCTAATTTGTTAACAATAAATAGAGGCTATAAGGCAAGTTGAGTTAATCTCTCATGAGAGGTGGAAACTCTGTCTACATCCGCCCACCAATAATAATAATAGGTAGTTCAACATGTTGATGATATATAACAAATTTCCTCGGAAACCCATTAGCATATAACAACATTTTAATTTTAAATCTTCTAATATTTGGATATCATTTCTATACCTACACTTGATAAACAACGCTTCTGAATCCAACTCCGAAGATGCTTCAGTTGATCTAAAGTCTTTCATCCTTCCTAAATATGGTGCTGGCGGTATTTAGGGATTGCTAGACATCGTAGCTAGCTTCGTCCATTCTAATTAACCTCTTCTTCATTTTCCATTCCAATGAACGCTCTTCATTTCTTATAATTATCCGCTTCTCCATTTAATTTAGATTTGTATATTTGATACAAACTCATCGTGTTAGCTAAATTTTAATGTAATTTTGCAAGAATCAATGAACTCAAATAATTGTAAATAAATTATGTTGGCAAATATTTAGAATATAAATCATATCAAATTATTAATAAATGTTCCGTTTTTGCTTTTATTTGAAAAGTATATGTTATTTCATACTCAAAATAAGTTTGAGTCATCTACCGACCCATTAAATTCCCAGCAAACAAAGTTTTCAGACAGTGCCCAATACTACACTTTCGAGATAAACTGATTAAAATCTGGAAGTCTTCTTTTCAGCACGAGATCTGTCGGACTGCTACTTGAGATCCATGACCCCGAGTGTATTTAACAACGAGGAAAATTATTTGCAAAATTGACATATAATATTATAGACAGGCACAACACGTAAACTGACCACCAAAACTTGCAGACACCAGTTTGTAAATATATTTTTATTTTTATTTTATATAGATGTGTACTACCAATGATTTTGTAAATGTACTGATGTTATCGAATATCGAAATGGGTTTTAGATGGAAAAAACACTTAGAACGCCAAATTTCCCTCTAGCCCGAATTTGTTTGAAAATACCAAGCAACTAGAATTATTTGGGATCTTAAATCATACCTGCAATGCACACTGCGTTAGCAAAACTCTTTACAAAAAATTGTTTGGACGTAACCAGAATTTGACTGACACTGAACACGATTAATTGTGCTTGACGCAGGCCATCTGCTTAATCTGGGTAATAGTGTTGGCACTGTGATCCGCAAAAAAAAATCTATTGTCCAGGGCTAATCTGGTTGCGACCTCGAACTATGAGCCAGATTCGTACATAAATGTATGTATGTAAGAAAAGTTATATGAAACGGATTAAAATTTTGACCAGACGATCTAATATGCAAGACAATTGTTTTTTTTTCTTCTTTTAAACGGTGTTGGAGATTAGAAGATTAGAAGAAACCAAGAAATCTTGGAGATCTTGGAATTTCGGAAAGATTTTCGCAGCCGGATAACTAAATCAGATAATACCGACAATACATGGATAACTTGCAGCACATGAATTACAAAGATACCTATAGCAAGTGTCACCACGTTGGGCGCCGAAATGTTACCCGCTACTTTCCGCTAAGTACATACGGCCTGACTAGGGTTGCCCCGTAGTTCACTGGAGAAATGGGTGAGTGTCTTTTACATGAAATCCACGTGCTACAAGAATAAGTTGGGCGCCACCTCAATTTTTAGCTGACTGAGGAGCTCGAGTTATACGGTAAAAGAAGAAAATTCACCATACCAAGAACACACTTCTAAGCAACCAAGCACTTAGCATTGCCATCGCCACTTATAAATAATTGAAGGAAATGACCTAAGTCACGCACAGCTTATACTACTTGATTCCTTTGGGCAAAGCAAAAATAATTTATTAAAAAAAACAAAGAGACTTATCTTTGGAACGGTGCGGGGACCACTAACTCCTGATCTTCAATTGGAAAATCGGGAAAACCCAGGTTAATCTTTACTTCCTTCTGGCACTCTTCTTTTCTATTAGGCACCCGTGAATCTTGATGCTTTCTTCCTTTACTTCTTCTTTTTTTTGTTTTTAATCCACTTAACCAAAACTAAAATTGCTTGCAGGTAATATCTTCGACCACCTGCCTCGTGTTTGCTTTCAAAAACCCAACTCTCTGACAAAAAAAAACAACCGCTGCACAACCAGAGATGAAATGCCTCCCCCTCGTTTCCGGTTTTGTGTCGGTCTAGATTTATGCTAGACACATAGCCCATTTACTTTTGTGTACTAGTTTAGTACACGAGCGTTTCTTTTCTGATTTTTTTCTTGTGGCTTTGGCGTGCTATTGCTTTAGTTGCATTTCAGAGGTTGTTGTCTGAAGCAAGTTATCATCGTACATTTATTTTCGATTAACTTCCCTTAATTAGCCAGGTTCTCTTTCCAGGCGTTATTACCAAAAGAAGAAGGCCAGAAGGAATTCAGCGGGCCCATTTAAGGCCAAAACAAAAGTTATGTCCGCAGACCGCACAAGATAAGCATGAAGAAACTTAAACTTAATTTGGAATCCGCTATCCTTTTGCCGCAGAGCTTAATGCAGGCCCCCTTATTCTTTAAGCCTTAATTTAGCCTTTTTCCCAGTTCATCTTGCCTCCTCCTTTGAGCTCTCTCTCTCAAAACGACCGAGACTATGTTGGGTGTTCTGAAAGTAAACATGACTGCAGTATGCTAATATCTTTTTACATGTAAGTAACATTTAACATTCACTTTTTAATTTTGCAAATAATTTTCCTTTTCTCATTTGACGGATCCGGTAATTCAACAGTAACAATATTTACCAATTCCAAAAGCTCTGAGAAAGCTCAATAGTTAATAAGCAAAGATTAAAAAAATTATTAAAAGTAAAAAATTAAAAATAATAATATTATAATAAACCGGCCAAGTGCGAGTCGGACTCGCACTCGAAGGGTTCCTTCCCATCGTACAATATTTAACACTATGTACTTTTTAGATCGAATAAAACAAAAGTTATTGTATTGTATTTGATTTTTAACTTTATTTTATTTTCATTATTTATTTTTATGTATATAGTGTTACTCACTTTTGAAAATTTAATTACGTTTCAAAATATACAGCGCTTATTGAAGTCAGCAAAAAGCTCGAATAAATCAAGTTTCTTTCCCCCTTAAATGTTTAATTCAATTTTATTTTCATGATTTGTTATTATAGCGGCAATAGAAAAAAACACCATGTGAAAATTTTAACTGTTTACCTATGACGGTTCATTAGATACAGCCCGCAGACAGACAGACGGTCGGACGGTAGGACGGACGGACAGCGGAGACTTAGTAATAGAGTCCCGTTGTCACCCTTTGTTCACGGAGCCTTTAAAACTCAAAAATTTTGAAAAAGTAAATATTAAAATAGAAGCTGAATCGTCGTTGTTCTGGGTAAATACCAAGTGTCACAGGCTATTCGAAAGTTTTGGGACACCCGCTTTTGCAGTCACTCAACGGCAGTTGAGCATACAATTTATTTAATGCAGTTTCTGTATGGAAATATTATTAATAAAAGTTAAATTCCAAAACTAAAAATCATAAAAAGAAGCATGCAATCTCGATTTTATTGCATGGTTCTCTCTTCGAACTATGATTTTGGGGAATTTGTCATTGTGAATTTTCAGTCTGAGGAGTTCGCGCAAGGCGATATAATCGTGTTTTTGGGGCTTATATGTCCTAACCGGATGATATTAGCTTGACTGAGGCATGATTATACGACGGTTGCGAAAATGTAAGTATGAGGAACAAAATTATACATCTATAAGATCCATTTCCTCAATGGTTAATATTATAAAGTTTTGTTTAATATATATTAAAAGCTTTTGACAAAATTCTGAAATCTCTTCATATTCAATGAACTTCCGGCTTTACCTTGATATTTTGTTTCCTCCTTTGCCTAGAAATTTTCGCTTTTTTATTTCACTTAAACGAACGAAACATTGCCAATTTATTCTATTGCGCCACACCTTATGGGATCTTATCACGTCTTATAAATTTTTCACCATTTCCAACTTTACAGCTATACCAAGCCATACCGTCCCTTCTCATCGTACTACATCCAAATGTATACATGAATTCACATACGGGATTTATACTTTTTAACATAAATTTCAACTGATACATGGGCTTAAGGCAATTTATGGACCCTTTGGTTTTTATATGATGCTCATCAGCAATCTGTTACTTTGCTACATATGTATATAACAACATTCATACATACCTAGGTTACATGGGCGAAATCGTCCATGCCTCATTGCGAAAAGTGGAAAATTATTTTGCTGGGAGAACAGAGGATATGTGCAATCAATTTTATTTAATGTTTCCTCAGATGTTGTTTTTTACTTTCTTTTTTTAACTTGATATGCTTTCGAAAACAATTTTCACAATTATTTAAGTGAATGAATTTAAAGTAGTTTACATACTGCTGGAGATAAGGATTTATCAAATTCAACACTCAAATTCAGTTATAAAGCATTTAGGGTAGATTATATTCTCGTTGTTATATGATATAATATCCTTGCAGACATTTGCCAGTTTCAGAAAGCTAAAAATATATTTAAGGGCTCACGCAGAATTGATCTAGTATAGTTGAAAGTTGAGAAAATTTATGCTTTTCGTTCTTTCTATTGCAGTTTATCGCTATCCGTTCCATTCTAATTGTAGTGTGCGTATATACTTACACATCTTTGAGATTGGCACGAAAATTGCTGATGATGGGCCTCTCCTTTAGTTACTTACTCCTAGCTTACTACTTTTTCTTATAGGCAGGGTGGCGAAAGATCCAAGGACGGAGGCCAAGGTGCACCATAATGCTAAACTGTTCCAATAAAGAAGAACGCTCAACAAATAGGTCCTGTCCTCTTAATGAAGGGTATCATGTCCAGGTATGGTAATCCTTACAGATCATTAAAAAATAGAGGAGCAGTCCCAAGAGTCCCAAGAGTCCCAAGAGTAAAGGCCAGACCGGCGTACAGGAAAGACATATCAGGCTATATTTCCACGCAAGACAGATAGTCTGTTAGGACGGCATATCTTTGTTGATGAGCGTGAAGCGAGCTTTAGTCATCAATGATGCCAACTAAAGTCCTGCATTGGTTTTTCCGAGAGGTAAGAAAAAGTTAGTGAACTTTCTAATGGGCTCATAAAGAAAAAGTTTTATACACCTGCACGTGCTCAGATTCGCCCATCATTGTATTTTGTACAAACGTCTAGATTGAAGAGAAATGCGATCACTGGCAACGAAATAGTAGGTTCTGATCCAAGAAGCTATAGGTAACTAGAGTCCGACCTTGCTAGTAAGTTCACACTCTCATTCCCCATGATTTTCGTGTGCTAAAGGTATAAATTTTTCTAGCGTACGAGGAATGCTCTTTAAAACCCTCCCTCAGTCCTCTTTAAAACCTTTCCCTATCAGGAGAATTTAAAGAAAATCGGAGGTTTTCTCGTTCCAGTTCACATGGCATTGAACAATGGGAAGAACCACTCCAGTCGTCCTTAAAATATCTCCGTAAGCGCAATCTACATACATCCTTTTAACATCTGCCTAAAAATCAAGATGCAAGGGTTGCAAATTTAGTCAGAGTTTAAAGTTGGCTATTGCCGTGGACCTGGTGGATCCTCTAATGCCTGTGTATCTGATTAGTAGTTACTAGTTAGATATTTTCCAACAAAAAATTTATATGTCTTTCTATCGGTTCTAAATGCAGCATTCATATCATCCATCAGGATGATACGCGACGATATATCTCTCTTATATGAGGCAGTTCGAAAATAACGCCGATAATAACCAGTCGTATGGAGCTTGTTTTTGTTTTGTTTTGTCCGCTTTTGCAATGCAATATTATCAACGATAACTGTGCCCTTCACATTGGTTTGGGAAATATTTCTCCTGCATCTGGATTCACTAAATCTATGAATATGACTTTACAGCGATTTACCTTACATTCTATTGCCCGAATTACATCATGAATAAATTGTTCAATTTCATTGTTTGGAAGCTCGAGTCTTTTTGGGAGAAGATTGGTAGCGTTCAGTGAATCCTTCAAGAAGGCTTAGAGCTTACGAAGTTCACCAAAACTGGGATATCTCAGTGTGGATATATATATCATAAGTGCTCACCCTTTTACCTGTAGTATTTCCTCCATACACAGACGCATATGGAGGATATATTGGAGCATTCGATTATGTCTACAACTTGGTATCTAACTTGCTGTTCATAAGTTTGTAATACAATTAGCAAGATTTGTTGAAATTATATTTTGGTCTTTATTTTCTTCTTTTTTCTTTTAGTCTGTTCAATACATCTTTATATTATTTTGATTATTGTAAGAAGTTGTAAGATAGGTTGCTTAAACTTTTTCCTTTTTTTTCACTTAGTTCTCACCATAATATATATATATGTTTTTTATTTAAAAGAATTATCTTGTTGTAATATACAGTCAATAAACATTTGAAATTTAAATTTGAAATTTGATTCTTATTACTTTGGATATCGAATGAACTTAACTTTGGGCTACCAAAATCTTACGAAATCAATATCCGAGTATCCACCATTCCTAGACTGTATATGTTACACTCGATTGGCTATAACCAGTTCCAATCTCCTACTTGGTTTCTATCTATCTGAATGACAGACATTGCATACCTACATACATACCTGACATACTGGACAATGATAAGAAAATTTATGGCTGAATAAATGTTTTTGTTTTGTTTTTTTTGTTGTTTTTTTTTCAAAATCACAATTTCTTCTATGTATCTTCAGATCTCCACGATGATAACTCTACAGTCTGCGAAACTCTTCTTGCTTACAAAAATACTCGTTTCCGTTCGATAGACTTAGAAGCTAAGAAATATTCTGACATTAGCTTCATGAGATGGAATGAGTTTGAAAGTTAATTTTCGGACCTGCACTTTAATATACTCTCCCGGTGCTTATTCCAAAGTTTAAGTTCTTTGAGAAGTTCGATAGTACAAATTACCAAATAACTTTTAGGAACCGTAATACTAACTAAAATTTATGAAAGCAGCTCATAAAGCTGCGATTCATATATTTTGATTTTTAGGGTTCCGTACCCAAATGGAACCCTATCACTAAGACTTCGTTGTCCGTCCATCACCATTTTGTATCTCATGAACCGTAATAAGTAGACACTTGAAATTTTCACAGACTGTGTTTTTCTATTGCAGCTATAACAACAAAAAATAATAATAAAACAAAAGTAGGGGCCCCCGTAAAAGAAAAGTGATTTTTTCGGCGTTTTTTTTAATCGTTTTATTCTCATTCATTATTAGTTATTATCATAAGGAGGCATTTTTTTTCTTCAAATGCAAGCATTAGTTTTTTCACATGACGCCTACTCTCATTTGGAAAAATAAATAAAAAGTACATACTGTGAAATTTTGTACTCGCACTTGGCCGGTTATTTTTCATTGGGAATACCTTATAAACGAAAATCACAGTCACTTCCACAATGTGTTTCTTCAACCAATAAAACAGGTTAATCCAAACCATACCTGCGCATTCGAAAGGATATATTAAGTAAGGAAGAACCTTTCATCAAAATTGTTTGTCATGGAAAAATGTTTGGACCTTTTTCTATCTAAAGTCAAAAACAGCTCCACATATGATTTTGAAGCGCGCTCCAAAATATAAGTACGAAATACCTGTTTCCTTGCTCCTATAAAAAATGATTTTGAACAACTTAGAAAATCCGTGAAGATATATAAAATGACAACCCTCACAAGAAATGGTTTGAAGAAGTAATTTTTGCTAATCTATGTGCAAAGGTAAAGGGTTTTTTCACTGCGTGCATTATATGAATTTTTTCTTTACATCACGTGAAAAATCTCCGTCCCTCTTCCGCCATATAAATCGTTAACAATTTATTCTAAGGTTCCTCGCTCCTGTTGCATATTGCGTAGGTTGCCGTGTGTTTTAAATTAATTTAGCAAATTTCAGAGCGTTTCAAGAATTCATTACCTAATTGACGACATAAACAGCAGTTATTGCAGTCTTTACTTGTCTTGAAGAAGTATAAGCTTCAATCATCATTAGAATTTCCAGGGAAAATGTTTTAAGTAAATAAGAACCACGCAATCGAAGTCAGATTCAATAAAACATGATACCATGTCACCTTTTGTATAAATCGCAATGGACAGGCTTATTAGCTTGGAGTTAACTGGGCCTTTTATGGCATGGCAGTGATGAGTGGGAGATACTGTTGAAAGAAAACCGCAAATGATTGTAACATTTTCAGAGCCACCCACTAAGGGGATAAGGTCATATCCTTCGTACGATTCTTTCTTTTCAGCTCCTTCAATTAACGATTTATATCTGTGTGTTGTTTGTGTTAGAGATGTGTCGGTCCGAAACGAATAGGTCCAATCTGAACGGGTCTATACAAGGAATGAACAAAACCGGGTCCATAATAGTGGAGGTGACGTTCACTCGTTCCTATGTTTAAGCCAAGTTATAAGACATGGACAAAACTTATTTAATAGTTACGTTTGTCATATTGGTGCACAAGCCAAACGTAACTATTAAATAACTATTAAAACAGCCAAAAAAATAACGTAAAAAAATCGAAAGTAAATCCATTAGCAGAAGGAAGCTACAATAAACAGATTTGTTTCCTTCTCTTCTGGGAAAATACATGCTATCGGGTCTTTTATGAGAGAGAACAACCTTTAAAATAATTAGCAAGGATATTGTTAACCTTGAGAGCACACCGGCGACGATATTAAATTAATAAGCAGAGAGTGGTTGTACGTACCGAAGCTCAACTTTCGATTTGTGTCTGCTTCAAGATCAGTTTGAGTGCGACCATCAAGTTTGAAGGATTTGAAATATACAAAAAGCGGGTGATAGTTTTTAGTTAGTCATATATTGTAATTGTAGTATTATTAGATATTCTCGGTATAGTACTTTAGTATGATAGAATGTTCGGTGTTGTTAATGCTGACGCAACTCGTTAGCGATATAGTATTCTTGAGTTGTAGTTCTATTTAGAACACACAGCCTACTGAATGTTTACTTACACCTATCCATCTTTTCTGTTTACAAAAACTGGATGAGTCAGCGCCCAACCTAAGGACGGACCTTTCGAGTGTCAACTATTCTTGGCTATACATACTAAACATAACAAAAAAACTGTAAAAGAAAACAATTTTCTTTTGACCCAATATTACATTATACCAATTATTGTTCCTCATTTCAAAAGATTAAGAAATAATAAAAGACTTAAGTACCTATGTAGCAATTTAGTTAATTGTAACATTTTATAGAGAATTAATTCAATACACACCCGAAATAATTAACATTTTGAGTGAAAAACTTTTAAACGCGACCAACACTTGCAAAAAAAAAAAAGAACTTGCAACTAATGAACACACATCACCTGCAAACAGATGCATTGAAAGGAAACGATGGATTATTTGAAAATTCAAACGCGGGAACATTTGAAAACCGCCCACTGACCGAGGTACAACTATGTTCGAGGCACCACACCTTCCCCTATTTAACGAAAATAGCTTTGCAAGTTTATTCTCAGAAGAAAATTGCTTTTAAGGCTTAGACAGACGGTTTGCTGTAATGTAGACTAGAGAAAAACGTATTGCTTAGAAATTTATACCTGGAATCTTAAATTTTATGTAGATTAAGCCAAAAGTGTAGGGTCTTCCTGAAATATTTAAATTTATTTTTCACCTGGCAATCTTTTCTTTGTTTCACCGATACCTGACTACATTTCACCGAGACCTGCCTACATTTCACCGAGACCTGTCCCCAATCGGAGCACTAATATTTGAAGCATAAAACATACAATGTCCTGAATGTTTATCTAGAAAATGAACTTAGTAATTACTTAACAAACATAATATAAAATCTTGTAGTTACCCAAAGTGGAAGGTGACTTTTCAAATAAAATAAAACAAGCCATGAATAAGTTTTTGCATGCAGGAGTGCATATTGTTTGAGATGCTACCTATATACATATCTTAAGTATAAAACATAAACTTTAGTGGTGAAACAAAAAGCTTTTAACTTCTTTTAAGGTTACTAAAAAGTTGTTTCATGAAACCTTCTTTTTATAATCCTTCTTACTCGAAACAATGCGCACTTTTATACTCAAGTACTCCATTCTCAATTCGGTGTATTTAAGAGTGGTACCTGTCCGCAAACCCTTAGCAATTCTCAAAACTACCGACACACATCTGGGAATTCATATATCCATTCTTGATCTTGCTTCATGTCCTTATAAATTAGTTCAATATATTTTTTCCGGTGTAAACCGTCGCCTGATACGAAGCGAGATTAACGTACATATAAGGTGTTCATTACAGCAATTCACATTAATTAAGAATTATAAACTGGCTAAGGTATTGCAGTTTAATTAATCTTAAATGTGAAATTAAGGGCGAGAGGAAGACATTTTTCGAATGGCTTTATAATCTTTTTGCACTTTTAGTTCTCGTAAAGAATTGTAACAATAGTCATTGGAAAAATATTCTGAGATAATAAGAAATTTTACATGAATCTATAAAAACTACTCTATTAGAGCTTTAGTATAGGTACTAAATTAACTGCTTCTTCGTCTGTAGCACGGCTTAACTCTTTCCTTCTATTTATTGGAGGAGGAGGTGTTGTCAGCATATTCAAAATTGAGAGAGCTGCGGGGTCTAGCCTTTAAGAGCGTAAATATGATGGAAAATATATAAAACTAGTCAAATTTTTATCAACACTAATCATTTTCTCGCAATTTCTTCAGTATATAAAATTGGTTTTTAGAGTTTTTCAACACGCAGTAAGGCATTAGCTAGGTAGGCTTTTAATATATTGTGTTAAATGAAATATAATACCAATAAAAAATTATAAAATATTTTTATACCCTAGATGAAATCTATAGGGTATACTAATTTTGTCATTCCGTTTGTAACACCTCGAAATAATGATGGTAGAGCAAAATGGATTGGACACCCATTCATAATATTAAAAGTTATTTTGATTTTTGCATGTCCGCCCGTCCGTGCGCACGATAACTTGAGAACACGTATACTTAGAGAGCTCAAATTTTGTACACGGACTTTAAAAAAAAAGTAAAATTTAGTTCGAAAATGAGACAATGCGGGCAACTCCTTCGTGGAGTTTCAGTACATGATGTTTTTACTACATTAGCAATTAAACTGTCAAAAATGGACTAAATCGGGCAACTCCTTCTTGGTGTTGCCATATAAAAATTTAGGTTTTTTACGTATACTTTGAAAACCATCAGTCCAAGGCATTTTTATTGTACTAAAAGCTTCTGCAGAATACGAAATCCTATAAATTTGGTTATAATCATTTTTTCTGTGCGACAAACCGTTCTAGAAATATATGTGAAAAACAACTTCAAAATCAAACTTGAATAGATCGGTGATCATACGAAATTTAATACGGGCATTCATCTAGGGTATCATAAGAATTGGTCTTAGACCAATTCTAGCTTTTTTACTTGTTATTACTAACTTTGTGCTATACAGTCCGAAGATATTTTGTTTAAATCTCACTGAACGCTTGAAAAAGAAGTGAAAATCTATGTAAGTACAACGACTCTATGGGATCCTAGCTACTGCAGTCACACCCACAATCACACCTTTTACGAGTGAACTTGACGAACACGGACTAAAATATGATATATAATTGAGGTACAAACTCTTGTCACTCTCTCTGAGATGTTTTTGGATATCCCCTGTGTTGGTGGACTTACCAACCGCTACCAATTGCCGTGGCTTGACATTTTGACACATTTCTAACAAACTACTGCTATTATGACTGATATATTAAATTAATCCTATCTACTATATCCCACCTTTTAAAAATCTCTCAATATGGAGCCAATAACTCAAATTCATTCTACTGATTTATCACGCTCTACTTAATGATTTTCATCTCAAACTTGTGCATATACATTAAGAACTGATCCTCAGACAGGAGATCCTGTTTCTCTGTAGCCAGTATTATGACAGGGTTACTAAGCCGTTTCAAGAAAAACGTCTGGCTCAAGGATTTTCTTTAATGCACCGAGCTGTTGCCAATAGCTTTATTACCGACAAATGTTGTTTTATTATAGACGGAAATGTAACTTAACTTTTTTGTCTATCACTTGTAAAAATCAAATTAGTTAATAGTGCGTTTTCATTGTACCGAAGTTACATACGTAATGTCGCTGTTCCAGCCCGATTTTGACGAAATCATCTTCGAAATCATGTAATTTATATACAAGAAAACTTAACCAAAATCATTTAATTTTAGCGTAATTTCCACTTTTTGTCAAACTGGTTCATTTGACATTTGTTGTATACACTTATCAAGAACTTTTTAAGGAAGAAATTAATTAATGTTATATTAATGTTGCTGATACTTTATGTGACAATATATCAGATGAAATTTTATACCCGAAAATCGAATTAAATTAAAAAAATATATTTTCTTGTTTCTAGTCATATTTAATTGCTTATAATGAATTAAACTCATTCCTATTTTAATTTTTAAAACGTTATGTTTACCTGAATACTACTCATATGTAGTATGGGAGAGACGGAGCATGATAAACACTATCTTTACCTTATTCTTCTGGCGGTGATTGCATGGCATAAGAAAACGTTCAGTAAGTAATATTTTGTATTGGTAGCTCCAACTCTGCCATAGTGCGAAAGAGAGAACTATAAAGCTTGTGCCAGGATAATGGCAACATTATTAGTCCATTGTTATGAATCAATGATTACGATAAATTACAGAAGATTGTCTTTGCAGATTATTTCATATGCTCGATGTTTCTTCGTGGATAGTCACCTATATATCTGAACAGAACGAGTGGACTGACCCCCTTGATGTTATAGACGGTGGCACCCACACTCTAAAAATTTTAGTGTAAATTTACTATTAAAATAATAGGAAATTAGTTACTTCGTGTTATTGTAGTAAATTTACACCAAAAAATAAATGCAAATTTTCACTCATTCATAGAGTTTTTTTTTACTCTACAGAGGTAGTAAATTTTACTACATTGAGTAAATAAATTTTGATATAATTTTACTTTACAAATGTAGAAAATTTCACTACATTGAGAATGTAAATTTTGATAAAATTTTACTCTACGAATGTAGTAAATTGCACTACATTGAGGAAGTCAATTTTGATAAAATTTTACTCTAAAAATATAGTAATTTTTACTACGTCTGTAGAATAAAAAAAAAATCTATGAATAAGTCAATAATTTTAATACATTGAGCAAGTAAATTTTGATAAAATTTTACTCTACAAATGTAGCAAGTAAGTTTTACTATATTGAATAACTAGTGTTCAAGGTATTATGCCGGTCAGATTGAATTTGAGTCAACTTTTAGGGAGCCCTGAAATTCGGAATACAAACCAAGTTGGTGAAGTTGAATTCAAAGTTCAAAAATGAATGAATGCGAACTCTAATTCAATTTTCAGGGGGAAAAAGCATGATTTATTTCGTACCTGAAAATTCACTTTAATAATTACAAAGCAAAATTTTAATTACGAGTTTAACATCACAAATATATAAAATGAAATGTGCTTTTCCTCCACATATGGCGTTAATGAAAAAAACAATTTTCCAAACAAAAAAGTGCAAAGCTAGTTAGTAATAAATAATGTATTTACAGAATTGAATGTTACATTCTTATCTTTAAATAAGTGTTTCCTCCTTTTCGTACTAATATTTGATTATTTTTTATGGAATTTTACAGTGTACTAATTTTTTCATCAAACTATTTATTTTGATTAGAGTGTTTATACTTGCCCCTCATAGTTTCCGGATAATATTTTAAATAATATCGTACCATAAATTCTAATGTTTTTGATACCTATTTTGGATATTATTTGGCATATGAAATCAACAAAATTAGAATTTTCATGTTTTGTTTTTTCCATGAAGATGTACGCTATCTGTTTCCAAAATAAAGCGGCATCTGTTATATAAAAATGTTTTCACATTTCACCTGGGGTATAATGAAATAGAATGCATGGACCTTGCCTACAATAGCAAGAAATGGTATATTTGTTGGTATTTTTTCTGAACTTCCTCCAAGGTTGTACCTGTCAAAAAGTTAATTGTATAATTATTTAATATGAATATTGTTAAAAAAAATTTGGACGTACCTCAAAATGTATGAACAAGAACGTTACGTCTGGTCGCTTTCAACAATTGTAAACGAGTGATATCTATGCCAGTAAACACGATAATTACTATAACTGGGAACGATTTTTGACACATCTCCCAAAGACATTTAAAATTGCAATTACTTTTTTCACGATGAAAATATAAATGTTTGGTATACCTGAGTATATACTTATCACTAAACTGACAAAGCTCAAATATATTCATGAGCACACTAAATATTTATAACCTTTTCGGCTGTACGGTAAGACACATACTGAGGACGCAACCATGCAAACTGAGACAAGTTGAATTTTACTTTTTTCAGAGCAGTAAAATTATGACAATTTACTGCATTCATTTGGGGAAATTTAAATCAAGTTAAAAGAATTACCACATTTGTTGTAGTAATCATTTTATTTACACTTCAAACGTGTAGTTATCAATTCAAAATGTAATTAAACTACAAATGTAGTAAAATTTACTATTAAGATTGTAGCATATTTATATAAAGTACTTAGAGTGCACAATCGCAGTTATCAGTGAGAAGTAATCTTAGACGCCACGACAGCTTCCGGTATTATAACTGTGGAGAATACTCGAGATTAGTCAGTAGAGATCTTAAACGGAGCATTTATATATTTTGTTATTGCCGGGGTTGAAAATGGGAATACGCTGCCCTGATCTATGCCTGAGTCAAGTCGGCTCGTTTCAAAAATTAGTAACGTGGAGCTGCTCAACGGTTTAGGCAGTTCTGTGGTCGGAGAAGACCGCCACAGCTTCCACATCTGCTGTAAATAACGCACAACTAGTTCCACTAAAAACTCATTCTCACAGCTTACCTTCCTTAAGAAAATTTCAGAATTTTATAGTAACTCTGAAAAACCTTAAGTTTTCCTTCCTGTCATAAATGCGTGTATGCAACGTGTTTCTTGGATTATTTAACTGCTGTCACTCTAAATATACTTCTCATTTTTCTTATTCAGTTTCAGGTTTAAAAAAATGTCGAGTAAAGTATCCCCACTACATAAATATGCAAATATGTATAGGAATTATAATTCTTTAAAATAAAAGAACAGACCCATTATATTAGAAATGCAAATTTATTATCGTAAAACTTTCAATAGTGACGTATCGCAAATTTTGGAGCGATAAGAATTTATATTTCTGATACTTTTTCTGGTGCATCCAAAACAGCCCCGCAATAACCACCTTGACGACTTTAAAGCAAAGGATCATATTCTATTCTAAATATCGACAAGAATAAAAAAATCCTTGGGGAAATGTAGAGTCCGATCGTGAAAACAAAGCACAGTGAAACACGGTATATATACTCGTATATATTGAAGGAAAATATTTAGAGGAAATGTTTTTTTTTAAATCGAGTGTACTTTAACCGGAAACTTTCTCCAACTGTACATAGGCCTGAAATTTTGAATTTTAAAGCTCACACATTGAAAAACGGAGCTCTACTTCTAAAACCTTTAAATGTAACATTCATTGTAAAAGTAATAGTAATGCTCATATTGTTTCAATCTATGGAGAATATGTAGTAGGTACATATGTGGATCATTGACTCGCAATTTGTCAAATTTCATTAATTATGTATGACAAATTTCCATAATTTCTTAGTACTTTTGTTGAAATGGTGCGGTGCTGTCCATTAAACCTTTTCAATGGAATTTCTGTTCTCTGCCAGCGAAAAGATAACTAGCATCCATTTCCATGAATTTCTTTAAGTACATAATATGCATTTAAATATAATGACGGAACCTTACCTATCGACAATAGGAATCTTAAGTAGCCAAGCGTATATATTCGTATCATTTTAAGCAAACATTTCACCTTAAGTCAAATAATTTGTTCAGATGCACATGTTATCTGAAACCAACTCAAAATATAAGATCAAAGCCAACCTCCTTTTGTGGACTTGTTTAACATGTAAATTGGAAGCAATTTTCGCTCTATTGATTCTCCAAGTCTTAACTATGTTTCGTCAAATTTACTCAACATTGTAAATTGCATTCACAGAACTGGTAGCGTAAAATGCATTTTGTTTCTTAGATGCTATGTCTGCAGAAGATGTGGTGGACGGACATGGTTTCACAGAAGACTCAAATGTGACAACCTCCTTTTCATGGTTGTAATAAAGAAATTTGAAGAACAATGCATTACTTGTTAAGTTTGTGGACATTTCTCTTTTACCTTCAACAAACCATTTGTTATAATCACTTATGCTAGATTTGGACAGAGCTACTTACACGAAGTAGATTTTTCATCTAACAGGCTTAAATTTATTGAAAATAATTTCAATAAATTTACAAAATGCATTTTAAGTGCAAAAAATTGAACTTTTCGACCCAGCGATAAGAGAGGCTACTTACATTCAAATATAATCCAACAGGTAATTTGTATAGCATACAGTAATTTTGTTCATAATTCAGCAGAAATACGTGACTAGAGCTCAGTAACTAAGAATTATGGGTAAATTTTTATCTCCAGGGAAAATTAGTCAATAACGAATTCACATATCGTAGCTCGATCTTTCATTTATACCTCCAGGACACAGACAGAATAGAAGTCAAACGGAGTATAATTTTTCAAACACAATCTTATAAAACCTAAGAAAAAGGGAGAGATATGAATTAATAGAAATAACTTATAAATTCTTTACAATACAACATTATAAATAATTTGTCCACGTCAAGAAAACCACTATATACATAATTCTTATGATAATACTACCTGTATACATAGGATAAATTTACTGAATGTTTGATTCAGGGTAATTAAGTTATCTATTTAGTTGGACCCATTTACACGTGCATATAAATTAAGGTAATGCCGATAATTACTCTTGTTTCATGCGTTCATATTCATGGCTATTTTCTTTTACACGAAGCTCAACAATATACTCTCTCCTTACTTGATTTATACTTGTTTCTTAGCTAGAATTCAAAAATTTTCTGTTCCTCGATTTTGTAAATGAAAACCATTGCATAACTTACTCTCTCCTTCGAAAATCTCCCTTAGCATTGTGCTAGATATGCCATTATAGGGATTAGATAAATATTCTGGTGTTATGCAAGATTGCAAGTTTATTTTATATAAACCAACAATTTAATTTCGTCGCCCTAGAGGCTAAGCTACTTCGTATATAGGAAAACTATAACTGTCATATTAAACTTGGTGCTTTACATTCCTTCGATATAGTAATGATGTTTTATAACGTAATTATAAAAATTATATATAAGTTAAATTAACTGTCACAGTTCCATTCAAAACCAAGCTAAGCAAAATCTATGTCTTTGGTGGCTAGAATTTAGAGGAATTCATATGTTTTTGTACAATATATAAATATATATATGAATTTTATAAAAGACAATATTTCATTTTCCATAGGTTATACTCGTTATTTTAACTGCCAGATGATGAAGTTAATCGTTATTAATTTGGTCATATACATAAGTACCATTCCACGGCATCGTCGTCCTCTTTCATCGGTTGAAAATATGACTCTTGTGAGTTTTGTCTTTCACAAGACTTTGTTGAAATATGACCTGCCGAATTTCGCAAAAACCTTGAGGCTATATTCGCATAAGATACAGTTGACTCAAGAATCAAGCCTATTTAATCATTATTTGTTGTGTCGCTGATTTGATATTTAATAGATATTTTATAGCCTCGGTTGAATGGTACTGATGGAAATTATCGGGTTTTAAAAAGTGTAATCCAAACACCTTAAATTGACATTGTAAAATAGAGAATGTGCTTCAATTTTTCATCTTCTTTGGTGGATTATATCCTATTTCGCTGTTTATTGAGTTTACAGTAGGTATCTAGTTAGGACTCCCGAAATAATTGTTAGTATCTAAATAGCTTCAAAATAAAAAAGGTTTTCTTTTGTGAGGATCTGGAATAAACCCTATGAGGGAAAAACTAAAAAGTTAAAGATAACTTTTATTTCATAACCAAAACGAAGAAATTATGAAATAATGGTTAACCCTTAACCAGAAAAAAATTATCAGAAAGATAACTTGTAAATAATTTTGTTCCTGAATTTTGGTAGAATTCCCATATGAATGCTGTTGAAACTCTTTTGATTCTATCAATGAAGGAAAAGGTTAATTATTTTTAATTCTGGAGCTAAGGAGCTCAACTCTTCAAAAATCTACCAAGTTAGATCTAAAATGATTAATATCTGATATTGATTATCTTAATAACAGGGCCGGCATGGGTTTTGAAAGCGGCGCGGGCAAATTACGAGAAACCAGTCCGTTCGGGTGATCAAAAATGGCTTTTTTTAAAGAGGTGAATAACCTAAATTATTAGGCTGGCTAACTTTCTATTGAACCGAGCAGAAAGAGAGCAAGACACCGTTTTCTATTCGCAAATCATTTTTAAACTCGGTATGCATTTGGCTCATATGGAAACTTTTCCACTGAACAAAACAAAGCATAAATGTTTGCTAATCGAAAAGAAGTCTTCTCACAAACGAATAATGCTATATTTCAAAGAAGGAATGCTAGATTCATGCTAAATACAGAGCCTCTAATCATAAAGAATAGATAAAATTGGATTTTTTTCTGGAATTTGCAAGATTTAATTAAGAAGAAGAAAGAAATTTATATAAATACAGGTAACATGTCAGTAAGAATAAAATATGTATAAGAGCGATCGGTCCTTTCAGCTTTAAAATGGTTTCTCTGTAAAAACAGTATCGGAGAGATCAACAATTTTACTCGTGTAGTAGAGTGAGGCAAATGAATCACTTAATTTAGGCATTGAAGCAGACGTTGAAGCTTAGAAGCGCAGTTGAAATTTTTTCTTTTACTAAGAATGAAAAAAAAAATTAACAACATATGCATTTCACAAATATAAATTGTTTTTGAGTTATCTGTGTATTCAAATAAATTTTTTGTTCTCCAATTGAATTTATTGAATTTATCCGCTTGAGAAGGCTGAAGTTGGTTCGTGATTCTGACATGGGATACATTTTGGGCAGGCCTATAAAATTTGCTGAAGATAAAAAAGAAGCGACTTGAACGTTTTAAATCACAACATAAGGTTCGTACACCAATTTTTGAATCGATTCATCTTCTTTTATTTTACCTGACGATATAGAGGTACGAAACATTGGAATAAGTTTCGGAAGATTTTGGACTCCTTTTCGGTGATCTTTGTAGCAAAATGAACGCCGAGAGTCTGAGAAAATCCGTCTTTGGATTTGCTTCAATCAATTCACGACTATAGCCTACAAGAATTCTATCCGTATAAATGTTTAAATCGGGCTGCGAGTTTTTCTGATATTGCCAATGATCTTCATGTCAATGAAGATTCTGCAAATTGAAGTTAATTACAAATTACCTGCGATCTGCAAGAAATTATAAAATAGTTCACAGTGAACAAAGCTACAATAATCCATCTACATAACCTTGCAAAAATTTTATCGAACTGATTCACCTAAATATTTTTAAATATACGTACCTGCTTGCAAAAAAATGAATATCAACTAATAATTTTATGTCCAATAAATATTGTTTACTATTCTTTTGTACTGATTTTTTAAAATCATAGTCAATTACTGCTAACTTTGTTCAGTCAGATGGTAGACCACGTCAGGATCGGTAAAGTCATATTAGGTTATGTTGAGAATTTTATAGATCAGGGCCGTAAATTTATACGTTTGCCTCAGGCGCCAAAACAAGTTATTATAGTTCTACCTGAAGGAACTGAAGGAAGACGTGAGCTCTTAACCCTTTGTTACCGACTTTGTTTTTGGAAATTTCTTTTAACTGTTTAGAAATTCAATCGCTCTATTATTTACTTATATATCCCAATATAGTAACAAAAACACTGCCACTGATTCACCAAATGTGGAAAAACTCGGACTTATTGGAATATTTGGGTACTTTCACCCTGGCATAACTTTCATAATACTCACGGACGATGGTGCCAATTTTAATGAACAAACCAAAGTATTGATTTCTTGCAGTGCTGAGTTTACAGTATTACCGTATTCTATTAATAACACTGGACATTTATCATAAGTAAAGACTCTAATAATTTTGCTCAGTGCCATATATGTATATACTCTACTTCAAAATTGATTTGCATGAAATAAAATTAAATGATTTTTTAAAATTTTAAAAATAAAACCAAAATTTAGAAACAGTATTATTGTCTGTCAATTTTGAATTTGTTTTAAAAGGACATATGAACTCTTTTGTTACAAAATAGAATAAAATAGAATACGTTTTTTGAAATAACAATGATATGATAAAAATATTGGCATTATTCTTATAAAAAAGTGAATGATTTTGAAGCCACAAGAATGTCAAATTTACCAAATAAAATGCTATCTTGGCAACACTCATAAGCTACTTTGCCACCCCGGCTTGTAAGTGTTTATAAGTTGTGGACATTTCTGAGTATTTTAACTCATAGCTCTCCTAGCACAGCAACGTTCGACCAGAATACATGGTGAATACTTCGTAATTAGCCCGGAGACCACCAACAAACCCAATCGGCCATCCTCTTAGTCTTGCTCTGCTAAGTAAGAACTGAAGATCTCACTACCTGAGAAATTGGCCATGTTGGAGCTGAAGAGTTCAATGTCTGGCAATGAAAAATAGGTGAGAGTTGCTGCGAAAACTCTGATTTGAAAGAGATCAGAAGCACTAATTTTATACTTAAAAAAAATGGCTTACTTTGCTAAACGCTATATAAAATTTATTGTCTTAAGAAACTTTCGTATAACAAATTTTTATATTAATCAAACTTATATAAATATAATCAATAAAAATGCATGTGCAGTGATCTCTTTGTAAACAAAAATGTAAAATCGTGTAAATGCTTATGTTGCATTTCTTTTCCGTCCAAAGAGTGCTAAACTGAAATGGCATACAGTCATTTTACGTTATCAAGCAATTACGGCAATTAATTTAAAAGTTCGCTGGGTAGTATACTTGAGAGCACGATTTATGTTTATCACGGTGTGGACATCGTAATGGTGGTGACCAGTGATAATCAGGTTCCCTTTACTAATTTTGCTCTGAATTACTCAGTGGACTTTTATGAATGGCGCGTGGCTAATCAGATTAGATTTATTTTTATTATATTTTTTGTTCTTTGCCTTTGCCTTTGCCTCTGTATTGCATTAGGATATGTTTATTGTTAAGGTATGCTTGAAACTTGTTATCATAAATCTTGTAACGGTCCTTGATTTGAAGTAACTTGTAGAATGTCAATAGTTTCATAGAATTGTTAGTTGGCGGTGCACAAAATGCACCTTATTCGAAAAATATCACTAATATTAAATGAAAAAAAAAAAATCTCACCCGTCCTGGTTATTGGTTCACCAGAAAAATATTTCTTCAATATTATCATTATTGCTTATTTGTTCATTTGGTTCAAAATGACCATTAAATTGTTAACCTATTAGTTATAATTTTAACCAATAGCTGAAGTAATTGGAAGGAAAGAATACCTATATTGGTTTGCATTTAACAAACATTTTCAAGTGATAACCATCGGTTTCGGTCACTGGTTTTACTTCGATGTAAGCAATTCATTTTAGAACACATACTATTCTAGATTGATGATTGATGGGATGATATTAATAAGCCTGGACATTGGCTCTACCCTCTGCTTTGGGTATAAAGATCAATTTTACCTTTCTTTACACTTTAGGAATGAGTTTCTATAAATAGACAACAAGTTGGACGAGCACGAGAAAAAATTCTTTTCTTCACATTTTGTATACACAGCCACATTTGAATTTCCTTCCCATCCTCAAGAAAGGATATTACGCAAAAAAATGCAATTTGATTTTTTAGGGTACTTTCATCTATGCAATCGAGAATATGAAGATTTATATTCAACACATATCTTACCAACTTTCACCTCCTAACGGCCATTGAAACCATTAGTTATTCATCGAATGCTATTTAATGACATAACAATTGCATTTTCCAGACTTTCTCCAATTTTGCTTCTTAGTGACTAACGTGACTACACAGATTTACTACAAGCGTAGCGTGGCGACTCGCAACAGCACCCAAGTGAAGATGAAGAACGAAAAAATATATTTCTTTACTTAACTTTACTCGTTTTTCTCAGCCAGCTAACAATTTTCACTGCAGATAGTTCAGATCTACCTTTACTAAAGAGCATAATCTTATATAGGTAGGGGAGATGGGAGATAGTTGCAGCAAATATTATTTCTATTAAGAACTCCGAATTTTAGGTCATGAGACAAAAAAATATTTCATAATATGTTGGGACTAATAAAAATTAAGAAACTTTACATCTACTGCTTTTTTTTTTCAAAATAGGACATTTTACTGAAGAGCTTCCCATGTAGCAAAGTTGTTTTACCACAGCTGATGTGTCAATTCCAATTATTGACAACTGCGAAAAGACTGCGTTCGTAAAGCACAGTTTAATGAAATTTGTCAATTCCTATAATTGACCTTCGAATAAACTGCAATCACAAACATGAATCCACGAATGCTGAAATAAAATATTCTGGTGGAGTGTAGGGGTTAAATAAAAAGAGGAAATTTATCACTCAATTGTTCACTCAACTTTTTTATTGCAAGAAAATACTAATTTAGCGAACAAATGTTAATCTTATGCGAAAATTAATTACTGTGAACAAATACACTTAATTCTCTCAATGTGTAACTTCACTTTTAGTTCAATGATTCAAAGTATGTTTAGATGTATTTAATAACTAAAAGAAACTTAAATATGCAACAAAAAATATGTTTTACTCGAATTTATTCTTTTCTTTCAATAATGACAAATTAGACAAATTATGCAACGTTAATATTTCATATATACAAGGCAAAAAAAACTTTCCTTAGTTTTAATTTCGAGGAATTATGATAAGTTTTCCTAAATCTTGCCATAACTTATCGTTTCGCCATCTTTGATGTCAATTTACAAAATTCTTCTCATAATTCATTTTGTTCATCTTCATCCTTGTCCCGTTCACATCTTTGTGTCTCTTTCGCACTCATTGGTGTAAAGGGAATTTCGAAAATTCCCGATTATTCTGTAAAGCGCTGAAAATATAACGACGCGAACCCGCCCATTTGATTCCTCGTCTCTTTTCACCCCGGGGTGACATTTCAATCGTCGCGAGAAATTGAAGTTCGACGTGTTGTTTATCTTCGTAATGTAAGCCGCGCGCGAGTTTTATTTTATGTTAAAAATTCAGTGTTTATGTGAATCTTAATTATTCATTGAGAGAATTACGCATTTTAACACAGGTGAGTACATACATTTCTTACTTTTTATATGTTGATTAGATATTATTTCTGCCTTTTTACAAATGGCATAGATACCTGTCAAGGTGAATTTATTTTGCGAAGTCTCACCTAAGGTATCCGTGCATTCTTTGTAAAAAGTAATTAAATTATGTATACGTACCTGTACGTTATTATTTGTGTGCTTTTATGTTGTAGAACATAAATTTCTTGGATTTGCATGGTGCCTATATGGTGCTATGTACATACAACTTGTTATTGTTGCTGTTTCTTGTAGATTAAAAAATATTTGTTTTTAACATTCATTTATTTCTATAGTATATTTATCTTTGAAGTTCATGTTTTAATTCGTTTGTTTATTTCAGGTCGTCGTGGGACCCTTAGCATCTGTGAATCTCCAGATCCTGGTAAGATTTTTCAATTTGATTTTAATCTAATTTTTCCCTTTGTAGGTTGGTCGAACAAATGTTCTCCATGTTAGCGATCATTTGCAACATTAGATGGGGCCACTGACATTTAACATGGACTGGTTGATTTTCTATTTCATATGAGTTAACTTTTTTTGGCAGGGTGTGACAATTATCTTAAATTCAAGTTTTACTTTCGCTTTAATATTACATATTAAAAGCTCAACAAACTAAAGAAGCATTCAAAATTATTTCAATTCTTGGAAGCTTATCTCCTACAACACCAAATATTTTTTAAACTTGGTTTTTAAAGAAATAAGATAAGCAATTTTTGTCTATCTGCCCCTAAAAGTAGGTATGGGGACAGAGAAAGATTACAAATATTGTATTGCCATCTATTTCTATTCTATGTATTCATTTGGAAAACCACTGAACTGAAACTGGACTATGGTGTATGTATTTTGTATAGAACTTTGTAGTTCCGCGGAATAAAGTAGTTAAACGAAAAAGAGACGACTATAGAAAAGTGGTTCCATAATAATGTCAAATAATGTAAACAATTTCACTATTATCAGGAGTCCATTATATATACTTATGTTAGCGGATGGGGCACATTGCAACTACCAGGTGTAATATTTCAATCCAATTAACTTAACTAAAAGTGGAATTAATAACTGAAATTTATTTATATTTACAGTCACAAGCTATGTAAACAGTTCTATAACAATATTTAATCTTGGCCACATATGTAGGTACCTATCCGTTTTTATTTTTAATATTACAGAAAATAAAAATAAACAAATCTTAACAATATTTCAAATGAAAACTAAAAACTAAGTCATACTTTAGTGTCTTTAGCTGTTTGTTGTAACTTGCCTCACATCACATTCTAGAAAAAAAATACACTGTAAAACAATGAACCATTGCATCCATACACTCTTGCCAACACTAATCAATTTTAACAAAATCATTCCAGAAAGAAGTTTTATCGTAGGTACTGCTCATTGGGGTGTATTTGCGAAGCGCACAAGCCATATAAAAACACTTCTCCTGGCGCACAAGCAGCAGTTTGTGAAGCGCACACCTATTTATTGTTAAGGGATTACGCATTGTTTTGGAAACGCGCGGTTCAACGCATTGTTATAGCACGTATCTTTACCTGATCTATGTAAGTTAAATTAAGCTTTTTAAACCACTAATATAAATATAATGAGTACGCTCCGCGCCAAGCGCAAAGAAACACGCCTGCATGTGTGTGTGTGTGTGCCTGCCTGCCTTTTTGCGTGTGTTTCTTTGCGGTTGGCAAATACACCCTACATGGGTATATTACTTAGGGCAGGTAAAGATATGACCTACAACAATGCGTAATCCCTTGACAATAGGTGTGCGCCTCGCAAAGTATTTTTGACTAGATTAATTTTGAGTTGTGCGCTTCGCAAATATACCCCTTCATTGTCACGGGCTATGAGAGACTGAATAAGCACATTGAATGAAACATCTAAGAAAGATGCTTGACATGAGCGTATGACTTTTTGTTGAAATAGTTTCCGTGGAGCGAAAATCGCACTATTTCAAGTTGCCGTTGTTGCAAATAGTGTCTATTTCCCCTACCTGCTTAAATGAGAAAGTTATTTAGAACATAATGTTTTTTTTTGTCTCTTTTTTTTTTTTGTAATTTTGATTAAGCCCGCCCTAAGAGCAAAAGGAATTGACGTAAACATGTTTGTTCAACATCTGTTGAAAATATAACTGTGAAAGAACTACGACAGCATGAATTAGCTTTAGAATATACATTCATTATTGATAATGTATTAGTCAGGGTTGTAAATGAGCGGACTCTTTTAGCATATTGACTCATCGCTCAACTCAGGATATGAGTTCGCTCAAGGGTTGAGCGGTGGTTTATCGCTCTAAACTTGAGCGGCCGCACTGGTTGAGCGGACTCAATCTTGAGCGGTCTCACTGCTTGAGCGATCTCATTGCTTGTGCGGCTTGAGCGGACTCACTACTTGAGCGGACTTATCATTTGAGTGGAGTGCACTCAAGTCATGTTTCAAATAACATAAGGAGAATCTGATTTAATTAAAATTTCAATCAAATAAGAAAAGCTCACAAAAAAGTTATTCATTATATTATATTTTATTAATTTAGCTTTTGCTAATTTTCTTAGCCAACATTTCTTCTTCCTCTCAATATATTGTACAACTGTACTTATTCAATAATGTGTAAAGACCGTATGGTATTTTCCCATACTTGAAAATGATATGATTCAATTTATTGCGATTCTACTTACAATTATCCATAGAAATACTTCTGAAATATAAAGGGAAAGTAATATGCACATGAGGAAACTCAGTTTTGTGAATTGTGTTTAAATTTTACAGCCGAAATAAGTGTTAACTTCAGGCTTGAAAAGTTCTGTTATGACCATTATTATTGTCATCTAAAAAATCTATAGGACCTGTCTACTAAGCCTGTCATTCCGTTCGTCAAGCACAGAAAAAAAATTTTTTTGTAGAGCAAAATGTGTGGAACACCCATGCATAATTGATTGATTTATTATTTTCAGAATGAAAATGAAAGCGTGGAATGTTGCGACATGAGTACGCAATCCCAAAATAACAATCAAGCTACGCCATTTTGATATTCGAGTTGTGAAGATGACCAAAATTCAATGGAAATCAGAAATTGATCTTGGAGTATAATTTTTCCACAGACAAAACTTCGAGCGTATTGAAAACAAACGTTTTTCTGTGATAAAAAGTCTTTTTATCGAATACAGCACAGCACTGCCCAGTAGTGCTTTGGTAGAAAGATTATTTAGCATAGGAAAACTAATGTTAACTCCTAATAGATGTCGTCTAAATGGCGGAAATTTTGCAATGCAAGTGATGCTACTTATCAATGGCAGAAATATAAATTAAGACGCTGATTATTTGGAACAATGTAAGTACAATTTCTTTGAATTGAATTATAACACTTTTACAAGTTATTGATTTTGTACATTATATTGATAGGAATAAAAATGTTGGCTAAGAAAACTAGCAAAACTAAATTAATAAAATACAATATAATGAATGACTTTTTTCTAAGCTTTGATTGAAATTTCTGTTTCAGTTTCAATTTTAATTAATTCCGATTCTCCTTATGTTATTTAAAATATGATTTGAGTCCGCTCCACTCAAATGATGACTTGGGGCCGCTGAAGTCCACTCAAGTAGTGAGTCCTCTCAAATTTCGAGCGATGAACCACCGCTCAACTGTTAAGCAGACTCAATGATTGAGCATTCACTGCTTGAGTTGAGTCAAAATTTCAGTCCTTTACATCCCAGGTATTAGTACTCTTAAGTGTTTTGAATTCGGAACTCGCTTTGATTTCGGTCACCATTAAGTGAATAAATTGTATTTCGTAATCTATTCTGACCGGTGCGGTGTCTTTTTTTATTCGATTTTTTTTCATCATCTTGAATGACATATAGTTGTGCGTGTTCTGTCAAATTTTAAATTAAAATTCGCATTAGTACGGCAGATACAACCTTTCTTAGAAAAAGAGATTGGAGCGTAAGGCGACGCGCGGATGGACCGGCCTACCGTTCAACCGTCATTTATATTGTTCCGTCCCTAACGTCACATCCCTACCTAGGGTTCTTACGTGCTCTATCAAACAAGACCAATTCGAGCTAGCATGAGGAATTTTGTATGAGCTGGGATGGCCGATTGATTGTAAGTAAACAAGTTATGTAAAAAAAACCCTCTTTGAAATTTTAAACGCGTTTCTCTCGAAATACCCTTTCACAAACGGTGTCAACTCTTAGAGGGAGTTTTCAAAGCTATCATGGAATTTTCTTTACTTCATTCTTTATGTCGCCATGGAAGTGTTTTTTTTTAAATCTTCTTATTTTTTCACACGAAGAACTGTTGAAAATCAGGGCAAAATTTCGTACTTTTTCCTCAAGCCGTCGCTATTTTGTCAAATTAAAAAAAAAAAAACTCCATAGGGACATAGCGGCTTCCATACAGATTAAAAATCTATTTGATTTTTTTCTTTCAGATGCAAACTGCGGTCACAATCGTGGACACCGTCTGCCCCCATTTTTTTAACTCACTTTCTAAAATAATTATTAACAACAAGTAAAAATAAATAAAAACTAATGAAAAAAATATTTTTAAATTGCTAGAGAGTGGTCTTACTCGTAAAAAAAAAAAATCATCCCGATCCCCCCTCCTATCCATCCGAAAAAAAATCGCGGTAATTGACAATTTTTTGGCCGGTTACACTGAGATGGTTCAAGCCTTAAAAAAAAAAGTTTTCCAAAGAATCCATATTAGTCATAACATTTCGAATTTAACACCTAAAATGTCTGACAATGCAAAGATTAAAGATTTTTTTTACATGTTTTGATTATGTAATAAATCAAATGACCATACAAACGGGTCACTCACATTATAAATGACCGCCGGTCAACCAACAATTGATAATAGATTAAGATAAATGATGAGCGAACAATATTACTAAAAGTATCGATTGCCAGCGGGATAGAACTCATTATTTTACTTCATAGCCATAATTTATATACAGAATTGTGTTATTCAAAAATCGATTAATTTATGAGACTTTTTGGAATTTAAGATCTCGAGTAATTAACAAAACCCAATAAGATGGAAAAGGAAGTAGACACGTGGATTCTCTGAAAATCTGAAAAGGGTTACTTATGTGGGTATATGTTTATATATAGCTTCGATGAGGCGTTTGATATTTCATAAGAATATTTCTGGTGATTAATAGAAGTTGAAATTTTTTTTATTTCCCCTTTAAGAAAAGCGACCTGTTGAGCTGTCCTCTGTACCAAGAAATAAAGAATGAGATTAGTTTTTCACACTTTTTAAAATGTTGTCGTTTAGAGAAAATATTATTGTGTATTAAGCGTAAGACGGTACAGGTCACTTTTATTAAGGCTGTAGTACTAAAAAATAGGTGTTGGATTCCGTAATTTCAAGAGCTTAGGGCACACGTTTTTTCTTCATAACAGTTCCAAAGTTTGTAAAACTAAAACTGAACAACGCTGAATTTATATTCCGTTTTCAACTCCACCCGGGCATGTAAAAGCAATTGAAAGTCTGCTGTTAATTTGTTATGTAGTGAATCAGGCTTCCTTATTAATGCTGGCAGTAGTTATCAAATTAAAAAAAATAGTTTCATTTTAGTGGTATGTATGGCAATGAAAAAGGTATTCCCACTTTAAATCGACTTATTCCTGTTTTGCCGAACGACAAGAATCTTACTAGTAAACAAAGCAAAATTTAGGGATGAGGCTCTACAAGTGTAGAGTAGATTTCGTATACTTTTCAAAGCAAAATCGGTCTTTGAATGTATTAGAGTAGTACGATTTCGTACCTTTGCCAGTAAAAAAAAGCAAAATTGCTTTGCGTCATGGCCTGGAACAAAAAGGCGGTAATGCCCGGCTACATAAATCTAGACCGCTGTAGAGTTGACTACCGATACTTGTATCGATACTCCAAAAACTGATTAAAATTGTTCGATATCTGTGCACTCCACGATTATTGTAACTGATATTATATGCTTTGGTATCTACTGAATTCAAAATAAAAACTTGAAGTAAACTTTGACGCAAAACTGAACTAACTCTCTATTATTTGCAGCAAATTTATACATAAAATCAATTACATGCATTCAATATAAATTTCAGTAAATTTACTGACCTATTAATAAAAATACATCGGCTGCAGCGATCAAAAATTCACCGAAGTGAAAATGCTGACCCAGCAGTAATTCTCAGGTTATTAAATTATGATCGCGAGACTGAAAATTGTCACTTGGAACATAATTACTCCTGTCGTGAATATTGCTGATAATGCATACAAAGCGAAAAAGTGGAATTGGCCATTTTTCACGGTGCTGAAATATGATTGCTGATTCTATAATCTTATGCACAATAACACTTTAAAATGCTTACCTTAGGCTGATTATTTATGAGAAAATTGAAATTGATTTATTTTTAGGTCTTAATTTCTAACTTATAATTTAAGCTCTTGGCCATAACAAATTGTGAATACAAAACCTTAAGCCATTGTAAAATTATTTGTATCTGACAATACAAAAAATTTAATCAAACTCCGACAATTAGATTTAAAATAAAAAAAAGTTGTACAACAAGGATAAATAATTGGAAAATTTAAAAACCCGATCAATTGCGCTCCTACTATTTTTTCAGATTCTCTATTATTAGATACGATTGAACATAGTTCGTTGTTAGTTTTGAAAGATTACAAACGTTTTAATTAAGAAAGTTTCTAAGAGTTCGAAAAGTTGGCTTCTAATTTCAAAATCTATAATCTTTCTAATTAAGGACATCTCACAAATACTCCCACTAATATCTGTAAGAAAAAACATATAGTTTTCTTTTACTTACATGTTTACATCATTTTAATATATATACACCGTTCTGATTTCGCCTGCAAAATGTTATGAATTCATGTCGGGAATGCAAAATTTCATCCAAAAATTTTTAGATTAACCGTCCTGCATTCATTCTCATATTACACCCAGATAAAGTTTCCAAATAATTTCATTACTAAAAACTACTTATTTATGTTCAATGCTAAAAAAGTTTGCCTAATTAAATTCGGATGCAGAGCTCCATCAATAACTGGTGCATTCATCTTTCATATGAACACTTGAAAACAAAATTATGCATTTGCCTTGCAACACTTGCTTGACTATGCTGGAAAGTTTTGTACCAAAACAAGATGCAAGAACACATTAATTTGCAGAAAACTTTAGAAAGATAGATTTCTCTCTTTGCTTGACCTCTGTACTGAAGTTCTCCAATTCATTAAAAATCTTTGCAAACTCAGGCGAATTTATTAGACTGGGAAGCTCACCTGCTAGCATCGATTTCTAGACAACCATTCAGAGATTATTTAGGGAAATTTTCGCCAGGATGTCTTAGGTCAAAGTGGATGGGATTGAGTAAGCCGTTCAAATTTAATAATTGCAAATACACACACAGCTATAGAGTTATGTAGACTCTGTAAAAAATGCTTCTTCTGTCTATTGCCTATCAAAGAATCAATGACATAAACCTGATTTTACTGTTGAGCTCTCTTCAGAAATTTATTGTAATGAATAATCCTTTTGAAGGTTATTTTCGCAAGTTTTAGAATATTATATTATGCTATGCAAATTGGATTTTACTAAGCCAAAAAAACATAAAGTTGACGTTGAGACTTGAAAGTCATCTGCTGGGCGTCGTGTCTCGGTGCCAACCATAGTGCCATAATGAAATTTTCATCACCCTTATGAAAACTTTGAATAAGTTTTCAATCGCTTTAATCTTGCACCTTAGCTAGTTATTACAGCTTAAGAAAATCAGAATTTCTGCTAGAGATTTACGAGTTGTTATCTTTTGATTAAAAATTTATTTCAGTCCGTTATTTTTAGGGTTACGTACCCAAAGGGTAAAAACGGGAACGCTATTACTATGGCTCCGAAGTCTGTCTGTCCGTCCGTTTGTCTGTCTGCCACCGGGCTGTATCTCATAAACTGTAATAGGTAGACAGTTGAGAGTGTGTAGTTTTATTGCCGCTATAACAACAAATAATAAAAGTAAAATAAATTTAAAAATTAAAGGGGGCACCATACAAGAAACAAGATTTTCTCGGCGATTTTTTCCTCGTTTTATTCTCATTCATTATTTTATCATAAATAGGCATTATTTTTTCAAATTACGCCTACTCTAATTTTTTATTAGTTGTTACATTTCGACAAGACAATAAGTTTAAGTGGTGTACATGTATGTGAATTTTGTATGTGTCCATAACTGCGAGCGTTTGGTACTGCGAGAAATTTCTATTTCAGGAAAATATTTGGGATTTTGGACTACGTTCCGGAGAGGACTCTCTGTTGAATCGAGCGAAAATGAACACGGATCCCAGTACACCATGGTTGCCCTTTCAGATGTAATACATTTTTGGAGCTGTGTGAACGCACTACTTTTCCGCCACATTCTTCTCCATCATCGTCTGCCATAAGCAGTCTTAGCGTTAAGATAGCATGTAAGAGAAATTACCACTCCGTTGTTATTGCCTTGTAAGCCCTGGGCGAGCATCAACATTTTTAGAATCAAAAGATTTTAGAATTTAGCTAATGCGCCACTAAGCCACAGAACGATTAATCCGTCCAGGTTTGGTCCCAATAATATCTACCCTAGGCAGATGAGCAAAATCAATGATCATTCGATCGTAAATGAATTTTTCAAAAATCGCCTTACCTTTGAATTTGAATTGAAATTATTAAAAATGTGAAGTTTGTCATATAAAAAATTGATAAGACTGTCGTTTTAATTCTCAAAATTGTGGGCTCGATTTTTGAAATAAAAAGTTACGAATGAATGATCGTTGATTTTGTACGTCTGTCCAGGCTATAATACTTCCTGTTTTACTAATTAAAATTGCAAAGGGGGTAGAAGTGGATCTAAATTATAACTTATTAAAACTGCAAAAGAGGTAAAAATAAATAACAAATTATTAAAATTGCAAAGGAGTTCAAATAATAGCAACTTATTAAAATTGCAAAGGCGGTCAAATTGAATTACATGATTATTAAGGTAATTAAAAATAACTCGATACAAATTTTAAGCCGACCTGTGTGTAACTCAAATAAATCAGACCACTCGATAAAATGAGCTTTAAAGAGAGCTAAATGACACCCAGTCAAATATACCTTTGGGAACTGGCTAGAATAACGGAGGCGGCTGATCGTAAAAATACCGCAGCTTAGACTGTACATTTATCTAAAAGTTTCTGGTATTGCTGGGTAGAAGTGAAGAAATAGATTTTGTTTTCTTTTTTTTTTCTTTTAATGTAAATAAATTAGAAAAAGTAGACGGATAATTTAAACGTATAGGGAAAAACGATAAGAGAACAAGAAGAGCGGAAATTGAAATGCTACAGCTAGGTATATTTGTGTAATTCTGAAAATACTGTTTTCTTTTTTAATTTTGTGGCTGGCCGGCGCATGGCGATGCATTTTTAGATCTCTAAAACCCGCAATTTACAAGTTAATTATATGCTCATCCGCGGTGTGCTAATTAGCTTCACGCGTACTTCACACATTTGATATTAATAATAGTCGAATTTTGTAGTATCGGATTTCTGGAACTGATCATTGACATCATATAGTTTTGAAGTACAAATAGGGCTTGTGATTTCGCTCTATTACTCAATACTAATATATTCCATTTAGCGAACCTCCCTTTTCGCTGAGAGGGATCGACTGGATCCCTAGTTGCGCTTAAAGGAGAGCGTAACATATTTGCGTGCAGATATAATACCAAAACATGATTAATTCAGACATATGGATGAATGTCTGTATGGTTGTAATTCCAATTTGTAAAGAAATTGGCTTTGTCAACCAATTGATAGAAGGAGCTGCGCACTTTAAATTTACGCAAACGCATACTCTACACACCCCACACCATCATCTAGAAAAATCATTTATTAAAATTTCTATACTTTACCAGCTGAAGCCCCGACATATACAAGGGAAGTGCTTGGGACCTTATGACCCCTGTTTTGGATGACATTTTTCCAATTAAAATTAAACTTAGCCCGGCCAGCACTACTGATATTTCTGATGAAAATCTTCTTTAACAAATAGCCCAAACACTGAGGGCATTATCTGTTCCAAGAAAGAGACTGCTAGAGCCAGAGATGGCATGCAGCTGAGATCCTCACAATTCAACATTGCAGTGATGAGTGATACCTAATGGGCGTTGCAATAACTTCTCCCCAGTCCTGCAGCAACTTAAACAAAGAGGCATCCTTCTTCTTCATATAAAACTATCTCATCCTCGGATGATATACGATGCATTTCAAATTAGAGACCTTGGTCTTATGCTAAGCTCATTTTAGTATAAGTTATCAGTTAGAATATATAGCTGAATGGGTGTATTGGCTGAGTTTTTATATACAAAGTTAATATACTTCTTAAAGAGCCTTAAACCTGTAAGGATTTTCCACGATAACTGGTGAGACTCTATATTTATTCTATTATGTCATCAGTTAGGTGGCTTTTATAAACCCGCAGAAGGGTTGGAGTTCTATTTCTTTATTTTTTTATTTTATTGTTTTCTTTTCATTTTAAGGGCAAGGGGACGATCCCAAGCAAAGAGGTCAGAGGGGCCCATTGTACTTTCCTTCCTTCCTCTTAATGAAGCGTATCAGGTCATGGTGAGAAACGTTTTTCAACTCCTCTACGAATAGGAGGGCAGAGCCTGGAGTATCCAGCCTGCTTCGGGCGAAGGCCGGACATGCCCACAAAAAGTGTTTGGTTGTCTCAGGCTCTGCCTCCATGCAGGACAGCCACTCAGTTCTACATTTCTTCCTTCCGAACTCCATGAAACAGTCATAGATATACCTATTGGGTCCATCAAGAAACACTTTTGTGCATCTGCAGGTACTCACGTCCTCTCTTCTCTGCTGATGTATTCTATGAACTGGAGAACTGGAGTCCCCTGGAGACTTTTTTTGGAAAAATTATACTTGTCTTCTTGTTTTGTTCCGTATTTTTAAATATACTTCACTCGACAGACAACCCTTCTCCTCTGCATAATCCACATCGTTGGCTCGTCGTACTGCCATATGAGTTATCGACCAGTCGATCTTCCTACGATCGCAAGATGTCGTCTGCTTCCACTTGGATTCCACTAATTCATTTTTTTTATTGTTTAGTTTCAGAATGTTATTTTTATTTTGGAATATTTGTTTTTATTTCAGTTTAGATTTTATTTAATTAAAGTTGTAGATGCGCTTAATTTTTATATTGTATTTTAATTAAAATTATTTAATTCTTATCTAATCCGAGAAATATTTAAGAACATGAATTTTAATGCTTGCTAATTTCATATATTTCATATGGGATATTTATAGTGGCTCTTAAATCTTATAATTACATAATATATGTCGACAGGTATTTTGTGAAAATTAAGACGAAATAGTGTGGGTATAATATCCAGCGTTACATACTCCATCCCAATGTCAGGTTCAAGCAGGTAACCGCCCGACCAGGCTACCTCAATCGTGAGAGATTCGTCGGTGAAAATATTTAAATCGAACCGAGAAAGGCTCGATTAGGCATTTCCCGCATTCCACGATTCCCTTACAGGAAAATTCACAGAGAAGCGACGCCCGGAATGAAGCTCTGGAACTATCGCATCAAATGGCATGCTGGCCAGAGGGTTTTCCAGATCCAGCCCACACGCCAAAGAGCAATGAGAAGAGCCAGTCCAGCCATCCACCGAACATACCCAAGAGCGCAATCTTCACATAGCCCTTTTGGTATCTGCCTGAACGGCAAGATCCAGGGGTGGCAGATTAGGTAAGACCTTAAGGGCAGCAGGAGCCCTAAATCGCATGGAGCCCGTAATTCCCACTCATTTCTTAGTTGCTAAGCAGCATGTCTCTCATGTCAAAATACTCTCCTAAAGATATTTTGTTTGGAAGAGAATTAAGCGAACCTCAAAAACTGCCGTATCCAATTCAACAATTTGACAATTCAGGTTGCAAGTGACATATGTGAAAAAAATTCTTTTAGTAGTCGCGTCAAACTTGCCATCCGCATGCATCTTCCTCGTTATTTTCAATTCCAGAAAACCAGCGAGATTACTAACATGGAGAGATTTCCTAAGCGAGCTAAGCCGCGAAGGAGTACTAATCGACACATTTCACAACTTTAAATAGAATTGAAATAGATTAAGACAGTAGGAAAGTAGGAATGAACCGTCGACTGTAGGTGGAACTCAGAGTTGGATGCCTTTATTTACACCTTATCAAAATTGATCAGCAACAATAGTTAATGTGTATCCGCTCATAACAGGAACAAGGTAAAGGTGATTAATTACGTTAACGCCTACCAGGGGAGGACCTTGCCATGCAAGGCACTCTGTCAAGACCGTCCGTACGTGACGAAGAGTCACATCCTGCCCGAGGTGTTCCTGCACAGGCAGCTGGTGGGCATCCCCTGGGGTGCAGCTGGCTACCTGACTGAATACGGCGGATCTAGAGAGGAAAACTCGATAAAACCCGCAATCCCAGGTGTAAACAATCGTGCCTATGGGATGAATGGCACTGCGTGAGTGTGTCTTATAACGATGGACTCCGGATACCAGGCGACCTCCGGTTTCAACCTTAGCCTTATCTCGGCATGCCGGCTCTGCTGAGATGGACCAACCTTTCCGAGCATACTCGTGGGACCAAAATTGATAAGTCCGTTTTTTCTGAGGGAGGTGCACCTCTAAATGTACCAAAAACCCAATCCGGGGCTCTTAACGAACCCGAAAATTTCCAGGACATTACAAGTCCTTCATCTGACGGCGATGCGATGGATACACTCCCCCTAGACGAGGAGGATCTCCCAAGATCACCAGACCATAGCCAACAGGACAGCGGGAATACTGAAGTTCCCACATCCAAAGAGCGCAAGCCAAAGCTCAGTGGCGCGGCCAAAAAAAGGTTTAAATGGCTTTTAAAACATGGCCACACAGAGGCAGAGGCTAGAAGGATTGCTGCACTTCAGATAGAACAGCGGAATGAGGAGAGTCTTAAAAAACGGACTCGCTCTGACGACTCTTCTCCTAAAGTGGAGCAACCTAGCGCTAAACGCAGCAAGGCAGCAACGGAGAATCCTTCAAAGAAGCACGTCTCCCAGCCTTTGCGTAAGCAGCCCTCCTATAAAGAGGTTGCAGAGAGCGTTCGGGTGGGTATTCTTCCCGTCGGTTATCCTGAGGTGGCACTCAACATGGATCAATTGAAGTCCGTACAGAGTGCTATCTTGAGAGAGATTGCGACTAGAAAACAAAGCCCCCTGAAGCCAAGATTCCTGGGCTCCATATTTAGACCAGGGTGGATGGTCATCAACTGCGCCAATCAGGACACCGTGACGTGGCTAAAAGGTGTAGTTGGGGAGCTAAAACCCTGGGAAGGAGCCAACCTTGTCCTGGTCGAGGAAAGTAAAATTCCTCGCCCACAAGTTCTTGTGGGATACTTTCCCAACAGCGCTGAGGACCCTACGGACTTGATTCTCGACTACATCGAGGGTCAGAACGCCGGGTTAAAGGTGTCAGAGTGGATTGTGTTACGCAAGACACAAAAACCAAATGTAACAGAGCTAACCTTCTCCGTGGACCATACGTCCATGGAGGAGCTAAAAAACGCCCATTACACAATTGGGTACAAGTTCGGCTCAGTCCAACTTAGGCCCAAGGGTGGGGCAGTAAAGACTGTGGCGGAGGCTGGGGATGGCCTAGGTCAGATTAAAACTCTGACTGACGAGCCTCAGCCATCGACATCAGGAACCAGCAGGCCTAAACTTTCTGTCAAGGCTAAGGCTGGCCCCGGTAAAGCAGTCGGAACTGCAGAGGCTAAGCCGGGGACTTCCGCAAAGAAGTCCGAAGGTACTAAAAAGGAGCCTCCTCCTGCCCGTGCGAAGCAGGGCAAAAAAGGAAATCCGAAAGGATCTCCTATCAAGGCTGCTAGCGGCCATAAAAAGTCATCCTAGTCATGACTAATCATCATCTAAGTTGCCTCCAGATAAATCTCCATCATGCCAAAGCGGCATCAGACGTGCTTAGCAGAAGATTTGTCTCGGAGAAACTTAGTCTGGCGCTCATACAGGAGCCCTGGGTACATCAAGGCCGCAGTAAAGGACTTCCCACAAAATCATGTAAGTTAATTTACAGTAATGAGCATGAATATCCCAGGGCAGCATTGCTGCTCAACACTAATCTAAATTTTATTCCTCTTTCGCAGTTCATTTCGAGGGACGTAGTTGCAGTAGCTCTCGAGGTACCAACTCCGGGAGGTAGTCACGAGGTAATAGTGACCTCAGTCTATTTTCCTGGAGATGCGGATACACTACCTCCTACAGAGCTAAAAAGACTCATCAGCTACTGCAAACGAAGAGGAAAGCAATTTATCGTTGGATGCGATGCGAACGCACATCACACGCTATGGGGCAGCACGGATACCAACATCAGGGGTGAGTACCTCCACGATTTTATAATATCTAATAATTTAGAGATACTAAATCGAGGTAATAAGCCAACCTTTATGAACACTATCAGACAAGAGGTCCTGGACCTAACACTTGCCAGTATGTTCATAAGCACAAAAATAAGCAGGTGGCACGTATCGAACGAGATTTCCATGTCCGATCACAGACATATCAGGTTCGATATAGAAGCCGCACTTAACTCAAGTCTAGAGTACCGAATCCCTAAATTAACTAACTGGGAACTCTATCGACAACATCTTAAGGCTGTAGTTAACTCTCCCGGTAGTAGCATTAGCACAACGGAGGAGTTGGACTCAGCCACTACGCAGCTACAAACGGCTGTACTGACTTCATTCGAACACAGCTGCCCTCTGAAGCAAAAGACTTGTAATCGGCAGGTACCTTGGTGGAATAGGGAACTGAGTTTGAAAAGAAAAGAAGTCAGAAAACTATTTAACAGAGCCAAGTTCTCTGGTACCTGGGGAGAATATAAAAAGGCTATTACGGAATATAACATAGAATTAAGAAGATCTAAAAGAAGAACCTGGCGGACCTTCTGCGATGGCATAGATCAACTGCCCGCAGCTACCAGGATCCACAAGGTACTTTCGAAGGATCACACGAATGGTATATGCTCACTTCAAAAAGAAGATGGGAAATATACCGAGAGTTGTGAGGAAACAGTCAGGCTCTTATTAGAAACTCACTTCCCCGACTCTACCAGTTCCGTTCAAGGAATAGTAGCTCCAGACCCAATTGAGGTGGGCAATTACAGGGTCTCTAACAGGAGTAAGAGCCTTGCGGGAAGAATCTTCACTCCTAACATGGTTAGATGGGCCGTTGGTACGTTTAAACCCTTTAAATCTGCTGGAGGGGACGGCATCTTTCCTGCCTTACTACAGCAAGGGGTTGAAGAAATACTTGTACCACTACAAAACATTTTTCGAGCCAGTTACGCTCTGGGGTATATTCACCAATGCTGGAGAGACGTCAGGGTGGTATTTATACCCAATGCAGGAAAAAGAGCTAGCTCTCTAGCCAAATCGTTCCGACCCATTAGCCTCTCGTCATTTTGACTTAAATCCATGGAAAAAATCCTAGACCCACATATTCGAAGTGAAGTTTTGATTAAATCACCACTTCATTCTAAGCAATTCGCTTATCAAGCAGGCAAGTCTACCGAGACTGCCATCCATACTTTGGTTAAAGACCTCGAAAAAGCTCTTGAAGCAAAAGAGGTGGCCTTATGTGCATTTGCAGACATAGAAGGTGCTTTTGATAACACCTCCTTCGAAGCAATTGAATCAGCTGCCGAGGACAAGGGCTTCGAGCCCCCCACGGTTAATTGGATAGACTCCATGCTTAGAAGCAGGAGGATAACTACTACTCTAGGAAACTGTTCACTCACGATCACTGCAGCTAAAGGCTGCCCACAAGGAGGAGTTCTCTCTCCACTCCTATGGTCGATCGTGATTGATGATCTCTTAGAGAAGCTGACCAGTTCGGGTTTTACCGTACAAGGCTACGCGGATGACCTAGTAGTCACGATACGGGGCAAGCATGACCAAGTCATATCCGACCTCATGCAAAAAGCCCTTTATAAAGTCCGCACTTGGTGCTTAACCAAAGGCATCAGTGTAAACCCAAACAAAACGGTTATCGTTCCGTTCACGAGAAGATCAAAGCTTTCACTAAAGGCTCCTCTTCTCGATAACACGGAATTGATATTTTCAGAAGAAGTCAAATATCTGGGGGTCACCTTAGATAAGAAACTTTCCTGGAATTCGCATCTGTCTAGAGTGACGGAAAGAGCGATAGGATCTCTCTACACGTGCCGTCGCTTCATTGGCAGAACATGGGGTCTGAAGCCAAAAATGATGTACTGGATGTACACCACGGTTGTTAGACCCATGGTCACCTATGCGGCCCTCGCATGGTGACCAAAAACTAATAGGAATAACTGGTGCCATGAGGACCTGTCCTACAGCAGCCATGGAAGCCTTACTAAACCTTCCACTCCTACATCTGCAGGTGAAAAAGGAAGCAATCTCCAGTGCTATTAGACTGCAAAAGGAGAAACAGTTAAAACCAGGGAATCTGGTTGGTCATTTAAGTATCTTAAAACAGATACGCTTTGAGCAAATGACGACAATATCTGATATAATCACACCCAAGGTGGATTTTGTAAGACCATTCGATGTGGTTTTGGGAAACCGACAGCAATGGCGTTCCACTAAACCGTCCTTTCAACAAGGATCGATGGTGTGGTATACAGACGGTTCAAAAACGAACAGTGGAGTCGGACTGGGCGTATACGGCCCTAGATGCCATATATCAAAGGCCCTGGGCTCTACCCCTACCGTATTCCAGGCCGAGGTATTGGCCATAGAAGAATGCGCCAATACCTGCATTAAAAGAGCCATAAATGGCTCAACTATTAATATTCTCTCGGACAGTCAAGCTGCCCTCAAGGCCTTAAAGTCCTACACCATCAAGTCAGGGATAGTCTGGGAGTGTCTACAAACCCTAAAAGATTTATCAAGAGGAAACAAAGTTATCCTCATGTGGGTACCTGGACATGAGGGCCATAAAGGCAACGAAATTGCTGATGGCCTAGCCAAAAGAGGAGCGGAAACTCCCTTTGTCGGACCGGAGCCATTCTGTGGCACCTCAAAGTGCTACCTCAAAGCTGCCCTAAATATCTGGGAGAACAAACAAAAATCCCTATACTGGGAAAGGCTACAAGGACTTCGTCAGGCAAAAAAGTTTATCGACACCTCTGGAGGAAAAACAAAAGAACTATTACTCCTCAAGAAAACAGAGCTCAAAATAATTACAGAACTCTTCTCAGGCCATTGCCCCTTGAGGTATCACCTTAACAAGATGGGCTTGGCTGAGACTTCATCCTGCCGCTTTTGCCAGGATGCTCATGAAACCTCGGAGCACCTGCTCTGCAACTGCGAAGCATTGACCAGGCGGAGACTACTCCATCTCGAACATGCTTTTCCTACACCTAACTACGTACGGAACCTCAATCCCAGAAGGATCCTAGGCTTTATTAACAGTCTGAACCTAGAAAGGGAATAAATTCAACGGGGACTCACAATAGATCTTTTAGGTCGCGGTGATTGCGAGGCTGACGCCTACACACCCCTCTATGAATCTAATCTAATCTAATCCGCTCATAACTGTAAGCAAAGATACGGCGACCAACAACTTACAAGCAACAAAATTTAGAAATCTATACTTACACAAGAGGAAATTGAGTGGACATTGAAGCTTAAATTAGGTTAGAATACGAAATATAGATGCAAACAGTTATCTTCGAGCGATAGGCAGAAGGGAATCAGAAATAAAAATTTTAAATTGGATAATATCTTAATAGAGTAATATAGAATAACAGATAAATAAAGTAAAAAAGTTAACTCAGTCAGTTTTCTTTTTAAATATAATGGAAGTGATTTTGTTATTCTGTATTGAAGGAGCTAACTAGTAAAATGCTAAAATTCGACAAGATGAATTTCTGAAAGCAATATTACAAAACATTCTTATTAAAAAATTATTTACCCCTTCCAAAATCATTTTCTAAAAATTTTCTCGCAAAAATATATTACATTTAAATTTGAATTGTGAACAAAATCCCATTTCGCAACAAACAAAATGGAAAATACCTAAAATTCAAAATCCCGAAAAACCAATCCAATATATGAAAGTGAAACGTTATGTTTGTGTTTTATTTTTGTTATTCAATCATTGGCAGAACTATTCAAAACTCTGCATGCAACAGCCCAACCATATCTAGATAATTCGTTAGTCCTTGGTTGTCCTAATGAGATTCTCAACAATGCCTATATACACAAAAGAGACACTCTACTTCATCCTTATTAATGTGCTCGTAAACTATCAAACCTAACTGTTGAGTTCACCGCAGTTATAATTTAGTTGTTTAATAGTTGTAAAATGAAAACCATGACAATACAAGAAGCCACAATCGAGTTAACCAGAGCCGACCATCCCGTAGAGAAATAATTGAAGCTTCACTAAGCTTAACACAATATAATGAAGATGCTGACGAATTCACAGCTGAATTAATTTGAAACCAGTGCTAACACCACAGTAGAAACTCCACTGGACATCTTTGAGTAAACATGGACAAGCGAAGAAAATAAAAATTGTAAAACTTTCAAGGAAGAGTGATCTAAGACAATGTAACGATTGACGCGACACCACACTACTGCACTCGCCAAACAAAATTCTAACTCTGACTTCTAGAATAGAAGGTGAAATATGCTAGAAGAACAAGCTCGATTCAACAGAGAGTAGATGCATAGATCAAACACCCTACGGGTAATTGTAGAACAATTATTGGAACTATCGGAATCCGTAATTTGATGAAAGATAAGACGAAGAAAATGGAAATCGATTAGCCACAAACTGAATCACACAACATTCACTCGTCACGAATTGGAGTGCCTCTGTAGAAAAGAATATTGCGTAGACCAAAAATGACATGAACAATATAAAAAAATTAACAAGAGTGGAAGGACTTAGGTGGAAATCAAGAATGGCTCAGAACAGAGTATAATAGAGAGGTTATGTGGAGGCCCCAAAAGGGAATGAAGAAGGAAAAAGAAAACAGGATATGTTGCTGTACTTCTTTCGGACCTACTTGTAGTAGAAAAATCTAAACAAGTTTTCATCACATTTCCCGAAATTCTTTGGTAAATTTTCTAAAACTCCTAAACAGTCAGGTTCCAAAACAATTTTCAATATATTACCAACATATAATATGCATATCTGGGATCAATTCTAGCTTTTCCACAAGAACGTATTTAATTATATTTGTCATCTGCGTTCGACCTAGATTTTACGATTCGGGAATCAGGGAACACATTTTTTAGAAGAGCTGACAGACTGGGATTGTATTATAATATCATAACCTTTTTAAACACAGTAGGTAAAATAGTAAATCTTGCATCTTAGAGCTCATAGAAGTTTCTTAAACTTTGAAGAATGTGAACACAATTTCACGAGAAGACACCTACAGTGCATGAAATTAACTTAATTGTTATGAAAACATGAATCTTTATTTTGCCGATATGACTAATAATTAAATATTAGGTACATATTACGAAATACAAGATTTAAAAAGAAATGCATTTAATATTCAATCTTAGAAACTGTTTTTCTCAAAACTTATAAAATAAGTAAAGAAATAAACATTAAGATTCTTTCCAGACGATTATAAAATTATAATATAATGCTTTTCTTTAATAATTTGTATAGCTACGCCTTTCGAGTGAATAATCTCGAAGAACCGATTATTAATTGAGAATGAACAACAAAGATGTGTGACATCATAGGTAAGTCCCAGACATGTTCAAATTCAACACATTTTGTTGGATGTTGATGGAAGCAAAAATAAAACCACCTTCTCTAGGCAATTGTGTCGGTTGTAATATCGTAGACGGAGCCAAGACGTGTTCAATGCTACTCTTTTCGTTGCATGTTGTTGAATTGATTTTTGATTGTTTTGTTCAGATAGAGGTGATTTTATAATCGCTTCTCATCGATAGTTTACACCGAAGGATGATTAAAAAGCCTTTAGGGAAAATATTTATTAAGGAAAATAATTTGAAGAAAATTTGTTGTTTTAACTTTTCAATTGTTTTCATTTTCATTTCTTTTAATTAAATTAGAAGTGTTCAAGCTCGAACTCCCACTACGAGGTGTCAAGGTTTGCCACTTGATTCTTCTCAGACGTATACTGAAAAGAAACAGGTCAAAAGAACCACAAAGGATCCCAATTTAAATTATTAGAAGTCATGACACGTACCTAAAGAAGATAATTTTCTCAGGTCAGACTACCATCAGCCATCAGCGACAACAACACAAACATTAAATAAACGTCAGATGTCAGGTTCCCCACTCAAGAAGTCAAGGAGTTGGCAATGCAGTAATACCGCAGAGCAGCCAACATCAAAGTGCGACAGAATCCACACTTCTAAATGGAGACTCGTTCCACATAATTTAATGGAATCAACATTAAAATATATATTATTTGAGAACATAATAATTTATACTAAAAAACATAAACCTTTCTTATACTTGAAAATAATTTATATGTATGTACGTATGGTATAATATTTCGCATCGTTATGTAATCATACGTTGTACTTGCCTTGCACAGCTGCTAGGGTCAATGTACTCTTCTGACCTATGCACAACTGCTAAGGTTAACGGATTTTCTGTTGCTACCTACGCACAGCTGCTAAGGTCAATGTACTTTGGTTGCTGTGCGCAAGGTAAAATAATTTGTTGGTGCCGTGCGCAATTCAGAGGCAATATAAGTCGCAGGCCAACTTAAATCTTTCTCTTTTAGTATCCAGCTGTCATAGATTGGGCATCGTTTTGGACTTCGACTTGGCGAGTGTAATTAAATAAAATTATTAACAAATTAACTTTATCTTGGGTAACACACACTAACTCAAACCTTTATCTTGGGTCTCGACTGAGATAAAGATAGTTATTCCGGGTAGCGACTAGAATAACATTCACTAATCTCAAACCTTTATTTTGGGGCTCGACTGAGATAAAGATATTTATTCTGGGTACCGACTAGAATAAACACTACTAATACAACTTTACTTTGGGTCTCGACTGAAGTAAAGTATCTTGTTCCGGGGAACGACTAGAACAAGATAATCACTAATTATTTAATTACCAACGCCATAAAGGCCATTCCATAGTTTTATACTGGTGAGTACATTTTTTGATTCATATTGAGTAATATATTTATACATACATACATATATAATTGCCACTGGTCAAAGTTGTCTCAACTTTAACAGTATTATACTGAGATTAAAATTATTATTGTGTAGTGAATAAGTGACTTTTTTAAATCTATTGAAGTTTAGTTATTAAGCGTCGTGAAATTGAATTCGGTTAATTTTAGTTATAGTTGTAATTTTGTACCTAAGTTTTACGTGCGTTCAATAAACCACTGACTATAAAATATTCCCCGGTGTTATTATTTATAGTCCACGTCATTATTTATATTTTCTTTTGAGTCTTCTCATTGGGCAGAACATTTTATGGTCCTTTGTAGCCAGATTTAAAGTCTAGTGGTTTAGAATTTCACACGACTTAACATGAGTACACTTCAAAAATGTTTGGCTAACCAAGCCACCTCCGTAAGAATCATCGAAAAATCTCTCAAGAACTACAACAATACTGTAGTAGAGAGACGAACAAAAGGGCTTGTTTCTGAGCGCTTAATCGCTTTAAGCGAAATCTGGTCAGATTACAAGTCTACTCATTATACAACTATCCAAGCTACGCAGGCATTGGATGACAGTAAACTTGAGAAGTACGAGTATTTCTTACATGATCAATTTGTAGAGGTGGAAAATAAGTACTATACATTCCGAGGTATTCACAGGGATCCATTAGATGCTTTTGAGCCAAAAGCAGAACAAAAAATTGCTGCAGAAACTAGATCTGATCGGCAATCTTCGGCTTTTTTGAAGTTGCCCAGAATTACAGTTCCAAAATTTTCTGGTTCTTATGATTCATGGAGATCATTTCACGATTTGTTTAATTCTCTAGTTCATATAAATCCTTCTTTACCTCCAGTACAAAAATTACATTTTCTTAAAACAAGTGTTACTGCCGAGGCTGAACATTTGCTGCGACAGTTTCCAGTAACAGACGCAAGTAACGAAAATGCATGGAAAACGTTAAAGGATAGATACGACAACAAGCGAGTATTAGTGAATGCTCAGCTGAAAACTCTGTGCAATCTATCTAAAATAACAAATGAATCTGCTAAGGCGATACGATCCTTATTAGACAGATCATCAGAATGCATTTTCGAGCTTGAAGCTTTAGGAGTTTCTACAAAGCAATGGGACACAATTCTCATATACAAGTTGGTGCAATGCCTACCAACCAACGGAAACCCATCGCTTGTCGGAGCAGGAGGTAAATAATGAAGAAGGTTTGCCGACGTTTGATGCTCTAGAAACCATCCAAAGACCAGATTCCGAACTCTGGAAGCAATTTTAGTGTCAAAGTTGTTTAAATGTCCACAATTTATCAAATGTGACATAGACAAAAGTTTTAAGATCGTTACATCTAACCGTCTATGTGTAAACTGCATATCAAGGCACCATAACACGAAATCTTGCGCAAGCAAATTTACGTGTAGGCAATGCGGTAGAAAACACCATTCTTTGCTTCACAAGAACAGTAGTACTTCCAATCAAAGTCCTCACTTTTCAACTAAGCAAAGCAATAAGTCTATCAAACAAGCACAGCCACACAATTCTCCCCCTACATCTGAGGTCATAACAGAGAGTTCTTTACGAACATTTTATACAAATCGCCCACGGCGCGTTACACAAGCACTGCTTGCAGCAGCATTGCTAAATATTGCTTGTTCAAAGGGCGTCATATTGACATTACGAGCCTTAATAGATTCTGGGTCTCAAGTGTCATTCATTATCCAAGCAGCAGCACGCAAACTGCAATTACCTACCACCCGCGTAGAAATTCAGATAACAGGCTTGGGGAATACACAAGCTACAAATGTAAAACGAAAAACATCCTTTGAAATACAGTCATTATCAGATTCACACAATGCCACTTCAGTGACAGCACTAATCGTGAACAAGATCACTGAATTCCTACCTCCTTCCACCATTCAAATGCAAGAATGGGAACATATAAAGGATCTAGATCTAGCCGATCAATCTTTCCATAAACCAGAAAAAATTGATATTCTTTTAGGAGCAGATGTTTACGGGGACATTTTATTGGAAGGATTAAGAAAAGGTCCTCCAGGAACCCTTATTGCTCAAAATAGCACCCTAGGATGGATCCCCTTTGGAAATTTATTTCTAGCAGACTCTATTTCCAAGGTTTCATCTTTAACAATTAATGCGCAAGCTGGCCAAGACGCTTGTATAGACAAAATTCTGCGAAAGTTTTGGGGAACTGAGGAAATCACTCCTCAAGTACGGAAATTCTCAAAACCCGAACAAGAGTGTGAACGATTTTATAAAAATACTCATCGTCGGAATGCGAGTGGTCGATATGAAGTATGTTTACCATTCATCGAAGAAAAACCAGTGCTAGGCGATTCCCGAAACATGGCCCTACGCAGGTTTTATAGTCTCGAAAAGAAATTACTTCAGAATGCTGATCTTTACAAAGATTATAAAGATTGCATAAACGAATATCATGCCTTAGGGCATATGAAACCAGCTGAAAGGGAAGTTAGCAGAGAACAAAGCTACTACCTTCCGCATCACGCTGTTATAAAATCAGATAGTACGACCACAAAGGTTCGAGTCGTCTTTGACGCTTCAGCCAAGTCCACTAATGGGAAAAGCTTAAAAGAAAGCTCCATACTGGACCAGTCTTGCAATCCGAACTTTTTTCCATCTTACTACGATGGAGAAAATACAAATACGCTATGTCCGCCGACATAGAAAAGATGTATAGAATGATTAACATTCAATCATCAGATCAAAGGTATCAAAGAATAATTTGGAGAAATAGTCCTAGTGAACCCATAAAGGACTATCAACTAACAACGGTAACGTTTGGCACTACTCCAGCTCCTTATCTCGCTATCAAAACACTTCATCAGCTTGCACAGGATGAAGCTGAGAAATATCCAATTGCTGCTAAAATTGTTACTCGCGACTTCTACGTAGACGATTTAATTACAGGTGCAGAATCTATCGATGAAGCCGTCAAGATACAAACACAGCTTGTTAGCCTATTATCTTTAGCTGGGTTTAATCTAAGGAAATGGGTTAGTTACTCCTCGGATCTTCTAGCAGGCATTCCAGAGGAGCAAAGGGAATTACAACTTCCCTTACGGTTTGCAAGTGATGAGTCAGTAAAAATTCTTGCTATCCACTAGTATCCAGGAGCTGATTACTTTATCTTGCAATATCGACAAATAGCAGATCGTCTATTTACTAAACGATCTGTTTTATCAGAAATTGCTACATTGTTTGATCCACTAGGCTGGATATCACCAATAGTAATCACTGCAAAGGTTCTGATGCAAACCTTGTGGCTCTCTGGATGTTCGTGGGATGATCCGATTCCTGCACCCATTGACACCCAATGGCGGTATTTTAAGGCAGAGTTGTATCATATCAGCCAGCTTAAAATCCCACGCTGGCTACATACTACAAACAATTTAACAAATTGACAGATACAAGGATTCTCAGATGCCTCCAATCAAGCTTATTCTGCTGCTGTGTATATCAAGGTTGTTGACGTCGAAGGAAAAGTCCACATCAATTTGATAATGGCAAAATCAAAAGTAGCTCCTGTGAAACCTGTGTCACTTCCTCGTCTGGAGTTATGTGGAGCAGTTTTATTAACTCGCCTCATAAAGCGAGTCAAGATAGACTTGGAGCTTGATCGAGTTCCCATCTATGCATGGACATATTCTTCTATAGTCTTATCTTGGATACACAATCACCCAAACAAATATAAGACTTACGTAGCGAATAGGGTTTCTGAAATCTAGGAACAGCTAGATATCAAAGTCTTGCGTCACGTGTGTTCCGTAGATAATTCCGCAGATTGCAACTGCAGAGGAATCAATCCTGCGAATCTAATCAATCTTGAACTCTGGTGGCACGCACCCAGTTGGCTTGAGCAGCTCGACGAAAATTGGCCTAAGTCAAAACCCTCAGCTAACATGCAGATATATTCTGAACAAAAACGCGTGACACATACTGCTGTAGCCCAAACAATGATAAACGAATTATTTGATTAATATTCTTCCTTCATAAAATTAAATCGTGTCACGGCATATTGCCTCAGATTTCTGAACAATATCCGAGCAAGCCGATATCTAACAAGAGGTTTAATTAAACAAACAGAGTAGCTTTCCCCAACAGAGCTGCTGGAAGCAAAATACTTGTTAATAAAATTAGCGCAAGGCATTACATACGATAGCGAGATAAGACAATTAAAAGCAGGATCATCGCTTCCAGCTAAAAGCAATTTGATATCCCTTAATCCATTTCTTGGCAATAACAAATTTTTGCGGGTAGGAGGTCGCTTACAAAACGCTCATATCCCATATGATCAACAACATCCGATCATTCTACCAAAAGGAAGTAAATTAACAAGCCTAATCGTAGATCATATTCATCTAAAAACATTGCATGGTGGTGTACAGCTTGTGTTAAATACTCTAAGACACCAATATTGAGTTTTACAAGAACGACGAACAGTAAAAAACATCCTACATAGATGCATTCCCTGCTTCAAGCAAGCTGCCCGAACTAGGACTCAGACCATTTCAACAAACAGGTGTCGATTATGCCGGTCCTATTAATTTAAAAATGTCAAAGCACAGGGGCAATCGATATTATAAAGGCTATATATGTATCTTCGTCTGTATGGCCACGAAAGTTATCCATATTGAGCCAGTTTCTGACTTATTTACAGCTAGTTTCATCGCAGCTTTCAAAAGGTTTTCTAGTCGCCGAGGTTTGTGCACTGATATCTATTCTGACTGCGGAACTAATTTTGTTGGTGCCGACAAGGTTTTCCAGAAAGAATTCAAATCTGCACTCAAAAACGCAAGCAATGAAATTGCTGACAAAATTGCGCACGACGGCATTCACTGCCACTTCAATCCACCGTCGGCTCCACATTTTGGAGGCCTGTGGGAAGCCCTTCTCACTTTTGAGGAATTTGCAACAGTCCTGGCTCAAATCGAGGCCTGTTTAAACTCGCGACCCTTGTGTCCCATTACTGAAGATAAAGATGACCTCAATGCATTAACTCCAGGACATTTTTTAATAGGAAAATCTTTAATCGCACCGCCAGAGCCTGTGATGCCCAATAGAATATCATCAGTAACTAGATTCAACCATATAGAACTCCTGGAGCAACACTTTTGGAAGAAATGGTCCACGGAGTACTTGAATTCCTTACAAAATAGGCCTAAATGGCAACAACCAACATTAAACCCTTCTGTCGGAGATTTAGTTCTAATTAAAGAAACAAATCTACCTGCATGTCATTGGATTCTAGGAAGAATACTAGAAGTGCATAAAGGAAACAATAACTACGTAAGGGTAGTTACAATAAAAACCAGCAAGGGAATCTTAAAAAGGCCGATTACGAATGTATGTCTCTTTCCAAAATCTGCAGAAAGCCCAAATCTATAACGATAAGTGCATGTGTCTTAAACCGCAAAATATGTAACATATGTACCTACATACAGGTACACAACAGCAAACCCACATATAAAATTAAAAATCTATTTTTTTTTATCTCAAATGCATAAAATTTTTTGCCGTGAGAAAATTCCAACAAATGGAAAATTTTGCAAAACCGGCCGTTAACTCTGCATCAATATCGCATCTCGACAAATTCAAAACAAAAAAAACAATGACAGTTAATTTCAACCCAATTTGAAAATTTTCAAATATTGCTCGCATCGATTTGCATAAAATTCCTAAGAAGTCCGTTAGCCCTGCCTATAAATTTGAATCAACATTAACAATTACTACCCGTTAGGTCCCTTTAAATAGCGCGCACAAAATCCAAAGTGTATCAGTTTTATTTCAAGATACAATCACCCGAACGCGATTGAAAAAAGCATTGAAGAGTTTCTTCGGGAGCTGGATAAGTTGAGATTGGGTGAAATCTCATGTCCAGAAGTGATCTGCATCGAGGATTCACCTCCACCGTCTCCAATTCCAAAGAGAAAAAAGGTAGCCAATACAGCATCCACGCCGAGGCAGGCAGAGCCAGCCACAGCTTTAACGGAACAGCGGACACAATCGTCTACGTCAGCTGCTACCATACCGCAGCCACAGCCGTCCACTTCGGCTACAATCCAACAACAGTCAAGTACAGCGGAGCGAGAGCTACAGGCAGCTACCTACATAGTTGAGCAGCAGTCTCCGCCAACTACATCTGCTGCTGTAACAACACAGCCGGCGACATCACTCAATGCTTCTAGGATCCAGCAGGTGAGTTTGGTGACTTCATCGCAGCCTGCATCAGATTCGCGACCCAAAATATTGCAAGATATTGTGCTTCTTCCCGCAGCACACGCAGACAACGATCTGCATGTGCTCGTGGTCGATAATAACCGGCCAGATGTGTGTGAAACGATCACGGTATCATATGCAGCGTTACAAAAATCGAACAAACGGAGGTAGCGCTTTACGACACGTGACGGCATAAGGATCAAAATAAAATTATTGGCAGATGCAAAAATAAAGGTTATAAAATAAATAATTAAACTTGAAACATTGGGCTATCTTTAATTTCCTTTCCCGTTCTCCATTGCTCTCTTTCAGTGAATTTTCATTGCTTCGCTTCACAATTCGGTCTCTTCCGCTTATGGGTCATACGGCTGATTTTCGCAAGGCATCGTATAACAAAATTTCTTCTGCTTTGGTGGGCACAATTTTACTCCCAATTGACTAAAAATCGTCTTTGCTTATAAAATGTCATACTTGAGAGTCAACAATAATTTCTCCTTCAGTTTTTTTTCTTCTCTTTTAACAAAATTAAATTATTTACGTTCTAAGATTATTATTAGGCAACATTTTGGAAAAAAGAAAATATATCAACTTTAGACGGACTAGGCTCGTACCGCGGCCTCGAGGACGCTGGCGAGGCATTACATTAGACAACTCGACCACCCAACCCACGGCAAGTAGAATTCAACAAATGCAACATGAAACCAAGGTAAAGAGCTACGACGACAGTGAAGTATCACACCGGCCAGGTCAACTACACTACACATGCCCACTTCTTTTCAAAAGGCAATATGAAGACCAAATTAAGAGAAGAAATACAAGTTCACTGACATTAAGGTTAAAAAACACAACGGGTAAAGTAAATTTAATTTATTTTCTCTTAAAGAACCAAAAAGAAGCACCCAAGTTGTTATTGAAATATTGAAGTCTTTTAAAATGTTGACTTCAACCTTTCAATGGGGGGTAGTATGTTCAAGCTCGAACTCCCACTACGAGGTGTCAAGGTTTGCCACTTGATTCTTCTCAGACGTATACGGAAAAGAAACAGGTCAAAAGAACCCACAAAGGATCAAAATTTAAATTATTAGAAGTCATGACATGTACCTAATAAAAGATAATTTTCCCAGGTCAGACTACCATCAGCCATCAGCGACAACAACACAAACATTAAATAAACGTCAGATGTCAGGTGCCCCACTCAAGAAATCAAGGAGAGCAGCCAACATCAAAGTGCGACAGAATTCACATTTCTAAATGGAGACTCGTTCCACATCATTTAATGGAATCAACATTAAAATATATATTATTTGAGAACATAATAATTTATACTAAAAAACATAAACCTTTCTTGTACTTGAAAATAATTTATGAATGGCCATATTATATGTATGTACGTATGGTATAAATTTCGCATCGTTATGTAATCATACGTTGTACTTGCCTTGCACAGCTGCTAGGGTCAATGTACTCTTCTGACCTATGCACAGCTGCTAAGGTAAACGGATTTTCTGTTGCTACCTACGCATAGCTGCTAAGGTCAATGTACTTTGGTTGCTTTGCGCAAGGTAAAATAATTTGTTGGTGCCGTGCGCAATTCAGAGGCAATATAAGTCGCAGGCCAACTTAAATCTTTCTCTTTTAGTATCCAGCTATCATAGATTGTGCATCGTTTTGGAGTTCGACTTGGCGAGTGTAATTAAATAAAATTATTAACAAATTAACTTTATCTTGGGTAGCGACTGAGATAAAGATATTTATTCTGGGTCTCGACTGGAATAAATCCTACTAATAACAACTGTATCTTGGGTACCGACTGAGATACAGATATTTATTCTGGGTCTCGACTGGAATAAATCTTATTAACTTAACAACTTTATCTTTGGTACCGACTGAGATAAAGATATTTATTCTGGGCCTCGACTGGAATAAAATTTCCTAATAACTTTATCTTGGGTACCGACTGAGATAAAGATATTTATTCTGGGTCTCTACTGGAATAAATCTTACTAATTCAACCACTTTATCTTGGGTACCGACTGAGATAAAGATATTTATTCTGGGGCTCGACTGGAATAAATTCTACTAACTTAATACCTTTATCTTGGGTATCGACTGAGATAAAGATAGTTATTCTGGGTAGCGACTAGAATAACACAGACTAACTCAAACCTTTATCTTGGGTCTCGACTGAGATAAAGATAGTTATTCCGGGTAGCGACTAGAATAACATTCACTAATCTCAAACCTTTATTTTGTGTCTCGACTGAGATAAAGATATTTATTCTGGGTACCGACTAGAATAAACACTACTAATACAACTTTACTTTGGGTCTCGACTGAAGTAAAGTATCTTGTTCCGGGGAACGACTAGAACAAGATAATCACTAATTATTTAATTACCAACGCCATAAAATCGATTCCATAGTTTTATACGGGTGAGTACATTTTTTGATTCATATTGAGTAATATATTTATACATATACATATATAATTGCCACTGGTTAAAGTTGTCTCAACTTTGACAGTATTATACTGAGATTAAAATTATTATTGTGTAGTGAATAAGTGACTTTTTTAAATCTATTGAAGTTTAGTTATTAAGCGTCGTGAAATTGAATTCGGTTAATTTTAGTTATAGTTGTAATTTTGTACTTAAGTTTTACGTGCGTTCAATAAACCACTGACTATAAAATATTCCCCGGCGTTATTATTTACAGTTCACGTCATTATTGATATTTTCTTTTGAGTGTTCGCATTGGGTAGAACAAGAAGTATTGGCAACCGTCCGGGTCGGCGAAATTGATTTTTTTTCGTCCTACAATATCACCTAGTGCCATTCTGTAACCTAACACATATGCTGTCGAGAAAATTCTATCCGAATTAGCCTATGAGTTGCAATTAGCTGAGGTTTCGCTATTATTTTGTGCGCTTTAGGAAAGAATTTGCTGGACTGTCACCAGAGGCTTTAGCTTTCATGTTATTTGGGATGCAGGCAGATTCTATGTAGTAGCTGCTCGAAAAATGGACCTTTCATCCCGCTGAGTTTTTGGAGCGCCTTTTTTTGATTTTTTGGCCATAGACGTCTCCAAGTTTAACGAAATTGTCAATAACAGTAGGATATCGACCAATTTCCTTTGCAATAGTACGGTTTAAGTAATTTCAGTCACGAAAAACCTTAATAATTTTTTTTTTCTTCAGATAATGGGTTTTTCCGTCCATTTCCAACAACTATAAAAAATATGAAAATTTGCCAAACTTGAACAGTTGAAGAGTAATATGACAAACTTACATAAACTTCTTTGAAAAGATCAACAAAGATCACCTAACAAATACATTTGCAAGCAAGTATTTCGTTCCCCCTTTCTATTTTCCACAATTTGATTTGAAACCTTCAGAAAAAATTAAGAAACTTTTCAATTCAAATTCGATTTGTGAAAAACGTGTTGAGTTCTTTTTGTTTTTTAATCAGAAACCTCCTGAAAACTTTTTCATGTACCCATCAATTCTTATTGTTTTTCGTACGTAGGTTTTCCAGAGATATTTGTAAGTGACACTGGAGCTATTTTTCCAAATTTAATAACAATTTCAATGTTATAATTATTTTTATAAAATTACTACTGAAACTTGAATAAAATTTATTGCTAACCGTTTATTTTAAAGCAGAATGAAGATGGAGGTAATTTTATTCAGTAGCCAAAAACTGGATAAGTCCCGTAAGTAGTTTATTTTTAAAAATCATTTTGTAAATCTCTATCTTGATAATAAGTGAATGATGTATTCACTTTAATTCTCAAAAGCTTTTCGTTGTCACGACAGGATCCAGGTAGTCCAAGCAAATCCTTGGTTTTGTATATACAAGTATGTATGTCCATAATTTTGGATATTGTTTTAGAAGTACCTACCCAGGAAACATGGCGAAATGCTGAAGATTCACTTTCTTATTACCTAGACGATAAAATATCTCGTGAAGGGGAGAAAATGCTACCCCGAAGGCAAGACATCTTGAAGAAGCGACTGCGTGTCTTCTACGCGATATGAAAAAGATACGTTAAAGTAATTTGTCAACGTCCCTTCCTGGCGATTTATTTTCAAGTCGTGTATAAGAAACGCGTTCGTTTCTTCAAAATTGATCGCTTTCTTATCGTCAATGCAAATCGTTGAAGAATTGTCCAAATAAAACTTTTGGAATTTGAAGTCGAAGAATAAATGAGATCATTTCTTAAAAGTCGGTATATATTTATTTCATTTTATTTTTTTAATATGAATTGGTGGAATTAAAATCCTAAGTGAACTCAGAAATTAATTAATGTCACGGAGTGATAAATTCGTGTATCATAGAGATGATAAATAAGCAAAACTATAGTCTTCTTGCTTCCACATTTTAAACCCGAAAACAAAATTGTCTGTAATTTCATCTTCTTTTCATCTACGCAAGACAAGGAAGAAATCATTTCACCGTATTTGCTTTAATTTCGCGTAGAAGATACTTTGGTAATATCATCCACATATCAGCCTGAAGATTTTTCATCCAAATGTTTGCTGGGTACATTGGTAAACATTGCTAACTTGATTAGAACGAAAGTTCACGTTAATACTACATACATAGTTAAATTTTGAAAAGCTCAGAATCGTGAGCTTTATTTCCCTATTTCGCACTAAAATTGCTACTTTCATATTCACATTTAAATGCGAACTTCAAATAAACACCCAAATCAGCTTGAAACATCTAAAAACATTGTTTATTCAATATTCCAGTTAACTGCATTTACTTTTTGGAGCATACTGCTTTTCTTGTGGGTAATGCGTTATAAAAAAAATTAATACAAATCGTTAAGCATTAGTTGCCTTTAAGTTAATTTCGTACACTGTATGTGGATATGATAACAATATCTGAAGGTGATTCTAAAAAATAACTCACTGAAAACAAAACATTGATCTAAAACGTTTTTATTTTTATTTATTTTTTTTATGTCGAGAAACACAGTTGTATTATAATTTTATTACCTGCTTTAAACAAGTACAGTTCTATTTTCATTTTCAAATAACAGTAAATTCTTCAAAAGTATTCACATTACTAAAACTAACTAGGTACAAACCTATGTAAAAATTGTATGCGTATCATCTATGAAATATCAAAGTATTAATTATGAGAAATACAATTGAATTTACAATGTATTTTGGTTGATAATCAATCATAGGAGAGGTTGTCGAATAGATTCCAATCATTACCAAAAAATTGTAATGCTAGTGGCACGTACATTTCTTCGCTAAGTTTGCACATTTGAAAGTGATCACCTTCATTGTTATGCTGCATATTAATGGTATAGCTTGGTCGCAATGTCGAGTTTTGAATAATAGTATGTTTAGCATGTATGTAGTACACTATGTACTCAACTAACAACAATTATAATTTTCAACTCACGTAAAAATCTTTTGCACACTGCACTAAAATATCGCACGGTCAGCACACTTCAAACGCTCTTTACAAAATAAGCTTACTGAATCTTTTAGTAGCTATATTGTATACTAACGGTAGTCTTACTTTATGAGTAAGATTTATACATAAGATATATTACTGCAACTAAATGTGTGTACGGTAATATCTCCCTTGTATTATATTTTATGACAACTAAAAACGAATGACGTGGTAATTTATCGTATGAGTGAATCTTGTACATAGGAGATATTTACGCGGTAATTTATTTGCAATGTCATATAAGAGGTTTCGTTTTAACATTTTAGTCCTTTTGAGTACCGTTATTGCATCGACGAAATTGCCATGAGATGCGTCTCTTTGAGCTTTTTCCAACCGTGCCTCAGTTTTTGGTACCGTTGGAAAAAGCCACATCTCATGGTAATTTCGTCGATGTAATAACGGTACTCAAAACGCCTGAAAGAGATCTAATTAAGGGCAGAATAATGAAACTGCAAGACCTTATCAAATTGGATCACTGCAATTCGGACGAATCTGAGAGTATTCGCAACATCTGTAGGGAATTCAACGATTTCTTCTTCATAGAAGGGGATTTCCTTTCATTTACAGATGCGATGTCCCACAAAATCGAAACCCTCCAAGACAAAACACCAATCTGCACCAAGCCTTATAGACTTCCTGAAGCAAGCCCAACAGAAATTAACCGGCAAATACAAGAAATTCTGAAGTCCGATATTATAAAACCCTCACATAGTCCCTGGAATTCTCCACTTCTCCTGGTTCCCAAAAAACCAGATGACAGTTGAAACCACAGGTGGCGAGTGGTGGTAGCCTTTCGTCGTATTAACGACATTAGTATTGGCGACGCGTATCCACTGCTTAATATCATTGATATATTAGACCATTTGGGGAAGTCGAAATATTTTGCCACACGCGACTTGGCCAGTGGATTCCACCAGATAAAGATGTACTCGAAAGATAGGGAGAAAACTACCTTTAGCACACACTATGGCCACTACGAATATAATCGTATGCCATTTGGTTTAAAAAGAGTCCCTGTTACTTTTCAACGAGCAATGAACAATGTTCTATCTGGCCTTCAAGGTATATATTGCTTCGTATATATGGACGATATTGTAGTCCATGGATACAAACTCAAAAACCACAATACAAGACTTATAGCAGTATTTAGCTGTCTTCGTAATTTCAATCTAAAACTTCAACCCGACAAGTGCCATTTCTTAAGAAAGGAAATTATGTATTTAGGGCACAAATTTACAGAAAATGGAGTCAAACCAGCAAAGATAAAGTCAGAAAAAGTCAGTCCAGTCCTATCCCAGGCCAAAGAAGGAGTAAGATATTAAGGCCTTCCTTGGTTTCGTCGGCTATTATCGTCGCTACATTCCAAATTTTTCAAAGATAGCCAAACCACTACAAATCTTTTAAAGAAGATATCCCCTTCAAGTTCGACGCAATCTGCGGCGAGGCATTTTGAGAATTATGCAATAAATTAATTTCAGCGCCAATTTTATCATACCCCGATTTCGATAAAGAATTTTCTGTCACCTCCGATGCCAGTGACTATGCCAGCGGAGCTGTTCTATCATAAGTTGATGATCAAGGAGATCACCCAATAGCCTATGTGAGTCGCGTTCTCAATGGTACGGAAACTCGTTACTCAACAATAGAGCAAGTGCTTTTAGCCATCGTTTTTGCAGTTGAGCCATTCAGAGCACACGTTTATGGTAGACAGTTTACAATTATAACTGACCATAAACCATTAGTATGGCTCATGAATCTGAAAGACCACTCCTCAAGACTGATGAGATGGAGAATACGTCTTGAGGAATATGACTACAAAATAGTCCATAAATCAGGTAAGCTCAACACAAATGCAGACGCTCTCAGTAGAGCTATTCCAAATAGTAGCGAAAATTTCGCAGAGCCTACCACTTGAATACTCCCAACACCAGTGTCATTAATCAAAATTCAACTCGATCACAAATGAATAATTCCTCGGTAACAATTTTTGAGACTAATTTGCTTATTCTACTAACAAAGAATGCGAAACGTAAATTATTCATCTTGCCAATGCAAGATTCAGAACTAGAAAGAGTGTTGGATTCGAAACTACTATTTTCAGATAAATCTCCACTTTCAGAGATGAACTTCTTCAAAAGAAGAGACTCCGAAATAATCATTTCACATTAGTTAAACCACAGAATCTAATAATTATTAAAAACACTTTTACCTAGATCTTCGCTCATCAACCAATAAACTTTCAACTCTATCAAGATTCAATAAAATATTTATCCGACACTAAAGATATCGAACAAGTATTAAAAGATTTTCAGTCAATACCCACGGGAGGCCATCAAGGTATTTCCCGTACTATCAAAAACAAAGTATCCCAAAATCCAAAAAATTCAAATGAAAATCTAGAGCATAAGCTCCAAACCCTTCGAAAGGGTGTACCTAGATGTTGTAGGACCTCTCCCAATTTCACATTCTGGAAATAAATATCTCCTTACATTCCAAGACGACCTTTAAAAATTTTCTGGTGCTATTCCCATAGTCGACACCGAATCTATGACACTAGCCGAAGCCTTTACGACAACAACAGTTTGTCGACATGGTATCCAACATAGGAGTTTGTTGTCGAATGAAATAATTACAACTTGTTCTTACCACTAACAAAAACTTTATTTTACAAACTACAAAGTTATCCTTAAATGATTTTAAATGCTAGTTCACTAGTTACTAGTTCAATAATTTATTTCACAGTGCTGATGTACACATCGTGTGACCAACGCCATAACTTACTTTCAACTCTCTCACTATCGGCCGTTCGTTCCGATACAGGTTACCCAATTTGTAGAGACAAGAAGAGGAATTGTACATTAAATTCCCAGATACCTCCATGATATCCGATATACCGGATTCATACAAGGTCAAGCCAAACATCCACATCCGCACATAAAATATATTCTGCTTCCAAAGGAATAGGATTATCGACGGAAATAGAAAAATGGCTCAACCACAAGACGTACCACAACAATCAAATTTAATAGAGCAGTGTTTGGTGGCTCTCACGACTATCGTTAACAGGCAAAATCAGCTACCAAATATAAGAAGTGTTATCGAGAAGGTGGCCCGATTTTTACCAGCATTTAAAAGAAAAGATGGGACACTACGAACATTCATAACATCTGTAGACAGGATTTTGGCAGAGTATGGTAATCAGGCTCCACAAGCATATAGCGTAATATACAACGAAAAAATCCTAGGACCAGCAAAAAACTACCTGGAACTGCACCACCCACAACTTGGACCGAATGCAAAGCAAAATTAAAACTACACTATAAATAAACGGAAGATCAAGGACACATCACAAAAGAAATTAGTATGTTAAGAGTAAGTACCATTATGGAATTATTACATAAAATTAGAATTTTTGTAAACGATATTGCGGAGTGCGCTATATTTAGCGAATATCAAAATCAGATAGTGAATAATCTTAGTACTGTGCTAGTGTTAAAAATAAAAGAAGTTACGGCAGGGGCTCTCGCAGCCGAAATATATAATAAATTCAGTTTAGAGGAAATTAGACCCATAATAAATAAATATATTGGACAAGACGAATACAACCTTAAATCGTTTCGATCGAACTCAACATTTAGAGACAGAAACCTGAACAGACATAATGGAACAAAACATAACCATAACTTCCGACAAAACAATAACGGTTTCCAGCAAAATCGACATACCAATTACTCTCACCTTAATAATGAAAACCATTCACGATATAATAATCCTCAAAACCAGGCTAACCAAAGTCGACAGCATAATCTCAATCGTAGTAATTCGGGACAAATTCGAAATAATTATTTTAGAAACAATTCAAGTCAACCTCAAGGAAACTACGATCATAACAGTACACAATTTAGAAATTCCGCTCAATATAATAACAATAATCGGGTACAGCCAATGGAAGTGGATACAATAAACTCTAGGCAAGATGTAAACCAAATAGGTGCAACTTTTTTTATCAACTAGCCTCGGAACGAAACAAAATTTTCATAGCCATTACAATAGATAATCAAACATACAGTGCGATGCTAGACACAGGATCCACAATAAGTCTTTTAAATTCAAATGGAATAAAAAATCCGATATACGAAAAATTAGAAGGAGAAAATATTCAGATCAATACTATCGAGGAATTAGTCAGAAGAGATACAGAATTAGTAAAAACAAAATGTCCAAATGAATTTAAACAAACACAAAATGCTAGGATGAAATGGGTAAAAATAGACCTTGATAAAACATATGATTTCCTCATAGGAATGGACTGGGTAGAAAAGAATGTGAAGGTAAACGACATTGAAAATCAAGAAATAATTTTAAATAACAAAGTAACAATACCATTTTTAAACACAACCGTTAATGAAGAAATTAATATGTTAGTTGAAAGTGAATTAGGAAATATGTCAGTAAGCCACTTAAATGAAGGAGAGAGCAGGTGTGCAGAAACTACTAGAAAAATATAATAAATTAATGTATAGGGAAGGGGATAAACTGACTAACACCACTAGTATAGTACATGAGATAAGAACAAGTACTAGGGAACAAATCAATTCCAAATTGTACCGATATCCACCTCAGCATGAAGGCGAAGTCAGAAGACAAATGGAAGAGATGGAAATGAACGGCATAATACGTAAGAGCAATAGTAGGTACTGTTCACCCATAATTGTAATCCCAAAAAATAAAGATAATTCTGGAGTGCAGAAATATCGAATTATAGTGGATTACAGAAAACTGAATGAAATTACTATTGACGACAAGTACCCACTCCCAAATATAGACAGTATATTGGATAAGTTGGGGAAAGCGCAATACTTTAGCTCGTTAGATTTAGCAAAAGGGTACCACCAAATATTGATTGCCGAACAAGATATAGAAAAAAACCGCCTTCATAACCCCATCAGGTTTATATGAGTTCATTAGAATGCCATTTGGGTTGAAAAATGCCCCCGTTAATTTTCAACGATTGATCAATGACATCTTGAGGGAATATATCAACAAAATTTGTGTCGTGTATTTAGATGATATTCTCGTTTTCTCAACGACATTAGATGAGCATCTAAATTCACTTGAAAAAATCTTTAAGAGATTAATTGAACATAATCTCAAAATACAAGCTGACAAATGCAACTTTATGAAAAAGGGGACAGAGTTCCTAGGGCATGTGTTAACAACACAAGGTATAAAGCCGAACCCAAATAAAGTAAATGATATTCTTAGGGTCGAGCTGCCTAGAACTGAAAAACAATTGAAAAGCTTTCTGGGCATGATAGGATTCTATAGAAAATTCGAAAAAGATTATGCCAAGGTGGCACATCCCTTAATAAAATATCTGAAAAAAAGATATGAAAATTAACCGTAATGACCCCCAATACATTGAAGCTTTTGAGAAACTCAAACTACTCATAGCATCACACCCAATATTAAAATTCCCAAATTACGAAAAACAATTTGTGGTAACTACAGATGCTAGCGAATACGCCATTGGAGCTGTTCTCTCGCAAAACAGTCATCCAGTATGCTACGTCTCTAGAACTTTAAATAATCACGAGAGGAATTACAACGTGACCGACAAGGAATTTCTTGCCATTGTCTATTCAGTAACTTACTTCAGACCACATTTATATGGGCGAAAATTCAAAATCGTAACAGATCATGCTCTAATTAAATATTTGAACTCCAAATATAAGGGCAAAGAATTTTCACAACGCAATCAGCGCTGGATGCTGAAACTACAGGAGTACAACTTTGAAATAGAATACCTTCAACGGAAAGAAAGCAAAGTTGCTGACTTCTTAAGTAGAATTGAAAATAGTCCACCAATAAATGAATATAATAGCAGTGAATCCAACATGGACCTGCCTGGAACCATTCATTCAGTGGAAGAACAACTCCTCGATCACATAGGTATCAGAGAAGAAATTGTAAATAAGTGCAAAACCCAAGTAATATTAAGGTACAGCCCAAGGAAGGAAATGAAATTTTCACATGGAAGGAGAATAATCGAATTAAACCCGCAAAATGATAAAGAAATAATTAAAGTTGTGTTAAAGAAATATATAAAGCCGGGACGAATAGGTATATACTCGGAAGTAGATGACAAGGACTACAACAAAGTACAACAGTTTATAATAGAAATGTTTTCAAATGAGAAGAAAATAAAATTCATGAAATCAACAAACAGAGCACAAGAACTAGAAAATGAAGAACAATGTCATAAACAGATATCACTCTATCATACTAGGGAATCTCTACACAGTGGAATAAATGAAACATACAAAACTCTGAAGAATAAAATTTACTATCCGAAACTACAGGAGCACATTCAATTAATCATAAACAATTGTGAAAAATGCAAAGAGATAAAATATGACCGAAAGCCCATTAAGCCTAAGCTAAGAATAACAGAAACACCCCATACTAAAGGCGAAATAATAATATCGATGTTTTTCATTACAAGAAACAAACCTTCGTAGCTATTGTAGACAAACTTTCGAAATTCGCAGTGCTATACCTAATAAATGATAGGAATTGGATCAAAAAGATCGCTACCATAGAGGCTTACTTAGCAGCATTTGAAAAGCCTAAGAAAATAATTATGGATAATGAGTTTAAATCCGAACAGGTAAAACGATATCTACAGGAAGAGGATATAGAGGTCCATTGGACAAAGCCAAACAACCACACTGGCAATGCCGACATAGAAAGGCTACATTCAACACTGATAGAAAACTTCAAGCAGTCGATTGTGATACATCGCTAGAACATAAAATGCAGATAGCAGTAAGTAATTATAACGACAGGTACCATTCAACAATAGGAATGACACCTAGGCAAGCTAATAGGTTAATGGATCTATGAATGTTAGTGCAAAAAATGGAAGCACAAAAAGTTCAGTACACAAAAAAAAATAAGAATAGAGAAACTTATGAAGAAAACAGAAAAGAGGGTTACATCAAGAACTATAAGCGGCTAAGACATAAAGACCAACCATTACAGAAAATACTATCTAAAAGACGTACATTTTTCAAATATTAAAAGACCTCTGAAATTTACAAGTGACCTTGGTGATATTACTGATGATGACCAGACCAGTACAAGGGCTGTTGCAGGTACATCCAATACAGGAGCAGAACGGGTACGCTAGAATAAAAAGTAAACAAGTAGAAATAGGTAACGAAACTGACATAATTATACACATGATCGATCCAAATGAACTATTGCAAATTCTAAATCAATTAGAACAAAACTCAAAGTATCTAAGATTGGAAGATTAGCAATCCCTTGCCACAGAAATCCAATTAATAAATATTCAATTGCGAACAATTCAGACCCCTAACAGACAAAAACGAGGTTTAGTAAATATATCTGGAACAGCACAGAAATGGTTATTCGGGACAATGGACGATAATGATCGACAAGAGATACTTGAACATCTACGAGTACTAGACGAAAACAATCATAACGCAATATAGACGTTAAATCAGCAAATAAAAATAAACAATCACTTCAACCAGAATTTGACTGACTTAAAATTATTAATCGCAAACGACAGAAACAAAATTCTAGAGTCCATCAATGTGACCAATGAGCAATTGAAAGAACTAAATTTCAAAATTTTGTTTTTAGACCAAGAAACTAAGTTAAGATATTTGGAAAATAAAATAAACCAAATCCTAGATAATATAATGGCAACCAAGAACAATATAATTCACCCAAGTATGCTAACATTACAAGAATTAGACAAGCATAATGCAGATTTCCATAAGTTAAGACTTTTGAAAGCAGGAGTTACGATGTACGAAGATCGCTTTTTTATTTTCGCAATTAAAATCCCAAAAACTTACACTGTCACAGATTTACAAATAATAAAAGCTGTACCAAATTCAGAAGGATTGGAAATCAGTGAAGAAGAGGAGTTCATTGTAGAATTAAAAGTAGAACCTTATCAATATCAGCCAAATTCCTTGATAAAAGATTTAAAATTGAGTAAGCATTGTATTTTTACATGTACTTTAGCATATAATAATATGAAAAGCATGGACAGTATAGATGATGAGACAATTCTAGTAAAAAATATGTATAATGATTATGTGTGGCAAAATTGCGATAAGAGGAAATTAAACTTGACAGGTAATTATTTGATAAGTTTCAACAATTGTACTATAAGGATAAGAAATAAGAAATTTTAAAACAGAAAAATAGTGGTATTAGAGAAATATATTTATCCAACATATGATGTCAAACAAATTCATGTAAAACCATTAAATTTTGAGAAACTGACTTGGGACAACGTTGACAATATTAAAGAAATCAAGGAATTAGAATATCACCGAAAGATTATGTATGGAAGCAATATAGGTGTAGTAATTTTGTTAATCCTAGGCCTTTCTGGAATAATAGCATTTCAACTGTGGAGAAATAAAGCAGAAAAAGTTAAAATAATAAACAACTCGAAGGCGGAGGCTTCTGACTTAAACCGGGGAGGAGTTACATACATTAAATTCCCAGATACCTCCATGATATCCGATATACCGGATTCATACAAGGTCAAGCCAAAAGACAAACCAATGGCTTGGTAAACATCCACACATAAAATATATTCTGCTTCTGCAAAGCTTTGAACTAATTCATGTCGCATCAGAAAGTCCATTTTCCGTTCCCACGAAAAATGCTTACCTGTTAATAATTTAAAGTCACGTTGTCATACCAAGTCAGGGAAGATGATATGAAATGTAAAGATAATGTAGTCGGTCATTAGTGATCCGTCGTGAAATTAAAACGAAGTTTTTGTATTCTGTAAAGTCTCTGATTGTGACTAATAAAATAATTAATAATTTTCCAGTGAGATTTTTTGATTTAAAAAAAAGCCTTTCCCTTTGGTTATCCCAAAATATATAGAAGTGAATTTAAAAGTAAAATATATATTTTATATATTTTATTTTAAAACGAGTCACTACAAGTTCTTGCAGATCCAACGACTATACGCTAAATATAATATTTCCAATTATGTAAGTAATTTATAGAATTCGCTCCGTACCGAATTCAAATGTTTATTACGAAAGTGATTTTTCGTTTAATTTAGTCTCATTCATAATTAGACCAGCCCCCACGTTGTTACTACAACAGGATGGGTTCAAAAATTATGGAAACTGGTTAAGAACAAACTAAAGTAAAGTAAAGTATAAAAAAGGTATTCTATTCTAAATTTTGATCTGGGTACTGTGCAAATACTGTATAAATAATATGAAAAAAAATTATGTTATTACTATAATTAAACCACCACTTTAATGACGTATGAGAGGTGTTAGACCATACTTATTAGTATGATCTAAGTCAATCAGGTCCATTAAATTAAGCCGCTATTCATCGGTAAAAGAACCGTTTTCCTGTTTCATTTGAATCTGAGCAAAATCCGTTATATTTACTTGATGACTATCTCTGCATTTCCTTAGCTTAATCCTTGTACTCTATGCTATACTATCCTTCACACAGACAGTAAAGTTAACTCTAATTCGACGCTACGAAAAGAATCCTTCCACGTTCTGCCTTCGTTATTAGATTAGATTAGATTTGTGGAAGGGGTGTGCAGCCGTTGGCCTCGCATTCGCTGCGACCTAAAAGATCTATTGGTAGTCCCCGTTAAATTTACTCCCTTTCTGGGTTTAGACTATTAATGAAGTTCAGAACCATACTGGGACTTAGGTTCCACACATAGTTTGGGGGAAGAAAGCATGCTCGAGGTGAAATAATCTCTGGCTGACCAATGCTTCCCTGATGTAGGTGCTCCGAGCTTGTGTGGGTATGCTGACAGAAGCGGTAATATGAGCTCTCACAGAAGCCCATCTTGTGTAGGTGATACCCCAATGGGCAATGGCTCTGTAATGATTTTGAGCTCTGTTCTCCTAAGAAGTAGGCGTTCTTCTATTTTTTCGCAAGAGGTGTAAATATACCTTTTTTCCTGATAAAGTCACTGTAGCCTTTCCCATAATAGGATTTTTAACTGCTCTTCTAAAAAAAATTAGAGCAGAAATACGTGGACGAGGACCGAAGAAGAAGTATAGCATCCGAAGGGAGAATATACAATTTTCACCATCAACTCTACTCCTGTTTGAAGAAACAAAAGTATAACCAGCATCTCTCCAAGTAAGGTGTCAGTTTAATTATCTCGTGAATTTCATTTAGCTATGTAAATTAGTACTATATATATTATTCCTGAAACAAACAAAAAATATAATAATAATTCACACGTAGTTAGTATCATAGTATCATACATACACAACAAAAACTACCTCTTTCGAAGATCTCTAAATTACTAGAGATAACTTCTGTAGTGTAAAACCGAAAATTTAAATTGCTTGTGGTAATTAATTTTGTAATTGTGCGTGCTAAAAGTATAAGCAAGGGTTTGATCCCTGGTTCTACCAATTATTTTGATCACAATTTCATTCTGCTCGTACATGCGAAGTACAAGTGTGTGCAAAACAGTTTTGTTATCTAGCGAATTTTAATGGGCAATGACCTTATATTTAACCTCTACATAGCTCAAGTTTGAGCCCTGTTCTTCTTAATAACATTTTGCTACAATTTCATCCAGAAATGCGAAGTACAAATGAATTTAAGATAACCTTATTATGTAACAAAAAAAACACATCTTTTACTTAACCCAAGGACCGTAAAAGGGTCTAACTTTTAATCATTTCGTTTTGCTTTAAGGCATCTCGAATTCCTTGATCTTTTGGCCTTAAATAATTTGCAAATCAAAGTTTGTACAGCAACACTTGTGGCTTTTAGGTGCATTCTTTCCTAAACTTCAAATCTTGCGATCTTATTTTCAAGAGTTTTGAGACTATAACATCTATTGCTGAATTACTTTGCGAACAAATCAATATATATTTTTTTTACGCTTTTCATCACCATAGAATATTTGCAATACTAAATTGGTGATTAGGCGTGATTTGCCCTTCTTAGATAAATATTCGATTCATTTTAGTCAACACATTTCAAGTAGGGACTTAATAACATTGTCCCTTGATTCTCATTTAATTCATCACATCCTTTATAACGGATAGTTTCTACTGAAGGCTCTTTTGCATTAATTAAAGTACTAGAATCCAAAATGATTTTTTTTTAAAGTGGAGAATGTTCAAGCTGATAGACTGCATTGAATACTCTCAAATCCACACGAATTTGTGAAACTGATCTCACTTTAATTGTTTTCCGTAGTCCAATAAGTTCCGTCGAACTTGTATTCTGTAAATCATCTCGATTCACTGTGAAAGCGCCTGACTTTGGTTATGCAAATTTATTTAACCTAGTAACCTCTTTCTTTTTATTGTGATTGGATAACGATCTTTAATTGTAGTTACTTGGATTTCTAGTAATTGCTAACAATAGATACAGCAATAACTGGAAATCAAGCCGGAAACATACGCCGGTTTGCTGAGCTGCCATTTCATTTACTGATTTCATTTCCTAACGAAAACCAACTTTCTGAAATGACGGAAATTAAACTTAATTTGTCTGATGTCCATTCCATGGTTCCAACCTTCGATGGAAACCCCAAAGAGTTGGAAAAATTTATTGCTTGTGGCAATATACTATTTACTTCAACAAAATCCGACGCGGAGAAAACACTTTTCCTTGACTTTGTCAAAACAAAACTCCAGGGCCCGGCATTTGAATTAGTCCAATATAAGACCTGTGCCAAATCGGACGACCTGGCACAGGAATTAAAAAACAACTTTAAGGACGAAAAGTCAAGAACGGGGATCCAAAATGAGATTTCCCAAGCAAAGCAATCATACAGAGAGACTGTCAGAGAATTTGGTGACAGACTCTTGCCACTATTGATGGGTTTAAATTCAGCTACATATTCCAGCATTGAGGACAGCAGAGTGCGCGAATTTCTACTAAAAGAAAACCAGAAACTGGCAATTCGATCTTTTGAAGATGGGCTGAGGAGCCACAGTCTGAAACTATTGGTAAAGGCCCATGGTGCCGATAATTTAAAAAAGGCCTTATCATATGATGCGGAGCAAGCTCCGCGTTTGGAAAATGCCTCGCCGTCAATACCCCAACCTTCACAACAATTCTCCAGGCGAACACCTGTTTGCCAAATATGTAATCGCGAGGGTCATACTCAAGATACGTACTTCCGAAAAACCGGATTCCCAAACTTTGCGCCTAGGCAAATCAAAACGGAAGTGCATCGTTTATTTTGCAACTACTGTAAGAAGCCTAATCACAGTATAAGAGTATGCCGACAACGACTGGCACAGAATGCTCGAATGTTTCAAAATGAACCTCGTGAGAATCGGGGAAGTCAGAAACATACCTTCATGCGAGGCCAGGTCAACTCGAACTTCGAAACGGGAAGGAAAGACTTCAGAAATAAGCCTAATATCGCTCAGTACTACACGCCTGGCAATCATGATAATGTCACCAGGAGAAACCCGAGAGTAGATGTATTGCATGACGAAATTCCTCATCTTTCAACTAAAACGGGAAACGAAAATCTTCGGGCGGAGAAAATCGGCGCTCCATCCGGAATTACTCACTCAGCCGATGTTCACCACCAATAAGCCCAAGACACCCCCTTAAGATAACAGTGTCACTCTCCGTTTATCCGAATGGAACGACCATTTGCGTTCCCTTCATTCCCTCAATCAAAACTCATTCAACATTTCTTATAGATACCGGAGCGGATATCAGTCTGATAACATACCAACCGGAAACCAGAACTAGCGACGTAATAACGGAGAATTGCACTGTTTCGACAATAACAGGAGAATCGGTGGCAACCCTGGGTATTTTAATGGGAACTCTCATCTTCCCAAGCAAAAATTTTAAACCACAACTACGGCACCCCTTTCATTTATTTCCTTCTAATACTAGTCTTGCTTACGACGGGATTATTGGCAATGACTTTTTGAAGAAGTATGGTTGTTCCATAAATTATAGCAACGGCGAGCTAGAGATTCAACCTAACTTTATAGAGAATATTCCAAAAAACGAATTAACTATGGGGAATATCGGGGAAAACTCGAAACTTCAGTATTCAAATCCTGATATCCAATCAATGGAAAAGCAATACACTCAGTGGAGCGGTTGTAATTTAGGGAACCACGGTTAAGCCTCTAGAATGCAGATTTCAAAGCCCAAAATCTAAACAAAAAAACTTAACTCTAACGAGAACCGATGTGGCAACATTTGTGAATATAAGAGACCATCGGAAGACAGGATGGTGCTTAAAGCAAGCAACACATCTAGTGGTGGAAATGAAATCACTAGGCTAATAAATGTAGACAATGGATACATAGTACTGCATCCTAGAAGCGAACAGATTGTAGAAATTCCCTTCAGTTATCCTGATGACGCCTTACCGCGCAAAAAGGAAATTAGACCAGGTGTATATCTCGGGGCAACAATGGTTAGGCCGATAGAAAACAAAATTAAGGTGTTAATAATGAACGCGAATGACAATGAAGTGGAGTTACAACCTGACGAATTGGAATTTGAATGGGAAGAATTGGAAAACTTTGACGTCATGAAACCTGAACATAAAGTGGATTCTGTCTAGAATCGTCTGAGTAAACTTAGAACTTCACTAGAGCTGGGGCACTGTAACCCAGAGGAAAAGTCCTCCATATTGAATATCTGCAGATGCTATAAAGATCTGTTTCATTTGGAAAGAGATCGTCTGTCTTACACCAACGCAATAACTCACAAAATAATAACGCACCCTGGAAAACCGCCGTTGTATAAACGCCCCTACAAACTTCCAGAGTCACATAGGGAAGAGATGCACAAGCAGGTTAACGAAATGTTACAAAACAATGTCGTTAGAACAAGTTTCAGTCCTTGGAACTCGCCCCTACTCCTCGTGCCAAAAATAGCTGACAATTTAGGTAATAGGCGATGGAAAGTGGTGGTGGATTTCCGTGGCCTAAATGACAGTACTGTAGGAGATGCATATCCGCTGCCCAATATAACGGATATATTGGACCAGCTGGGCAAATCTAAGTTTTGGTCGACGAAAAGTACAGAGAAAAGACAGCCTTTAGTACGCCATTCGGGTACTATTAGTACAATAGGATGCCGTTTGGATTAAAGAATGCACATGCAACCTTCCAGCGTTTGATGAGCAACGTATTAACGGGCTTGCAGGGTATTCAATGTTTCGTCTATGTAGACGATATTGTCATTTACGGATACGATCTACGTGATCACAACGCAAAACTAATAAATGTTTTCAACAGATTACGAAAACATAATTTAAAGCTCCAGCCGGAAAAGTGTAATTTCATAAAAAGAGAACTCATTTACCTGAGACACGTGATCTCAGAAGAAGGTATTAAACCAGACCCGGGCAAAATTGAAGTGGTGAAAACTTACCCCAGACCAAAGAAAACAAGGGACGTAAAATCATTTTTAGGATTCGCGGGATACTACCGCAGCTTTATACCTGACTTTGCCAAAATAACAAAACCCTTAACGAAACTTCTAAAGAAAAATGTAGCTTTTAAAATCCTTAAAGAAAAGCTTATAACCTCTCCGGTACTCGCCTATCCAAATTTTAATGAGGAATTTCTGGTTACATCCGATGCTAGTGACTTGGCTATCGGAGCTGTTCTATCTCAAGGAGAGATAGGGAAAGATAGGCCCATCTGCTTCGCGAGCCGCACCTTGAATGCGGCGGAGACAAGATACACTACCACCGAAAAAGAGTTGCTTGCTATAGTTTTCGCAATCAAGCAATTTCGACCATATATTTTTGGCAAGAAGTTTACTATACTCACGGACCCAAGGCCACTACAATGGCTCGTGAATTTAAAAGAACCTACCTCACGATTGGCCAGATGGAGAATCCTTCTCGAAGAATACGAGTATCAAATTATTTACAAGCCTGGAAAATGTAACGTAAATGCTGACGCGTTGAGCCGTATCAAAAAAGGTGACAACAAGGAAACAGAGACTAACGATAAGAACAATGTCAGAGTAACGACCAGAAGTAAAACAAAACAAGAAATTGAGCAAGAAGCTGAAACCACGAAAAAGAACGCCCCACTTAAAAGTGGAAACGATAAGGAATCCAACCTTAACGGGACCAACAAACTTATTTTAATCGATAAACCTGACTCTATATTCAAGGATAAAACTATCCGGAATAAAATTATTATATTACCTCTTGATGAAACTGGCGCGGAAGATAATCATAGGAAACACATAAAAGATTATAATAAACCAAAACTCGGCGAAGTTAAAATATTTAATGAGCACTCTGATAAATTCTTAGTAACTAGAACTAATATTCCTGTGAGAACCGACCAAGATTTAAAAGCAGTTTCAACATTTATAGGAAAATTACAATGTATATGTTTAGAGGAAGGTGTAAGAAACGCTGGATTATCACTACTTCCACCGTTTGATCCCAATTCATTACAAGTAATTAAGTCCATACTAATGGAAACCTTTAAAGATTGTAATATGCAATTACGCATTTACACAGATTCAAAAATTTACCTGAAAGAACCTAACGAGGTTAGTAAAATTCTGACAGAATACCACGAATCACCTTTTGGCGGACACCAAGGAATATCGCGCACACTAAAGCGGCTCAAAACCAAATATTTTTGGCCGACAATGCTACAGGATAATAAGAATTTTATAAATAAATGCGAATCCTGCCAAAGAAACAAGTTACAGAGAAATCCACCCATGCCTATGAAAATTACATCGACTAGCTCGAAACCATTTGAGAGAATAGCTTTGGATATAGTAGGACCATTGCCAACTAGCTACCAAGGAAACAAGTATTTACTTACCTTTCAGGATGACCTAACGAAATTCCCTGAAGCACTACCTATACCCAACGCCGAGGCATAATTTGCCGTCTATTCTCACCGACCAGGGGACAAATTTTTTAAGCACTCTATTTAAGGAAATTTGTAAGTTGTTGAGAACAAAAAATATCAACACTGCACCATATCATCCGCAGACAAACGGTGCACTCGAAAGAAGTCATCGAACGCTCGCGGAATACCTTCGGCACTATGTGAATCATGACTCGCTATCATGGGATACTTGGATCCCATACTCTATGTTTGTATACAACACTACTCCTCATAGCAGTACTGGCTTCAGCCCATACGAACTACTGTATGGCTTTTCAGCTAATATTCCGAGCGCCTTGGAGCAGAAGCCTCAATTTCAAACGAGTTGAAAGCTCGCCTGCAGCATGGTTATCAAATAGCCAAAGAAAAGCTAATACGTAAAAAGGATAACTCAAAGGCAAACTATGATAAAAACACTAAATCAAAACAATTTAACGTAGGAGAAAAAGTATTTCTCAAAAATCATACCAGACAAAACAAGTTCACATCTCTTTGGAGTGGACCCTATGAAATAATGGAGATATTGTCAACCGAAAACTCTGTAATAAAAATCGGTAACAAATCAAAAGTCGTACATAATAATGATTTGAAAACTTTCATTGAATAAACAATAAAGAAGCCACATAGAGCTTCCGGTAGAATAGCATACATTAAAAAAAAAAAGGGGGATCCCATTGCGCAATAAACTTCTGTAAATTCTTCATCCTACACACAAACTTATTTCAACACATAATCATCGACATTCTAACAGAGGCGAACTCACAGAACTAATATGTATCCCTTTCAGATCATGAACCTGAGGATATTGTTGTTATATATCGCCTCTGCGTGCGGAAAACAGCTCCTCATCACTCCTGTCCAGAAAAGTCCTGGAATATATTTCGAAGAACTGGGAAAGGTGGAACTTTACTCAAACGAATGGAAAGTGGTGGTCTACTATGACCTTAAGGGCCTGGCGCAGACACTGCGTCACATGAATAAGTACGTAGATCAAATAAATAACTTCTGTAAACTTCTTGACGAACAAAGCTTTGCTGTAATTTGTAATGGTACGGTGGATGAGATGAATCACCTAATGACGGATATTGCACAAAAATACAGGCCGTTGCGGGGAGAAAATAGACCCAAGCGAGGACTATTCGAAGCAATCGGAATAGTAAGTAAAACATTATTTGGAACTCTCAACGAAGAGGATGCCAAATTTTACGACCAGCAGATAGATAAGCTGCAAACTAACGAAAAACATTTATTAACTTTAATAAGAAACCAAACGTTTATATTGGACACTACTGTTAACGTGTTCAATAAAACAGACACCGTTATTAACAAACAGATGTCGGCATTGAATGCTAAATTTACTAAGGTCACAACTATGTTCAGTGAACTAATTAATGCGACTCACGACAATCGGGTATTCACAGAGTTGGAATCACTCACGGCTCTAACTACACTAATAATAATTAGATACCAGAACGTGGTCAATACGGTGGTCGACCTGGTAACGGATGTCCGTCATGGTAAGCCACACCCAACTATTGTAACCCCTGTCCAATTAGAGGAGGTCCTAACTACTATCCGTAAAGAAATTCCAAATGATATTCGATTATCTACCTCCCTGAAAGATAATAACCTTTTATCCCTATACCGTATCAGTCATACAAGTGCTTCTATCTCTAACGATAGGATTATATACGAGTTCAGGATTCCTTTACCGTATCAAGAAAACTACCAACTGTACAAAGTCATACCCCTACCTACGGTATTTCGAAAGGTATTAACCTTCATACAACCCTCAATCGACTATCTGGTCATCGATTACAGTAAAGAACACTATTACGACCTAACTAGAGATGAACTGGCTAATTGCATTACTGAAGACCATGCCCAGTATCTGTGTCACGTTATCCATCCGTTATTTAACATAAACTCTGATAACAACCTCTGTGAACTGCAGCTGATAAGAAGAAAAAAATTTACACCTAATACTTGCAACATTAGGCAAGCCAACCACTCCACTATATGGACTCAACTATCCCAGGCTAATAAGTGGCTTTTCTCTACCACTGAAAATCTCACTATGGATCTCATATGCCAAGATGAGATCACACCCTATACAATTTACGATGTCGGAATCATTGAAATAGAAGGCAACTGCCATTTACGCACTCACGATCTAACCATTAGAGGGTATAATACTAAAGCCACTGAACTGAAAAATTTTGACATACTACATACTAACATATCAGAGATTCTGCTAAATTTTACTACACATTCATACAATTACACCAACAAGGTTGCTATGAACAAATTTGCACCAAACAACGAACTAGCAACGATATCTCATCAAATCAGTGTCCTAAAAAAGGAGGAGGAAGAGTTTCCTCCTCTGGATAGGCATACGATCCACCACTATTCCCTTATATATATATTACTATCCGTCGTTATCACATTAGCGGTATTTAAACTGTGTAAACACTACCTTTACAAGGCACGACAGGTAAATCTCAATTCACCTGAATCCCAACCAGAGGAAACCCAGACCCAAAGGGACCAGGCCATCGCTATCACTGAAGCACAATCAGGTAGCATACCAAAACATTCAAAGAAATAATGTTTAAATTTTATGGAATTGCATGTAAGGAAAATTCCTTATCTCTGAATCAACTGTATTATTATAGATTTTTTTTTTGTAGGATAAATTTTAAATTTTATATTGCTTACTCAACCATTATTTTTATATTAATTTAGAAAATAGGAGAGAATATTGGCTATAATTATAATAAAAAAAAACAAAAAAATACCAAAAGTAAAATATTCTTTTGAGAGTTCATAATTTTGATTGATTAATTAATTAAGCCATTTTATTAATTTACAACAGAAACAGCTAAAAAAAAAAAAACAAAACTAATTAATTAATTAAAAAAAAATTAATTAACAGTTGTAATGTTTCTTACACCAAGTTTTATATCTTGGATTAATTGAGGTATTGTACTACTTTACAGCAGAAACAGCTGAATAACTAATAGAATAAATAAAAAATAAAAAATAAATATAAAAAGAAAAAAATATAAATACACATAATTATACCTTTAACAGTTTAGACAAATAAATTAATCATTTGAATGCTTTTTGTACCAAGTTCTACAGTTTTAATAAGTAATTTTAGCATTGTACTATCTTATAACAGGAATAGCTAGTAAAAAAAAACAAAAAAAAACAGCAAAAAACAAATATTATAAAAAAAAATATAATAATAAATAATAAAATAGATATATAAACTATTTTTTTTAAATTTGCAGACAGTTATGCTAAGAATTTTAACGTACTTTCACCTTGATACTTCAAAAATTACCAATACCACAAAAATTTAATTTTCTTGTGATCCCAGAACCAACCGCATTTTTAGTCGAAAATTCATCACCTCTTCAAGGATATGAATTTTCTTTTTCATAGAGGGATGGTGTTATGATATTCACATATCATAACTATACCTATATATCATAGCTTGCATATGACCCATTTCAAGTGCATACAATTTTCTTCGATTTCATTTCTTATCACTTGAAATGAAATCCCTGACATCCACTTGGATTTGTCAGCATAAAATTATATTTTTCCAAACATAAAGTCACATAAATTGTAGACTTTATTGCAAGCAATTTCCTTTTCGCCCTCTTATGTAAACACACGCCACAAGTAGTGTATCAGAAAACACGCCTCGCTTATCACCAAAACATACCACGTGATCATCGCGCTCGTGGGAAGTTTTGATGATGGTGCGATGTGTTAATCTTGACTGCGAATATTAAAAGAAATGCACAAGGAAGAAGATGGGCAGTCTTGGGTAAAGTCGCGACAATTTCAGATCGAAAGTATATCGTGCGTTGGTTCTGAGGAAGAAATAATTTGTCTAAAAAGAAATTCTCATAGATTACAAGTATTTTATCTCTAATCAAGAAATTTTTACTGAAAATATTTTTATTTAAATAAAATTTACAAGTGTCTTATCTCTAATCGAGAAATTTTTACTAAAAATATATTTTTCTTTTATTAAATAAAAGTGGTGCAAAAGAATTCGTCTTGTATTTTGAAATCCTCAGACCAAACCTAGGACCCCGCTGTGCTCTCTTCTCCCTCGAGAAACGGGAAAGCACGGACCACAGTCGTAACAGTGCTAATGATACTGATTAGAGAACTAGTTTGTCCGTTGGTGAACGTGATGATGTTTTTGTTTTAATTTTTTCCATAATTTTAGTTATTATTGTGGTAAGTAACGCTTTGAAATTTCTCGCTTGATGATATTGAATTAATTTGAACCTTTCGCTGGAACTAGCGGCGTCTTTATGATTAGATAGTTACTCGAAGCTCTATACAAACAGGATTCCGACTCAGATTAAGTGTGATAATTTACGACTGCGATAATTTAATTAACCATCAATTATTATTAATTCGCACCACATTCCTTTAGCTAATATTAAAATAACTAATGAAAATTTTCCACGAATGATTTGTAATGATTTCCATAATGATGTTTCTTAACTCTAAGCGGTGATAAAAAGGAATAAAGCTTTGGATTACTTCACAAACAAATCAATCAATAAACAGTTTCCTGTAATAATTCTCTATATCCTTACGTATGCTGTGAATATTCCACCTTTCCAAAGGATTAATTATTTATAATTAATAAAAGTGGAAGAATTACCTTCTACAATTGATTTTATTTTTTTGCTGATATCAAATATGGAAGTCGTTTGTGGACATTCAGGGTTCAAGGGAATAAAGTCAATTTATCTTTTTCCTCCCCTATGCCTTGCGGCATTTAAAGTGGTGTTATATACCTAAAATAATTAATATTTTCATATAAACCTGAAAAAGGGCAAACCATAAAAATAATATTCAATTAATTTTTCACATAAGCTAATCATGCTTAAAACATGATTAGCTTATCTCTTAAATGGGTGAAGAAAATTGCATCAGCAATTTTCCTCACATACCATTCATTTTATTCCCATAAAACGACTTGGGAAAAACAAAAGTTTCATTTTACACCCCAAGTCGTTTTACTTAAAAATTTCCACGACAAAGTTTTGCCTTCAGCAAAATTGGTCATTTCAACAATTTAATTTAAAAAAAAAAAGAAAGCAAAAAAGCAAATCGTACCTTCAGTACGATTTGTCGCGAAAAATACAATATGTATGTACATACGTACATTCATATTACGAAAAAAGCTTTCGCGATAAGAAACGCGCGCAGCATAAATGCATTGTATGTATATGCGCGTCGCGATTTCAAACGGTGGCTGATGTTTTAAAAAGTGTAAGATTACATTTTTGAAGCCATCGTTCAACGCGAATAATTCTGGGCATGTTTGAACATGTCCAGAATTAAAAAGTAAAATTTTCTCAGGATAAGAAAATGCAATTTAGCATTTTCTATCCTGAACAACGGCTCTTGATCACGATGAATGTGATCAAGAATGGAGTTGAATGATAAACGTAAAAGCGGCGCAATCTCGGGTGCGGGAGCAAGAGTTGGTTTTTAAAATAGTTGAGAAGAGTTGGTTTTTGGATTTTGGCGCGGCTACCTCGGCGGTTTTAGTTTCTCGAAAATCAAAATAAAATTAATCGGTGAAAAGTAGTTAGTAAACGGAAGTTTAGTTTATGTTCTAATTTTAAAGGAAGAGAAAAAAGTTTATGTTCTAATTTTCAATAAAGATAAAAAGTTCACGTTCCGATTTTAAATAAAGAGAGAAAAGTTTATGTTCTAATTTTAAAGGAAGAGAAAAAAGTTTATGTTCTAATTTTCAATAAAGATAAAAAGTTCACGTTCCGATTTTAAATAAAGAGAGAAAAGTTTATGTTCTAATTTTAAAGGAAGAGAAAAAAGTTTATGTTCTAATTTTAAATAAAGATAAAAAGTTCACGTCTAATTTAAATAATATATATACAAAAGTTTAAGTTCTACTCTTAAATAAAGATAAAAAGTTTATGTTCTAATTTTAAACAAAAGTAAAAAAAAAGTGTTTTGGATATTTATTGTACCCAGACAACACGAAGGTACGTAAAAAAGAAATATAACAAATTGGCGCAGCCGGTAGGATCAAGGAAGCCTGATCAAGTTAAACGATCGTAAACGCTTGAAAAGCCTTGGTCCTACACGAATCTACGGGGAACCTGTGACACTAGCCACACTATAAGGCCACGTCACCCCCAACGCTCGGGGTAGATCTCGTCTATAGGCGCCTCTGCTCCAGGCGAGCAAGCGTTCACCCCAGTGAGTGGAAAAAGAAACGAAATCATCAGGGGACCTGGACTCACTAATAGAAGCTCATTCCCAGCCGAAAAGAAGTCAGGACAACGGACACACATTTAAAACCAACTCCAGAAGGAAGATATCACCGTTCCTGAGTTGAAGGGGATTTCGAAGAAGGCTTTAAGCCCCCCTTTCAACCATATCCAGGGGAAGTAAGTAGGCCTAGGGCCCCCCAGCAGCAAAAAGAAGCACCAGAAAATAGAAACTTCGTTCCAGGATTGAAAGGGATCTCGAAGTCGGCATAAGCCCCCCTTTCAATCTCAGCCAAGGGAATTAAGACGGCAGGAGCCCCCCTAGTAGCAAGAAACAATCCATAAGGGAATACTCCAAGAAGGCTGGAAGCCCCCCCCCTTTGGACAACGCGGGACGCATATGCAAGAGGAAAACTCTACGTCTTCATCCGACGCGGAGCAATCCCTAGGTGAGAATTCACAACACCTCCGGGAAGGTACAGACAACGCCTCAGAAGACAACCAAACAGAATCAGCCGCTGGAGTTCGCCTTAGAAGTGGTACCATTTTAACTGGTCCCACCGTAACAAATAAAGTAAGTCTAGATAAATTTTTAGATAAGTTATTAGAGAAGGCACGTGAATCCGATAAGCTCACTGTCACGCACTGCGACGCACTTGACCACAGACTAAGTCAAGGCAGAGAGCAGAGGCTGACGCAAATCGAAAAATTCAAAAAAGAAACAGAGCGATTCAAACAGGAGCTTATCGAATTCGCCGGGCTTTCACGTTCTTTAGGTATAGATAAGACCACAGCCAGTGTAGTTGTAAGTGCTGATAGTGATACTAGTGTCAGTGATATTAGTGGTGACCAAACAACCGCAGAAAATCTCCTTAGTGGCTGGCTAGAAGTATCCTTCACGGATTCTAGTCCAGAAACCAGCCCTGAAACTCGTCAAAGCACCAGTAGACTACCCTACAAAAGTTTAAATAAAAAGATAATCACAATGGTAGATTATGCAAAGGTGGCCAAGCTCACGGCACAACTAGTTCCTCTGTTTTCGGGTGAAAATACCCCACAGCTAGGTCGTGAGCTACAAACATTTATTGGCTGTTGCAAACAGGCCTTACACTGTTTAAGTGAGGAAGAAAAACCAGCCTTCCTACATATCTTGCCCACAAGACTTCGTGGCGATGCTTATCAGCTGTTTGCTTCGGACGTTCCAACTACTTTTAGTGAGGTGGAGGAACGTCTGAACAGAACCTATTTACCACGAGAATCGTACCAAGAGTTGGTCAACAAATTGATCACAATGAGGCAAAACCCGTTGGAAACTCTCACTGCCTTCACAACAAGAGTGAAGCAGTTGCTGATGCTTTGCAACGAGGCAGCGGTACTGAAGTACGGAGCAACGGCAGCCCCAGCTGTGAAGACACAGTTGGCGGACTTCGCCAAGAATGCCCTCAAAAGTGGAGTGAACAATCCCTACCTATGCCAGTACCTCCTCACTCTGGTAGAAAATGATCTAGAGCAGCTGATACAAAAGGCTTTAGACATGGAAAAGTTACAAGCAGGCACAGTTTTCGTCCAAACGCCGCTAATGCAGCAGCCATATCCAATGGCACCAATAGACCCAAGTCTTCGAGTTCGAGCTCTCAGCCGAACTCCTTACAATCAAGCACCACAGCCACCCATGTATGCATCACCACGAGCACAAGAGCCCCGACAGTTTAATCCCCCATACGTACATGCTCAACCACTACGCCCGCCATTTCCACGAAGGGAATCTAGTCAACCGGATACACAGAATCTGGTACAAAACATCACCTGTAATTTCTGCCAGAAGCGGGGACACACCTACACGGAGTGTCTTAAACGCAAAAACACCCCCTTCTGCTCTAACTGTAGAAGTTACGGGCATGACATTCGCGACTGTCGAAACAACCAAACACAGTCTGCAAATCGTTTCACAAGAGGATCGCCTAGCAATCCCCCACAGTCAGACCCAAGCAATACAAAAGGCCCCAGAGTCTTTAATATAAGACAAAAATGTGATTTTTGTGGGCGCCGCGGACACAAGATCGACGAATGTCGACAAAAGCAAAAATGGGAGGATAAAAAACAGGGAAACGACAAAGAGTCGACCCAAAACTCCCCGGCTCGACTATAAACCCTACCAGCAATAAAAAAGGGTCTTCTCAGCCGCCCGACTTCAGTGTGCCCACCGCCAGACTCCCTCTAGACATAAGTCTAAATGGTCAGGCCCAGCTAATAGTGGACACCGGCGCTGAGATCAGTATAATTAAGAAAAAAGCTCTCAAATCTCGCGAGCTAATAAATCCCAATAAAAAACTAACGCTTCAAAGCCCCTTTGGCACCGGAAAAACCTTAGAAAGTTGCCAAGGAAACTTCATGCTAAAAAGTAACTTACCTTGCAACTTTCAGGTGGTAAAAAACATCCCAGGTATTTCTGACGACGGCTTACTAGGAAATGATTTCCTAGCCAAAAAATGTAATGTTGAAGGACCCAACAAGGTTCTGCGATTTCCTCGCACGGAAACCAATCCAGAAGAGTTTGCTGTTCCATTAGAAATGTCGAAATGACGGCGATGGTGAGCATCAAAATATAATTAGATCTAAGATTAAGAAAATAGGGCATAAGAGCCCCAGTCAATTAAGCAGTCATAAGAAACTGCTCCAAGACGCTTGCGGGTCCCTCATGAAAACCCCAACGTCAGGCGCTAGCCAGCATACAAAAGGTCTGCCGTTAGCAACTCCCGCAGATCCACCTGGCCCAGCGCCTCTCATATATAAAACAAGTAGGTTAAGAGGTAAAATAAGTAATATAAAATCATTAAAGAAGACTAGATTTAAGAATAATAAAAATAGGGCAATAAGCGCTGAACAGACGGCCACCCTACAACACATAAAATACTTGTTCCCAAACGATGTCGAGCAAGAAGACACCAGTATTCATCCCCGCCTCACCAGATTAGAGCAAGAACTCAGTCTGAATGAAACTTTAAATTTTGAGGAAAAAGCCTCAATAACAAATCTCTGTTACGAATATGATGACATATTCTTTTTAAAAGGTGACAGGCTTACACATACCAATGCCATCACCCATGACATCCCTCTGGTGCAAGACCAAGCACCTATTAACCAAAAGATGTACCGGTTACCAGAGACACAGCGAAATGTAATAAATGAGCAACTCAGAGAAATGCTGGACAACGACATTGTCCAGCCCAGCAAAAGCCCATGGAACTCACCACTGCTAGTCGTCCCCAAAAAAGCGGGACCAGACGGTGAGAAAAGGTGGCGCGTCGTCGTTGATTTCCGCAAGTTGAATAAAAAAACGATTGGCGACGCCTTCCCTCTACCTCGGATTGAGGATATCCTCGATCAACTGGGCCATTCAAGATACTTCACCACCCTAGACCTAGCCTATGGCTATCATCAGGTACTCGTCGATCCGAAAGATCGAGCTAAAACGGCTTTTAGTACCAACTACGGGCATTATGAATTCAAACGTATGCCGTTCGGACTCAAAGGAGCCCCGGCCACATTTCAGCGTTTAATGAATTTCATATTAACTGGCCGACAAGGCCTAGAATGTTTCGTCTACTTAGATGACATCGTCATCTATGGAAAAAGTCTGGCAGACCACAATGAAAAGCTTCGCAAAGTCTTTGACAGGTTAAGAGAAAATAACCTGAAACTTCAACCTGAGAAATGTCAATTTCTCAGCCGCGAGGTAGTGTATTTAGGACACAAATGTTCTAACCAAGGAGCACTACCGGACCCTAGCAAAACGGCATGCGTCCAAACTTTCCCCATCCCTAAGACAGTAAGGCAAGTGCAATCATTTTTGGGCCTTGCTAATTACTACAGAAAATTCATACCCGATTTTTCGAAAACAGTACGTCCACTAACAAACTTACTCCGAAAGGATGTAAAATTTAAGTGGACTGAGAAATGCCAAGAGGCATTTCAAAGCATTAAGAACGCTTTAATTTCCCCTCCACTCTTAATATATCCCGATTTTTCAAAACCCTTTAACCTTACCACCGACGCCAGCAGCGAGGCTCTTGGAGCAGTTCTCTCTCAAGGAGAGGTAGGAAGTGACCAACCCATTGCCTACGCCAGCCGTACCCTGAACAAAGCCGAACGTAACTATTCCACGATTGAGAAAGAGTTACTGGCTATAGTTTGGGCGACTAAAAATTTCAGGTGTTATCTGCAAGGCCGAGAGTTCACGGTCTATACAGATCACAAACCACTCAAGGGAGTCTTCAATGTTAAGGACCCCACATCCCGTCTGGTGAGATTTCACCATAAACTTTCCGAGTTCAATTATAAAATTGAATATAAGCCCGGAAAGTACAACACGAATGCCGACGCTTTAAGCCGCATTCCAGGGGAAAATAACAAAGACAAGGAAACTACAACCTTCACGGTAGAAGCTATAGTCCACCACCAAATGGACTCGGACATAGAGGAGGAAAAACACTCATCGGACCTTAAGGAGTGTCTGCAATGCAATGCAGTAACAAGAGCCCAGACACGAAACATTCAGGAAAGTGGAACAAATCCAGACAACCAGGCCAAACTAATAGAACAAAAAGAACAAACTCATCATCCAGAAGGGACCGCAGACCATGACAGTCCACCTAGTACCAATCCACCAATTATAGACGAAACTCGTCCCCCTGCAGTAATCACAAGCCCAGAGGAGATTCAATTAATCTTAAAAGATTATCATGATTCTGTCTTTGGCGGCCATCAGGGAGTGATAAAAACCTACAAACGGATTCGAAGAAAGTACTGGTGGAGGCACATGCTTAGTGACATCAAAAAGCACATTAAGCGGTGTGCCAAATGTCAAACCATGAAGGCTTCACCACAGTATAAAATGCCAATGGTGATTACAGACATAGCTGAACAACCCTTCGACAAAATCTATCTAGATATAGTCGGCCCACTAGAGGAAACTGAATCTGGAAACAAATATATATTAACGTTTCAGGATAACCTCACGAAGTTCGTAGATTGGTATGCCATACCAAATGGAGAAGCTGTAACGGTAGCGCAAGTTTTCTTCGACGAAATCGTCACGCGCTACCGCATTCCCAAAAGAATAGTCACCGATCAGGGAAGTAATTTCCTGAGTGACCTATTCAAAAAGGTATGCAAACTACTCAGGATAAATAAGCTGCAAACCTCAGCTTATCATCCCCAATCAAATGGAGCACTCGGACGTGCACATAGACCGTTGATTGAATATCTACGAACTATAGTGGACGAAAATCCCAGGTCATGGGATAGTTATCTGCGAACCGCTGCTTTCGTGTACAACAACAGTGTACACGAAGGGACAAAATTAACTCCCATGGACTGCCTCTACGGCTTTACAGCGGACGTTCCGTCCAACTTAAGGCGAGACCCCGAACCCGTGTATAACCACGAGAGCTACTACCATATTCTCAGGTATAAGCTTCAAAAGTCTTACGCCATGGCACGGAAAAACCTTCTGATGAGTAAACAACGCTCGAAAAATTACTATGACAAAGCTGTACGTCCCCTGACATTTCACAGAGGAGACAAGGTTCTACTCAAGAGCGAGAGTCGTAAACATAAGCTCTCCCAGATTTGGGTAGGACCCTACACGGTAACCGGTATCCCTAGTACTGTAAACACCACAATAAAAATTCGTAAACGAGAGGTCACGGTACATAACAACCGTTTAAAACCTTTCTACGAATAACATGGTGCCAATATAATTTAAGTAATTCAAAGACACATATATAATAGAATGTAAGCTATAAAGTCAAATAAAAACCCATTTTAATACCCTATCCTATCCTCTCCTAGATAACAATGGAGTCCATCATTTTCCACGGACTATTCCTGCTCATAATAGGAGCCCTCGCGGAGGAACCTTACTCTATAACGCCCCTAAATAATACGGGAGTACTATTTGAGGATCTTGGAAGCCTATCAGTTTACCACGACACTTGGAGCATCATCACTGAGTTAGATCTGGCCGAGTTGGAAAATCAGACGCGACTAGCAGAACGAGCGGAACACTACATACACCAATTGTGTGGAAATGGGTCTTCTATACAGGACCTTTGTACGCTACAGACAAAACATATACACGCCCTAATGGAAAATATCAATAGGCGTACCAGTGTTATTAGGGAAGCTGTGCCCAAATCGCGCAAGCCCCGATCCATCTTCGATGGAATTGGAAATGCGATGCATTATCTTTTCGGTACCATGGATAGTGGAAACGAACAAGAGGTGTACAGCCGACTAAGCGAATTAGAAGTAAATACTCAAACCTTAGCTGATCTGGAAAAACAACAGATCAGCGTAATAAAAACCACGTTTGAACAAATTCAGAAACCCCTATCTTCCCTGTCTGAACGACAGCGTCAGATAACCAACCAGATTAACAATCTGCGGAACTCAACAGACGAGTTGACAGCCCACCAAATAAGACAAGAAATTGTCTCTAGTCTGACACTACAAATGATAGAGTTGGAATTTAGACAACAAGCTCTACTGGACATAATAGTGTCCAGTAGAAATAATCAAAATCATCCACTTTTAATTTCCCCAAATCATTTTCTAGAGATTTATCACAAATCTCACTCCACTTGTCCCAATCTACAGGACTGTTTGTCAGTTCTGTATCAAACAGCAGATGTTAAGACACATTTGTTGCAGAACAAATTAGTTATCCGAGTCAAACTTCCCATATTTAATATTCCCAAGATGAAAATCCAACAGATTAGATGTTTTCCCATACGGCTGGATTCAGACCACTCAATAATACCTGATATCGAATTTTCCCATGTGGCAAGTCAAATACAGACCCAGGAATTTCTGCTGTTGAAGCCAGAAAACCTGAGATCTTTCAAAAAAATTTCAAAGGGAATCAATGAAGATACGTGGGTAGGTAAGCTGAACACACCACTCACCAAGGCTACAAAAACAGATGAATGTGTTATTAAACTTTTATTCAACCCGCTGGGCGAACGCCCACAGTGTAGCATCAGAGCTCAAATTCCCCCAAGAGATACAATAATTAAGCTCAATAGACCAAATTCGTGGCTGTACTCCTTAACCGAAACCACTATAGTACATATAACTTGTACTCAACAGTTACTCACTCATCGTCTCGCAGGACAAGGAATCATGACAGTCAACGAACCATGTTCCTTGCAAATAGGGTCTCACACTCTGTATTACGAAGCAGAAAATCTACATCCGCTAAAAGTTTTCCAACCAACCTACTTCCCAGGCACAAACGAAACGCAAGAGGAATTGGCAGAATATATGTCCAAGATATCCGCTCCTAAAAACCTTGATAAACAACCAACGTTACTCCTCGGAGATGATACAAACCAACGTATCCACCTAGATACAAAATCTCTAGACGAAATCCGTACCAAAGTGAACAGCATCCACTTTGGACCAAAGGCCAAGATTCCTCATATACTCTCTATTACATCCCTATCAATGACAGGACTCTTGTTGCTACTTATATCAGTGGTGGCATTAGCAAAATATATCGTCCCGGCATTCATGGCATGGATTGCTAAACGCAGACAACAGCCTACAGCTGAAAACGTTCCCATGGAACCGGTTTACGCAACACCCCAAGAAAAGTTAAAACGGGCTCAAAGTCTCCCCAGAGCGAGATCTATACAAGTAGTATAATCAAAAAGATCTATACTCGTTGGTTGGCCCCGTGTTATTCTTTTGTTGCTGGCTTAGTACCCTTTCACTACACTGGTCTTAGATATAAGCTGAAATAATTTATAGCAAATAAGAAATAAAGCAACCAGATAAAATTAATATTATATAAGAATAAACTTTATTTAGTAGTACCTACGAACCCAAAATTAATAAACGTAAGTAGTACTTAGTAAAGCAGAAATAATAAATTAAATAAGCTAAAAAAATAAGGTAATAAATAGAAGAAAGAAAGGCATAAGATAATAGAATTAAAAACCAAAAACATAACCGAAGATTATTTACACAAGAATAATAATAATAAAAGTAGTAAGTAAATAATATTTAGTAACATTAAGTATTACATAGAAATAGCTAGCTAGTAAAATATAGACATAAATACAGAAAATAGAAATGTAACGAAATAGCGACTTAAATTAGTAGAAAAAATAAGAAAAGATTTTTTTTAACAACATTAGATATAGCAGAAATTATATATATTCCCATAAGAAATAGATATTATATATATAGGTATATTGCTGTAAAAACTCAACCGAAAACCGACCAAAACCCAGGCACCAAAAACACACCAACAACAACTTCCCCTGAGAATTATTCCTCTTCAAAGAATAATTCTCTTTTTCTCAGGGGGAAGGATTGTTATATACCTAAAATAATTAATATTTTCATATAAACCTGAAAAAGGGCAAACCATAAAAATCATATTCAATTAATTTTTCACATAAGCTAATCATGCTTAAAACATGATTAGCTTATCTCTTAAATGGGTGAAGAAAATTGCATCAGCAATTTTCCTCACATACCATTCATTTTATTCCCATAAAACGACTTGGGAAAAACAAAAGTTTCATTTTTACACCCCAAGTCGTTTTACTTAAAAATTTCCACGACAAAATTTTGCCTTCAGCAAAATTTGTCATTTCAACAATTTAATTTAAAAAAAAAGAAAGCAAAAAAGCAAATCGTACCTTCAGTACGATTTGTCGCGAAAAATACAATATGTATGTACATACGTACATTCATATTACGAAAAAAGCTTTCGCGATAAGAAACGCGCGCAGCATAAATGCATTGTATGTATATGCGCGTCGCGATTTCAAACGGTGGCTGATGTTTTAAAAAGTGTAAGATTACATTTTTGAAGCCATCGTTCAACGCGAATAATTCTGGGCATGTTTGAACATGTCCAGAATTAAAAAGTAAAATTTTCTCAGGATAAGAAAATGCAATTTAGCATTTTCTATCCTGAACAACGGCTCTTGATCACGATGAATGTGATCAAGAATGGAGTTGAATGATAAACGTAAAAGCGGCGCAATCTCGGGTGCGGGAGCAAGAGTTGGTTTTTAAAATAGTTGAGAAGAGTTGGTTTTTGGATTTTGGCGCGGCTACCTCGGCGGTTTTAGTTTCTCGAAAATCAAAATAAAATTAATCGGTGAAAAGTAGTTAGTAAACGGAAGTTTAGTTTATGTTCTAATTTTAAAGGAAGAGAAAAAAGTTTATGTTCTAATTTTCAATAAAGATAAAAAGTTCACGTTCCGATTTTAAATAAAGAGAGAAAAGTTTATGTTCTAATTTTAAAGGAAGAGAAAAAAGTTTATGTTCTAATTTTCAATAAAGATAAAAAGTTCACGTTCCGATTTTAAATAAAGAGAGAAAAGTTTATGTTCTAATTTTAAAGGAAGAGAAAAAAGTTTATGTTCTAATTTTAAATAAAGATAAAAAGTTTCACGTCTAATTTAAATAATATATATACAAAAGTTTAAGTTCTACTCTTAAATAAAGATAAAAAGTTTATGTTCTAATTTTAAACAAAAGTAAAAAAAAAAGTGTTTTGGATATTTATTGTACCCAGACAACACGAAGGTACGTAAAAAAGAAATATAACAGTGGTTAACGGAAGCATTTGATTTTTTATTTTCTAGAGATCCCCCTTTTCCTTTAGAGAGTTACTTCGCGTATATACTTAAGTATAATATGAGAAAATAGTATCGCAAAAAATCAGTCCTTCACATTTATAACCATAAAAAACGAGAAAACTGCAGCTTGAGGAAGGCTTTATTAAAAACGCTCCCTGTTCCGCACTTTTAAAGAACGTAATACACACACTACAAACTACAACAGTAAAGTTCAAGAGAGTGACATTAAATCTCTGTTGCACTTTACTGCACAACTGCAGAACTCAATTTGGTTGAACAAAAATGGCTTAAGCTGTTAAAAAGAAACCAAGTTTTTGACCTCATTAAAAATTAGTTTTGAGAAAACTTACAGCGCCAGAATATTTTTGGTAATTTCATTATATGAACGTCTGGGTGTATGTGTAAGGTTGATTATAATACAGAACATAATTTCCGTGGGAGTTTGTTGACTTTACAATAGCCAAATATTTTGATGTGACATTACGAACTGTGCACAGATTAAAAAAAAATCGGTGTAAGTTTATCCCGTTTGCTGAATAACATGAATCTTGAATCCATTTCGGATAATTTTAAATAATTTATGCCCCATAATCGTGGAGTTTTAAATTTATTACCCCGAATGGTATAAAAATGCCGAATGAGTCTTGTTTTGTAAAAAACTCGCAAAAATAATCCATCCGGAAAATAAAAATTCCCAGCTGAGCTCTATCCAACTCTGTTTGGTCTTCGGTGTAACTTAACTGTATATAGTCCAGTTGGGTTAGGAAAAAAAAAGGCTTTACCTTGGAAAATTCCCGTCAGCAATTTTAATGGTCTATCCTAAGGGGGGGGGGGGGGGTGGCACTGGTTGTCTGTGGCCACCAGATATCGCCGGAACGATAACCGCTATCTTGAATTTAAGGGGAATCGTTATAGCTCAATATCTCGACCATTTTCAACTTTTCAACAAAAATGGTAAGGACTTAAGTTGTTGTAAATTCGACATTAACTTTAGTTCTTAAAATTTTTTTCCTGCTATCAATATTTGTCGTATTAAGCTGGAAAAAGTGGTATCGTATAATTATCCAACTATCTCGTTTATTATTAACTTTAGGACATAAACGTACAGAAACAAATTACATTAGAATCAATATTTAATAATAAAGGCACAGAGCAACGTAAAAATTATCGTAGCCCAAATCCAATTGGTGAAATTGTGACATCACAACTCGAGCTAGCAGCAGGTGTACAGGTAACTAAGCAGTAATTGCAATAGCTTAGCATTTTACTTCTCACAGTTGAATGCTTGACGATTGCGAATTGTTTACTTAAAAGCTGTCGCATCCACTGCTGTTTGTAATTAGGCATTGAGTTAAGTAGTCCACTTCGCAGCAGGCTCCAGCTGATAACAGTGACTGATGTAATACTTTCTAACTATAATTGCAAAGTACAGTGCTGATCACTGCGTCAAAATCGCTTCCGCCTAGTTGTATAATAAGGAGCACGGTTGATTCGGACGATCGGGCTGATCAGTTCTTCAGTTGGATTGATAAAGGGTGATCGCATAGTTTCGTAAGTCCTCGTTGGATTAAAGTTGACTGTTGAAAATATATTGATTAAAGTTTAAAGTTTTTAAATTATACTTTCAGGGAACGACAAAATTGTATTTGGAAAACTTTTTCCGCACCACCAGAAAGGTAGTGTTCTAGGCGCTTTTTTTTACGTGGTACTTATCCCCAGTAGGCATAATCCACGTTTCGCCGCTTGTTAGTTCGTTGCAGTTTCTGTCGTTTTTTTTTCTTATAAAAGTAAGCTAGAACTTCGATCTTTTCTGGCAAGAGCTCCAGCATTTGTTTTCCCTTTTTTCCTTATAAGCTTCAGACAGCCAGACCTTTTCTTTCAAGATGTCGTTGTCGGAACATGACTATTTCTTTTTTTGACGATGGTGCTGCCAAATCAACATCGTCGGTTTCCTCCTCGCTGTTCTCCTGACATTCAATGGTGAAGTTCAATGTTGATTCGGCAGGATTCTCGATGATACCATCATCTTCGTCGTCATCAAGTTGTTCCTGAAGTGCGATAATATTGTCGCATGTCTCACCACTGACTCACCGTAACGAACTAGCAAGCAATTAAGCGTGGATTAGACCTACTGGGGATAACACATAAAGAAAAACGCTCCTGGAGCTCTACTCTTGGTAGAAAATGCAATTCGATACAACTTTGTTCCGGAACAGTTGTGCTCTTAAGTTAATAATAAACGAGATAACTCGACAATTATACTTTTACAATTTTTTCCCGCTTAATTCGAAAAATATCGATCGCACCATAAAAATTGTAAGGACGAAGCAGTAGAGAATCAAATTTACAACAACTGAAGTGCTAACAATTTTTGTTGAAAAGTTGAAAATGGCCGAGATATTGAGCAAGAACATTTAAAACTTTACCCCCTTCACACAAAATGATGGTGGTATTATATCACCTTTTTGAATTTAGACTATCAGTGGGGGAGGGGGGGTCACTTAAGGTTATAGCAACAAAACTGCAAACCGAAATTTTTCCAAGGTCATATACTGACAGAAATGTATCTAAACCCCTTTCGGTATAAAATGCAACGGGTTCAGTCATATTTTACAAGTGCAAGTGGCGTCAGGATAGCATTTAGTTAACATTTTTTTTTAAACGTAAAACACCTTCGAGAATTTCTTTGGAGCAGACTTGTTCAAAAGTAAATGTGCATAACTTCTTTCCAAATATTTTTATTTTTCAATAAAACAGTCCTATTTGGCAATGCCTGTTCGAAGGAAACATTAAAATCATATTTGTATGCGATTCGGGCTAAAATTACCTACACAAAATCTAAATAAGGATTTCGAAAACATTTCCGATCGGGGTATAGGTATAACATACTTCTGAAGAAGTGCGAAATATTTACTGTACACAGTAATAATTATCTTTCGCCGGAGGTTGGTAAAATTATGTTTATGAGTAATAATAATTCACCGCTTTAAAGAGACAAAAGTACTCCGAAAATGTATGGACCTCATTAAACATCGTATCGGTGTTCATGGAACTCCGAATTTTTCACTGTGTCCGTACTTTCCGTATTTGAATTTTACCAGAGTACATACAAGAGCTGTTTTTGATTGTGTTGTGCGAACAGACTCGAAACAAGTTGAGTCGGTAAGCACTATCTCAGTGAGACATTATAAAACTTTTCAACAACATTTCAGTTAACTCATCTGAAATCACCTTCTTCAAATATTACCTGAAGGAACAAATCTGTATGAAAATATCTTTCCTCCCAGCAGCTCTCGGCATCCTCTTATCCAGTTTAAGACCTGACTTTCAACATTGTACTTGTCGACAATTCAATACCATTTTTAACATTTGATTTCAACGTCTTTTTTGAATTGGTTTAGTCATATCTAACCTTCTTCATGTTTACTCCAGAAAACTTCAAGGATTCAGCGTAAATACAAATGACAATAAAATAAGTAAAAAACGAGTTTTCAAACAAAACTGACGCCAAGCCGCATGAAAAAGTAGAAAATAAACTTTTCTTCACACACAGAGGTGGACTCAGATTTGTTGATTGGGACGTTTCTCTTGAATATTCTTTCTCTTCATGAATCATATCACTTATTACCTCTGATTGACCATACTGAAATATATCGGTGATTGTCAGCAAATAAAATCTGAGTCCACCTCTGTGTGTGAAGAAAAGTTTATTTTCTACTTTTTCCTGCGGCTTGCCCTCAGTATTATTTGAAAACTCGTTTTTACTTATTTTATTTTCTGCCTTTTTCACGTTAACTAAATTGTTATTACGTGCTGCATGGAGATATTTTATGACGGCTGAAAAGACACTGATTTACCAGTTTTTCAAAACATTTATTCGAGTAAAAATTATTATGCAACTCATTTCGCTCTACAACTTTGTCTTAGGTTCAAAACGCTCAAACGCTTCCTTGGTCGGAAAAACTCCGGAAAAGCGTCGGAGAGAAAGTAATCATGCCAGTTGATAGGGAACTTGATCCTGCATAATTTAGAAAACTTTTTTACCGGAAAATTTTCCGGAAAAGTCGGAAAATTTGCCGGAAAAGTCGGAAAATTTTCCGGAAAAGTCGGAAAATTCCGGAAAATTTTTCGGAAAAATCGGAGAACTCTGCATTTTTCCTGAAACGGATTTATCACTAATCAAATTTGTACCAACTTTTCAAATGATTTTTCCTGATTTTCCGGGTTTTCCATGGAAATTTCCGGTTCAAATTTGGAAAGATTCAATTGTCACGCGACATGAACCTGTGTGCCAAATTTCAGCTCGCTGTGATGACGAAATGTGGGTCTACGAGAGTGTCGAAAATAGTAAAGAAATAGACAAATTCGTGTACGAGTTAAAGGAAATGGCTGGCCTCAAAAATAGGCATTCCCCGTGTACTAAATTGATTAACTGTCAACATCTTAGAATCATATTGCAGTACTAAAAATACAATTTTCTCTGCATTTCTGCCTCAATATTTAAGCAGCCCGGACAAGTTTCTTTAACGCTATTTCATACACTTACATACCGTAAATTTTAACTATTTCATATCATATCAATTATTTTAAAGAAAGAAGAAACCCGTCGAAATCAATTATTATAAACAAAAACAATAGGAAAAAAATTACGTTCTCATAACTACTGGTTTTTCCTTAGAACATATAACTCCTGACTAGTGATAATTTAAATTGTCATTGCCGTAATCAAAACCCTTAACTACAGACGCATAAATCTGTCTTAAATTTGATTAGAAATTAATAATACAAAGATAATATTGAAACTAAAATGTGTAACCCAACTAAATAATTCATTTAATTTGTTGTAACTTTTCGGATTCAATTCAAGGAACTTTCCATATAATAATATTATACCTAAAAAAATCATAAAAAGCATAACAATTGAAATAAAGCAGAACAGAATTTTAATTTCATTGGATTAGGATCCATTCCACTTTTCAGAAAATCGTAATTCCCGCACCAGCAGACCGTAGAGAGCTAAACTCGAGGAAGTTACTGTAAAAGCAAAAGCTGAATAGCTTACGTTAGCAATAATACAAGATGAATTAGATTTATAGCGGTCCCTGTTGTTAAACCTAAAATTAAAAAAAATAAACCCCCAGCGATTTCTCAATTAATGTAAAACTGTTTCTCAATTATTTTGAAAACCTCCGAATGTTTTCAATTTACCACAAACAAAAACCCAAACGAAAAAACCAAGGTAAAGTTGCGAAAATAACTTTGATATTATTATGTTTTCAAATTTCTCCAAACAGTTCCGTGACAGACAAATTTATTTTTTCCTTTCAAAATCATTTATTTATTCGACCTACTTCGTAGCAAGTCTCAGAGCATTCAGCGACGTGACTCAGATGGGAAATTTTTTGCTGCCATGTGATGCTTTTGCCTATGCCGAAAACTTTTTTTATGAGATCTTTCTAAGAAATGTTTGTTGGTGGTCACATTACTCTTTTATGTCCGTAAACAAAATTGTCTGAAACCCATTAATTTTTCCAATTTCTGTTTGCTCATAAAAATTCACAATGGTGCGTTATAAAAGGAGAAGTTTGCCTAAACTGGAGATTCGGAGGCCTCAATATCTGTACACATTTTTATTAGTATTTCGAAATTAGAATATTTTTATTTGGACATCCTGTAGAATTATGTATAAATGAAATGAGAGTTAACATGTGCGAGAAGATGTGTTTTCGTAGAATAATTAAGATGCAAAATAGTTACTGACCCCAAACATTGAAAAGTATGTGGGCTTCAAACTTTAACTTTTTTAGAATAGTATGGTAAGAAAAATATTACCTAATCCAAATTTACAATAAATGTCCATGTTTAATCCAAAATTTCTTAGGGTAAATAAATTCCCTCACGTATAATACTTACCTAAATAATTGACTACACTTTCATTACTGTCATATGGAAAAGGTTAAGGGATTAATCCCTTTTAAAGAATATTCATCGGGAAATGATGAAATATTTATGAATTTCTTATCGATATTATCATGTCCTCAATAATCCAATCATATTCAAAGTGCATGTTGGAAGTAAATTGAATTTGCCTTTCTATCGTCGTATTCAATTTGTTTGCCTTATGTCCACTTTATTGAAATGAGTTATGATTCGAAATACATGGACTGATGGACAGCTTTCTGATGTACACACATATATAGATGGATTTTGATGATAAATTTGTATGACGATGAAACAGGTCATGTTTAATAGAACTGAAATTGTTAGTCTAGAGTCTAGTCTTAGCCTCTAATTAATTAGATTATGTGGTTTATCATTGATGATATTGATGCGTGAATTTTTGTAATAGCAAAGAAAAATTAATGTACTGTCAAACCAAGTGAATATGTTCAAGTAGGCATGTATCTAAAAAATTTATAGTTGTGTAGCAATGGGACGCAAACAATATTTTTTATTTCATATATTTGGTACAGAAAAACAGAAAAGTATAGTTGCAAGCTACACTTTAAATAAAAGTAATTAATCTTACAAATAATAAATATTGTTCAAAAATTGTAAGAGTAAAATTACTAGTTCAGTATGTATAAATTTCACTAAATTTTACTAAATGTAAATATGCACTGGGTTGTGCTGTGTAGTGTAAGCTAATAGAAAGCAAACTTATACAAGAGAAAGACACACAAAATACCTTAGATACACACCGCTCCTAATGAATAATTAACTAATGAGTGACTAGACACTAATAATTCATTAGGAAACTGTAGACACACAACCATTTCTTTAATTAAGTTGTATACTCCCAAATTTGTTTTCACATACTTATGACAGGGAAGAAGCGAAATGGATCGAATCAACGCGATAAACTTAGTTTGCATGTATTTTATATTTCAAATTAACCATTTGGAAATGAAATACAGAACATTATATAAAAGTATTTTGATACTATATCGCTAACGTAAGCAGCTGTCTTCACGTAGAAGTAACTAGAAAATGTCATTTGTCATGATTTTCAATGCCAAATAACAGAACGTACGATACTGTGCATGGTATGCAGACTTCAATTCTTATGAAAGCTGCACTTTCCATGTATGCTATGATCTTCGAAGTGAATGCGCTATAAGTTAATCTTAAGATATTCTGTAGATTTGAATATCTTACAATTAACCCATCTAAGTTTTCTTTCATACTTTTTAAATTGACCTAGTACTCCGAGAATTGGAAGGTGATTCTGATCTTTTGTCTTACATTTTAGGCGTGAATTTAGACTTTTGTCACACTTTTGTTTTCAACACAGTTCGTTTTGTGTCTTCACTATTATCTACCAAAAATGAACTTAAATGAATTTTCGGTGAACAAAAAACAAAAAACCCGCCTAAATATGCGCCAAATTAGTCAACTGCTCAAAAGGTTGTTGCAAAAATTTATACACCTAATTAGAGCAATACAAATGCTTAAATTCGAAATAAAATTTTTGAATTTGTAATAAGATTTGTATAAAAACGAATGGATTAATTATATTTCAGAGCAAAAATGAGAGACGGTAAATACTTGTAATTTTTGGAAATCAGCTAAAAAAGTCCCATAAAGTCTGAATTGTTTCGTATAGATGCAGCTTTTTTTATTTCATTTCTAATTCCGGTAAATTTAATGAAAAATAGCACAATTTCTTTGCTTAATATGGAAAACAATTTAATGGAGTGACTAATTATAGCTCTGATTATGTTGGAAAACATTGATATGAATAATATACCAGTCAAAGAAGACAACCAATTCACATTACTTCTAACAGTTATTAAATTTTAACGGAATGTTGGGTGAGGTAAATTCGTAATATATTTAATTTTGTTACCATCACTGAGGTCCGGAACATGCGAAAACTTGCAAAATAAAACGTTTTTATAACTTTTATACGGAATATAAACTGTTAACATTTATGTACATTAGCTACATATATGTATGTATGTATGATCCATACGTAATAGAATTTGAGATGACTTGGCAGTACACCATCTGTCCAGGACCTTTTCTGTCGTACTTTAATGTCAAAATATACGCGTAAACGAAACGAACTTTTCTACTGATTTTTTCGTGTTATTATTCAATTCAGCAAGCCCTGCCTTACGTAGAATGAACTGAAAATGACACTTCACTTTACAAACTCAAAATATTATTTAGAATTTAAGCACTTCTATTGCTCTAATTAGGTGTAGAATATCCATTTACAACAGTGTAAAATTTTTGTCACAACCTGGGAAGCAGTTGACTAATTTCTCGTACTTTTAGGCGTGTATTCTGACATTAATTCATGCAAATTCCTTTTAGTTTATTTTGTGGTTGATGACAAGGATAAATCAAAATTAATATGGTGAATATAAAAGTACGAAAAATTTGAGGTGAAATGTTAAAATATGTGACTAAAATATACGCCTAAGCTACGACAAAGAGATCAGAATCACCCCTCTGGCTTGGGTTTCCACATCGGTAACTTGACCGATTTGCTCACATTTAATGAATAGATTCAAAATATTGCTGTACGAGAGAGAGGTTCATATTTTAATATTTTTACGCGTTGCTGAAGCGAATATCGTTCCATTTTTTTCAATTGTATAATTTTTAATTTACACTCAAACATTTATTTATTTATTATGTTAAATTTTAAAGCAAATTATTAAATGTAAAATTTTTCCTGTATTATGCATTTATTCAACCTTCGTAACACCCGATCTTGTAACAGGGATTTATACAAACTTTTTAAACACGGGATTTCGCATAACCAAATCGTGTAGTATATACGTAGGGCAAATGGCTCAAATTAGTATTTAAGTATTTTGATATCAACTGTATTTTTACATGCCTTTATTTAACTTCACTTATCTGTTTGCCGGTTTAGGTCGCAAACTACAATCGATTCACTCAATTTCCAAGGTCCAATCCACTTTAAACTTTGAATACTTTTACAATATTCATCTATTAAAAGATTATTTTTTACATTTATGTATTTTGTGTATTATTTTTATATAAGACGGATCCATCTAGCAAGTCCATCTAGATTGATTTATTAGCCATAGCGGAATCAAGTTATCGTTTCTTAAACCACTTGTCAACTTTTTATTTTAATTGGAATGCAGTTTATAAGGAAACCTGTTTAAAAACCAGTTACTTCTTGTTATACCGTTCAAAGATAATAATTTTCGCACTAAACTCCCTGGCGTATTTTGTTACTCAAATTGCTTGAGAATCAGATTCAACAATCATTTAAAAGTGCTTGAAATATCTCTATCCTTCGATGACAGCAACTTAATCTTTTTTTTGTACTTTAGACTTAAAATCTAAGATGTCATTACGAATGTTTTACTATTTTGTCATGAATGGAAGATACATCTTAGCACATTTTACTTCGCCTGATCTGTTTTCGCAATCTACTGAAATTGCTGAACTCATTCTACACACATACATAGATATATTGAACGAAGCTATAACAAAGGGGACTTTCCCTGCCATTTTCTGTTCTTTTTACGGGCTTCAAATCATTTTGAAGGAATTGACTTTTTCTGATGCCATTCAACATTGAACCACTCAAGTTGAATATGTAAAAAAAAGAAGAAAAAAAAACACAATAACCCTGAATAAAACAGCTTTCGACAATAGTAAAGAAAAGTAGTAAAATATTTTATGTCGCCCAAATTTTATAGCCAAACATTAAATTCTTGATGAGGTTTTGTACTTCTGTTTTTGTTTCTGCGAGTTTGAGTTCAATGAAAATCGAAAGATTTTCGCAAATTTCTTCATTTTATTGTTTAAATTTCTGACGTAAGTCATGTAATATATTCGCCTAGTTATGCTAACTAAAACTCCCATTTTATTGCGCAACATTAGCCTACAAAATTGTTTAAGACACAATAAGTTAGTTTTTGTTGTTTCACTATATTTGTCCGGTTGGTTTACCTTATTAGTCTAAGCAGTATATCAACAATTAAATAATGCTATGCTATGTATATCTCCAAAATGTACAACCATCAGTGGCGCACGGACAGGGAGGGGGGCACCGGTCCCCCAGAGGGTTAACTTGCACCAATTTACCTTTTTTCTTCTTTAAAGTAGCAACAAGAATTAAATTCATCTTATTGATGGGTATATACAAGAAAAAGAAGAAGATTAAATTAATTGTGAAAATGTCAAAGTGTTGTATAGTGTAAGAGCAAATATGAGCAATTTTAAAGTAAAATATTTCGGAAAGTGCAAATGACCGCTCATTTTTTTCAGATTTGGTGCTTTTAGGTGTTTTTGCATGAATATGCAAGTTTCAATGCGATCGGAGAATGGTCGTGTAAGTAAACTTGTTCCAAAATGTATATACATATATACCATGTGTATTTTCGAAACTTGATCAAATGATGTGTGCGGATACTAAACACCTAAACAAACCAAAAACTGTATTGCAGGGGGCTCCACATCAACCGGTTGTGAGTTATAGGGTGATTAAGAATCATAGCTAGATTTTCACATAACACCGTGTATCTTAAAAACTACAGGACGTACAGTCACAGTTAAAAGCGCTCGTTATATGCAGTGCTTCATGGTCTTTCCAACGACTCTCAACCAGCTCCGTACACCACTCATTCAGGAGTTATAATATTCTAAAATAAAAATTTAGGATTTTCTTATCTTTTTTTTAATTTGACCTCTATTACTTTTGAAAACAGATCATTTTTTTTATAAAAAGTGTAAACTTTAGACTTTCCTCTTTAATTCGACCTATTACACGCTACGTGCCAAGTGTAGTCCTTTAGGAGTTATGAGCTCTTAACCTATTCTCAAACCTATTTACCTATTTTCAAACCTATTCTCAACGATAATTTGATCCTTTAGCACGTCATTTAAAAAAGTATTGTCTAATTTTAGTATAACCTGAATAGGTTATTATGAGTTATTAACTGTTTAACTGCTACAGTTAACATATATGGTGTAATAGCTCAAATGAAACAGAAGAGTCTACAGTTTTTATAAAAACAAGTTATGTTAACGACCTTTTTGAAAAAATAATAGAAGTAAAATTAAAATAAAAGTAAAAAAATCCGAAATTTTTAGTTTGACAATCATAATTCTTGATGGGAGAGGGGTATTAGGCTGGTTGACATTTGTTGGAAAGGCTGTGAAGTTCTGAATACAATGAGGTTTGCATTCTGACGTCCTCTAGTTTTAAAGATACAGGTTGATGTGGAACCCCCCCCCCCCCCACACTGCAATACGATTTTTTGTTTGTCTAGGTGTCTAGTATCTGCACATTTCATTTGATCAAGTTCGAAAATACACATTGTATATATATGTAATTAAAAATATGTTTTTTAATATTGTACATGCAAGGATAAATCTTTTATATACTTTTTCTCATATATTTTTAAGAGAATTTGTAATCCTTCTTTCAAATGAACCATATTTCACTGTCCTAGCAAGAATAAAAAAATATACGACATATATGAATTTTTAAGGAAGCCTAGACAGCATTTTTGAGAAATTTTAAAAATGCTATAACTCACAAATGTGTACTTAAAAATTCAAATTTGTACTTATTGTTTTCACAAACCCTGCAAGTATGTAACATTTTAATGATATTGGTGATGCTCATGTCACACATATCGCCTATTTAATATTGAATGAACCTTATAGCTCCGGGACAAACTCCATCGCAGTAGTGCCTTCTTATTTTATTTAGCAGTAGGTAATTACCAGTACATATAGCAAATATTATTTTGGGTTGTTCAAAGTTTGGTTCCATATTACTTTTATAGAGGTAACAATTTGTGATTAGAAAATTGACAACCAAAATATGATCTCCGGTCTTGGTTTTGGATTTTCTATCTTGAACAAAAACCCAGCTTTTGAGTGCTTATCACTGCCATCACGACTTTTATAAATTTAAGTAACAGTTGATTTCAGAAATGAGCATTTATTTATTAACAGTGAAGGCTGTTAAAAAAAGTTTTTCTCGACTGCAATGTGCGAGTTTATCGAAAATGCTAAGAATTTAGTTTGTGTCTTATGTGCAATTTGTAGAGAATTAATATAGGCCCAAATGAAAATTTAACTGACTATAAAAAATGATCCATTTACTTTCATGTCTCCATATCTCGTGTCATAATAAATGTAATAGCAAAAGTTGTAAATTTATGTGCAAAAGTTGAATGGAAAACGTTTCCGACGCAGAATGTTAACGGCCTGAGAGCTCGAACGTGTCCGCTACTACTGACAAGAGTAACACAGAAAGAGACTGTACTTTCCTCAAAAAAAGAAGGACAAGCGGTAAGTTCTATGAAAAGAAACAATTAGGTTAGGTTATGTAAGAGGGGTGGGTGGACCCAGGTCAATCCTGCTTCCCTTGGAGAACTCAAGATATCTCCAAAAGTTTACCTAGATCCATCCTGCTTCTCTCAGAAAACTCAGGACACATCAAGTTCCTTGTTTTGCAGTTTCCCCAGACTTGGAAAGAAGTAGCTACCCAGAAGCCTACTTCGTAAAGCAGGTGTTGGACGGATTCGATTTCCTCCGAGTCCTTACAGCTCCTGCAGAAATCTTTCTCACCGCTATCTCCAGTCTTCTAGCATGGTCACCTATGGCCCAGTGACCCGTAACGACCCCTACTAGATTCCTGGTGTTTGTTCTGCTGCCATTAAGCAGATCCCTTGTCCTTTTCCTATCATATGCATGCCACAATTACCTCGCAATACGGTAGGTTTCCCTGTTGGTACACGGGAGGCTTGCCTTTTAATAGGCGCCCCTGATGATTACCTCTTTAATTGCTCCGATTGGGATCTTCACAAAAGGTACCGCTGCGGAGCTATCCAATTCAGAGCCTTTTTCGTCCAACTCATCAGCCATCTCCTTGCGTGAGATATCCTTATGGTCAGGCTCACCTTGTGCCTTGTAGCCAATACCTCAAGGCTAATCTTGCATAACTGCACCAATTTTGATTTTACGAGCAAAGCATCCAGCGCCTTGATGGCTGCCTGGCTATATGCATATATGCCGAGAGGGCGCTCTGCGCATAGGTACCAATGTTGCCGCCTGATAAATCGCTGCGAGTTCTACCTGAAAAATACTACATTTGTCAGGCAGTCTATAAGACTCGTGCCACTGTAGGAAACAAAAGAAACGATTCCGATGACGCATGGTTTTTAAGAGATATTTGTTTTTATGAGTTATATTTTGTTTTTATTATTATTTTTGCGAATAGAGATTGAGTTCAATAAATCAATTGCAGCCCAAAAATTACTTATTTAAAAAATATTTTCAAACTCAGTGCATCGGCCCTGTACGGCCCGAGGTGAATAATGGTGTGATCTTATTTCACGTAAGCACTGTAGTGTTAATAAAGTTAAAGAAATTTGAAATTTTTAATTATTTTTTCTTTCGTTCTGTTCAAGTCTCGAATGAAAATCAAACTATCTAAAATCACCGTAGACTTATATATAAAGTAGTAATAATTTATTGTGGATTAGTTCGGATAATTATTCTGAGGCCACTACTTATAGCCATGCTCCCTCGCAAAATGGTACCTTGAAAAATAACAACGTGCCACAAAATAAAACAATATTTATTAAATAAAATTAATACTTAATACCTGAGACAGGCTTGTGGCTTCAATATTGCAGTTTGCATTAAACGCCATGTATGCCCCTATATACTAAAACAACTTGGTATACACTCGGTGCATAACCAGTATGTAGAACATTGGACCTCAATATTGAAATTGCGCAAAAATTACGCGCTATTCGGGGCTTATTGCAATATGATCCTAGTTATAGTTAAACCATAATCATTTAATATACGAAACTTTTAGAGTCGAATTTTATACTGCAATGTTGGCTGCAACTTTTTCTGATATTCCATTTTTGAGACATGTTACATTGAAGTGTCTATTTCATTTTTACTTTCCATATAGACAAGTAATTTCACAATATTTGCGCGCATTTTGTACGTGAGTGAAAACTTTCTTAAGTCAAATTATAAAGAATTTCTCTAGTTAATTCCTCAGTATCGTAAACCGCAAGTGTGTCTCTAAAATTCTATATTGCAATATGACATAATTGAAATATCAATATCTCAATATTGAAACCGCAAGTGTGTCTCTGGTATAAGATATAAAAAAATATATACGACTGATATTGTGCATTTAAATTGTTCCTCATATGCAGAGAAAAGGCTGACAAGTATGGCACTGCGTATCACAATTATTCGTTTAGCTTTTGTTTTGCCTCATTTCCGTGGTGGAAATTTTGACAACGCCTTGAGGAAGCCTCGAAGCCTGCATGTATGTCTGATTTGAATTTGTGTTTCTAATTTTTAGTGAACTTGAATTAAAAAGATCTGTAAACATTTTTTCCTGATAATTCACAACTAGGTAGGCGTTCTGAGAATTATAGAGTTGTGATTCAGTGTGTATATAGCAGTAGTAGTTCTGTTGAGTAATCTTTATTGTTGCAGCTACTCTTTTACACTTTATAATTTTTTGATCACTTGTGCTGCTTGTTGGGAAGTGGACACACTTGAATTTGATTGAGGGATAGTATCTCGACTTGCAGATAGTCTTAAACGCACTCGTCATAACAGAACGGATCCTTGGCGCGGGGGGGGGGGGGGGTGGAATTAAAATTAAAAATATGTCATTAATTGCGTTATTTGAAAAAAAATAATTTTTATTTTATATTTCTTTTATTTATATAATTTTTATATAATTAAACAAAATACTGTTATTCCAAATCCTAATAATTTTTTTCTTTTGATTTATAGACTTTTGTTCCGTGACGGAACAGTTCCTTTATTATATCCATTTGAGTCATTTCGTTAACATCTGTTACTCTTGGTTTACCTGTTCAACCTTTCCACGGTGGTGGAAGCTTTGTACTTCAGGAGAAGTTAATTCCAAGCTATTTATGTAATTTTTGCCTAACTATCTAATCTTTGTAAGATTTGTTACGGTTCCTGATGAATTTGGCAAAGCTCAGCAATATTTAATCTCTCTGTTTTGTAATTAATGAATTTTACAATAATCTCAAATGTACCTAACTAATTATGTGAAGGCATTATGGGCTTCAAGCAGTAACTGTTTACAACAGTTTGTTAGTAATACGCATTGTAAGGTCTAGTTACCATCTTCTTCATTAAGCCTATAGAGATTCTCTTAAAAGTCATTACAAATCTGCTTGTGTTTTGCAAAAGGTTAGAATTTAAGAACGGAGATGGTACGCCGCCAATCTTATATAATATGTATACGTGTGCGTGGTGGGAATTGGGAAGTAGGTACTATGTATAATGGTCTCTTCGATAATTCGAAACTTGACGAATACAGAATAATCGTCGATAAATATTGAACAGCTATGTGATCTGTATGAGCCGGAGGAGACAGACGCGGATTTATTTTTTCGAGCGCCGTTTTCAGTTTAAGACGAGTAGCGCAAGAAAAAAATTATCGTAAGTTATATTAATGGTACTACTATTCCCAACTATTTAGTTACTCTTTTATGCGAGATTTTATTATTAGACCTTATCTGATAATAATTTAAATGAAGTTTAAGGGATTATAATGTTAAAGTAATTTAATTATAGTGATTTTGTTTACCATGGTTTCCCTCCCAATTGATAAAAAACCGTCCCATGTCTACCGAGCTACCTAATAGAAGGGAGCCGAACAAGTTTGTGGCAGTCTGGCGTCGGCTCGCGTTATAGTAGTAAAACAGATACTAAAGGTTACAAAAGACTTTCAACGGACTCGCAATATCGGTGCAGTTGCTTTAATTGATTTCTGAAAGACTTGATATTATTGATCACTGCAGATTGCTAACAAAGCATTACTACGTCCTTATATTTACTTCTTCGGGCACTACGATGATTCTAATTTTCTTATATGTTAGATAGCTATGATTGCACAATACTCTATCTGTTCTGTTGCTACTGCCATCCGGAGCTCCGCAATTATCCATAGTTAGACCACTTTTATTAATCTGCCTGAATTAATCGATGGTCTGAAAGAACACATGTGTATGTATTTACGTACAATAAATAGATCAATTGGCGTAGCCATACAGGACCCGTTCAGAATTATCGAACTCGTAGGTACTAACAGTGATCTTAGAAGAACCTACAATTATTCTGTAATTATCGTGAGGAAAAACAAAGTAAAAATGGGCTTATATCGAATCCGAAAAAATATCAACATATGATAGTACATCTTCACGTAAGGTTTTAATGCTGGAGGCTTTCTCGATCTGCTTCAACTACTCAAGACTATCTTGAAATTAATTTGTTACGTGTTGTTGGTTGTTGTTTTGCCATATTGGCACTACTTTCTTTTTCGTCTTTGTAGCGAACATATTTGGAAAAGGTAAGCTCACCTACAGCTTCCGTTATCCTTTCTCTGCTTGCAATTTAGTTTTATCTCAGTATTTGTCTTACTTTTGCATTTTAAAGACCACATTTTCTTTTCCTTGCCAAGTTAGAAGCATTCCCCACCCAACTTCATGCAAGCTTTTCACATTTAGTATGGTCCCCGATGTTTAAGTAATCAATGCGCGGTAGGAGGTTTCTAGTCAAATTTTAATGTGGTTTCTTATCGTTTTTATTTTTATTAGAGATATTAGAGGTTAGTTTGTCTCCAATTTAATCCTCAGTGACTATTGTAACTGTATGTGGCCCTTACCGGCGGGTGGCCATTTCCATGGAATGGATCATACAGAACAGTTTTTACTCACCTACGCGTTTTAAGTACTCTTGAAAAAATTGTGTTGCAAATTTTCTTTGGAATAAAGTTGGGGTAAGTTAAAATAAAACGAACTGAAAAATATTTCGAAATTTTCAAATTAAAGCACTGTATACACCACATTGATTAATTTTTTGTAAGTATAGCTGAAGCGTTCCATGAATGAAGAATTGAAATTAAATCTTTGTTGTTTTGCGGTTTTGAGGGATTTTTTTTAATTGCATTTTAATAATTTTTTTTTTAATTAAAGTGTGTTTTTCCAAATCAACTATACCGTAAAAGATTACGTATATTTAAACTGCTCAGTATAAGCTGAGACAACTTACATCTAGATGTGAAAACCTCACACAAAAGCCGTCGAATTAAAACGAGTTAATGACGCTTTAATAGAAGGCTTTATACATTCTCTCTCTCTCTTGATGTATTATGCTACATAAATTCTTCGCAATGATAGCTTTCTTTGAATAAAAATTTAAAGAACTTTGAAAAATGGATCGGGCTTATATGGAAATTTTCTTAGTTATATGTTTTCTGTGGTATAGGTAAATGCCCAATTGGAGAAAACATTAGGTTAAGGATAACCTCATAAAAAGATAGGACACATCCGAGCAAAGTTGGAAATTTTTTGTGTTTTTTAGACCGAAATAAGTAATCTCATATATTGTAGTTACTTTCGTCTTTTGCATGAATGGGGGAAAAGTACTTGGCTATGCACTATTGTAGTGCGACCGAGACAACACAAAAATCGGGAGAACGTAGGATTACCCGAACGACAAAATCTCATTGAATACCTTCAAAATTCTTTCAAACGATTTATAATAATGTACATGAGGTCACACTACCTCTATTTTTGAAGAAAAATATAATTTTCGCTTTTGTCAAGGTACTGAAAGGAGATAGAAAATTCCTCTCAAATGAAATTCTCATTTTTGCCGTAAATATGAGAGAAACCAGCATGATTTTCTCCCATACAGCACATAGCCCAATCACCGACTGTATTCGGTGACTAAAAAGTCACTTGACTTTCCTCGTTACATGCAAATGCTTTTGGTACCGCAAACTGCTCTATTTTACGTGAGTCAGCAACTAAAAAATCAGAAGGAAGTTGACGACTGGCAACTGACTGAATCGAATTGACTGTTGTGCTCAGTCTGCATCAGTACCTTTAATATCAATCAGGTAAATGTTGTTGATTGCTGCCACCGTAAGTAAAGGTTTTTCTTTTGTTAAATCTTAATAAGGTTAGTCCTGTCCTGTCCACAAACATTTTAAAAATGGATTTACATATAATATTTACAGGGTGAGAGCTTGTTGCTTTTCTGAACATCCTGAAAATTTAAGGTGTAAAAATTCGTATTATTTGTGAATTTCCTCGAAGCCGCCAGCAATGTAGGAATCTTACAGCTTTGCTGAAATTTTCAACTTGTAAGTAAAGTTTGGTTTATTTTATTATATTTTAAAAACATTCATATCTAAGTAAATATGTTTATGTTATCCTTTTCGTCTTCTCCTTCTCCTTAACCACTAGTAAGTTACTATAAGGTCTATGTTTCTTATTGCAATTATTAAATCAGTTCCCTAGTATTTAACAACACTGTGAAATTTTAACGAAAATCGAAATATCAATCAAATTCATCGTATTTGACTGGATTACTAAGCTAGCAGAAGACGAAGCAATATGCGCACATGCAACGATTAAAAATCAATCAGTGACAAGTCAACGGACCAGTCGCAGACAGGACAATGATTTGACTAGGCATTGTGCTGTCTCCCTTAATCTGTTCAGAGCAAAACGAATGTAAACGGAAACACGTGCTGTTCAAATATCATTAGAATTACACTAACAAACATTGATAATGTTATAAAAAACATAGGATATTACTCACAATATTTCACAAAATCGCAGGAACATTTAATGAGAGTAAAACGTGAAAACTCCGCCCCTTCTCATTTATTTACGAAAATGAATCATTTGCTTCCACATTTTTTATTGTTATTCATAAAAGTTTTAAAGAGAGTTTGATTTTTATTTCTTCTTTTTTCCTTTTTTACCGTGTGTATTTCAAATGTAAAACAAGTGGAAAACTCTTCTGTGTCCTAACTTGTCATAAAGTCAACTTTGATTAGGTACCAATTTTATTGGGTTGTTCATAAAGTCATTGCGTTTTTTCCCGGAACTTGTCCTCAACAGCGTTTGTCTGTGCAAAGGTGTGATATGTACGTCAATATTTGCGCGCGTTTAATTGTTTAGACTTGAAAAGCAGTTTGACGTGATTCGGTCGAGATTTGTGCTTAAAAGTAAAGTTCAAAGATGGATAATTTTGCAGAACATTCTCGCCATTTTTGCTCTTTTATTTAAAAAATAGGAAGAAGCAACTGAGACAAGAGATAAATTGTGCAAAGTTTATGGTGAAGATGTCTTTAAAAACCGACAGTGCCAGAATTGATTCGCCGGTTTCCGTGACGGAAATTTCTCGGCTCAAGACGCTCATCGCTCTGGTAGGCCATGCGAGATCGACGACGATAAAATCAAGACATTGGTGCTGATAAATAAGCATTTAACCGTTCGGGAGCCTGCTAACGATCTAAACGTATCCATTGTAAGGAATCATGGCCATCTGAAATCAGCTGGCTTCGTAAAGAAACTCGATGGTTGGGAGCTGCATGATGATCCCTTTCTGAAGCGGTGATGAAAATTGGGTTGTGTATAACGATGTAGCCAGAAGAAGAAGTTGGTCCCCGAAAGATGAAGCACCACAAAGGCAAGCAAAAGCAGACATCCTCCAAAAAAAGGTTATGCTGTCAATCTGGTGGGATTGGAGGGAGGCATGTCTACTACTAGCTGCTCCCATCGAACAGAAGAATTAATTCCGAAGTCTAATTATGCCATCGACCAGAAACGTCCTGAGCTGGTTAATCGGTAGGGTGTGGCCACTCGGCAAAATTTGTTGCAGCTTGGATGGGATGTCTTACCACATTAACCGTATAGCCCAGACCTTTCGCCATCGGTCTTTCATTTTGTTCGTTCATTACAGAGCTCTTTGAATAGTAAAACGTTTGCTAACGAAGACCTAATCAAACAGCATCTTGACAAGCTCCTCGCTGATAAAAATCGGAAGTTCTACGAGCGTGGTATCATGCAGCTACCTGCAAGATGAAAAAAAGTGATTGAACAAAACGGGCAATACCTAATTGATTAATTTTAATTCTTTATATAAATGACTTTTTGAACAACCCAATAATAGATTTCTTTCACATTCGTTCGCGTTCTGCGTCTTATTCCAATATTTTCCCAGCTATGGGATTTAAAGTTTTTTAGATTTCTCGTGAGGCATAAACAGAGCAAATTGAATTTCACCATTGTAGCCCATACACTTATCAATTTATTGCTCAACTTTACCTCAACTTGAATTTGAGGTAATAAATTGATATGTGTGTGGGTATGTTGAGCCCTCAATCTCCGGGTTGAGAGTGAAGTTGAGCTGTTGAGGGGTGCCGGAGATCTTTGGCAATCTGTCAATTTCAAATTGAGCAACAGACTGATAAGTGTGGACCAGTTCCCAGTTCTCAGTAACTGGGACACTTCATTATAATAACCTCTTAACTATAAGTATGCTTATTTATGTCGAGCAACTTGCCCTGATAGAAACTGGTTGTTCCGTATGAACTTAATTTAATATCAGTAAAAAGCTCTTGCCATTTATTAATGTACTTTTCAACTCTGGGATATTTTATGGTTGGCACTTGAATCTTATCAGCCGCACAACAGCTGCAAAGTCGGTCCAAATACTTTCATGCCAGAGAATGTCTCAAGCAGCTTTTATTATGTTTTTTTCCCTTAGTCTCATTCCTTGCACAGGAGCACAGAACGATAAAGCCTTGTAAGGCAGAACCAGAAAAACACATTGAGTAAATAAAATAACAAGCTCTAACCACCAAATTAAAAGACGTTTGGGAGCAGTCAATAACAAATTCAGCTGACTATAGCAATGCAAGAAAACGTACTGTATCCCATTATCATTCAGAGAATACCTGCGGTGGCATCACACTCAAGCCTATTAGGCCAGATTTGCATTTGTACTTATACATATACATATATATATACATAGTAGAATTCAATTTATTTACTTAGAATACTTTGTGAATGTTTCTTATACTTTTTTCCCTAAAAATATTTTTACTTAAAGGGTTTAAAGTCGTAATAAATTCTGTGAAATCCGCAGAATAGATATTTTTTGCAGATATTCCTTCCCTATCCTTGTCTTACTTCTGGTGTCTGGATTTTAATAGTTATTTGCTTTTGTGTCTGAGTTTATTTAAGAAAACTTGTGTTGTTCTGACAGAGAAAGCTTTGATGTTGCTGTCTTTATTTTTATCTAAGAATTTCTCTAGAACTTAACATTTGAAGTGAACACAAGTCTTTTGTAGACAGTTTGTTTATTTACGTGGGTGAAATCGTAATTGTGAGAAATAAGCGGCTTATACATTATCAGATATATAAAGAAAAGTTATTTGTTTACAAAATATATGACAAGAATAATAATAACAATGCTGCAGCTAGAAAACTGATGTTCAGAAAATAGGTACTCGATAGCAAAATTTGTTTTTGTTTTTTAATATTTAATTATTATGGATAAGTTATTTTCTCATATGTATGTACTTTAAAATAAAACAAAAATTCTAAAATTTTTCTTGATATTCGAATATGTTCTGAAGAGTTCGAGTCGAAAGTCTAACTCCACTAAATTCTGACCCGTGGTTTACATATATTAAAAGTAGGTACTCTCAAGTAATATTCAGATATCGAGTCATTTAGAGAAAAAGAAATGAAAAAATGTTAGCTAATCTAATAAAGCGTTACCTATATAATATCATATATGAATAAGCATTTAATATATAATGTTACCAACTAAAAAAAAGAAAAAAACCTCACATTTATGAAACCTCGGGTAGGTAAGATTTCATATATTATGCAAAGCTTAAACAGTACCTTTCTTACTTACTTATAGCGGACATATGTGTGTCGTTATATTTCGTTTAAAATTATTAGATATCTAGATTTTACTAGTTTGTTATATATTTGTTACAGTCAAAACACGAAATCAGTCAAAACCCGATTTTACTAGGAAATTCTAGTTCTAATAAAGCGCTCTCGGTAATTCTGGTTTTAACTAATATAACACAGTTAAAACTAGAATTAACGAGAGCGCTTTGTTAGAACTAGTATTAACTAAAGAATATTTAGTTAATTCTGGTTGTGGCTGAATTCTCACGTAGCTCTTAGTTAAATCTAGAACTGACTGGTTGCTATTAGTAAATTTGCGTTACAATTTAATTCTCTCGCCATTAAACCTTGATGTTTATTAAGGATATGGCTATTTATACATACATAATTCTAGTTTTAACTGTGTTATATAGTTAAAACTAGAATTACCGAGAGCGCTTTGTTAGAACTAGAATTTCCTAGTAAAATCGGGTTTTGACGGATTTCGTGTTTTGGCTGTAACATATATACCAACTGCAAATCTTTTGAATAGGGATAGCCGATTAAGAAATTATTTTATCTAATTTCTTTTGTTTTCGCCTTCGGAGCATAAAACTTAATATCTGCAATTAAAGTTTATATGTTACGCATACATTAATATAAAATATTTAAGTGCTGGTGATGTACAGTCATTGTTTTGCTTTTGCTTGAATGCACTTACAATTTTTACCTGCTAAATTAGCTCAATAGAATAGAGACAATTGTAATTTAGTCGCGATTTAAAATGTTTCAAGAACCAATTCAAAATACACTTTCATTCCGGTCTGGACATTCGATAGATTGCAAAAACCGTTGTAATTGCTGTAATTAAATTTCAGTTAAAGCACTTTGAAATATCTTGCTGATGATGTCCGGAGCATTAGCTAGGTGGGCGTTTAAATTTTGTAAACACGAAAAGAACCAAATTGTTTTGAGTTTTTATGTCAACCAAAAAATGAAAAGTCGATTTAAAAAAAAATGTGTTTTATAAAAAATATTGAAGCTTTTGATAACAAGAATTAAAATGAGATTAAAGCAACTTAAACAAACACAAGAGTTTGATTCGCCAGTCACATCAACGATGTTCTTTTGTGAAAACTAAGTAAATTTTCATTTACAGAAACTTCTTTAACTAACATGCCCTTACGGGATATACTAGCTAATAAGTGTATCTAGACGACAGCACCATAAGATCACAGCTACTCACGCCCTCACTATTCACTGCTCTCAAGTCGACATTGTGTCTTCTTGAGCTTGTACCCGGAAAATGGACGCTTTTGTAATTCAAGTCGACATTGGATCTTCTTGAGCCTGCACCCACCCGGAAGATATACATTGGTGTGATTTGTCTCTCAGCTCAACTAGTACTAGTTATCTAGCCGACATAGAGTCAGCTTGGTCATTCAAAAATTCTAGCTGAGTCAGTTTTGTACAGCTATATGAATTAGGAGCCAAGCACACACACCATCTACTTGTACTTTATTAATTAGAAGCCAAGCACACACACTGCCTAACTATCTGTGGTAAGAAGAACAACCAGCAGCCCCAATGCAAGTTATTGGAGAACCATACACCGTCGACCGTTTGTCAAAATGTATAGACTTAGCATGGATCTTTTCAGCTTCCATCGTTTTAGTGGGAGTAGGTAAAGGTGACAATACCGTCACAAGTCTATAACGCAACTAAAATTTAACCTAGACACTATTGGAAGTTTCGGAAGTAGTCCTATTTTGGTTACTGAAAAGTTCTTTTTACATTTTTTCCTCTTCACCAAAACCAGCCAATTTAGAAAAATTATTAACGCGACATCACAGCAGGGAAGGCGGCGTCTTGGTCTGGGGAGACATTTCCTATTATGGCGCTATACCGCTAAGTTTTCGAAACACTAAAGTAACAGCCAGAACGTATTACACAATATTAAAGACAGTTTTTCCGCGATGTCAAGTAATTTTTGGTCCTCTTAGACAGACGTACCAGCAGGATAATACTGCCATACATACAACACGAATCATTGAAACCTGGATTAGAAGCCAAAATGTTGACTTAATGGCATAGCCTCCTACTTACCGGATTTTAACATCACCGAGAATGTTTGGGGTTCATTAACCTTAAGGCCGCTACATACCCTCAAGCAAATATTGCGACCTATGCATGGTCCAGTTGTTTGCTTTAAGTACATAAGCGTGTGTAGCGAATGTCGGAGCTTAAGTTTAGAGAACATGAGTGAAATCGACCGAAACTATTCCGTACAAGCAAAAAATTACGACTTTGCTATGGAATTGAACTTGACAAAATCAGATGTTAACTTTTGCAACGCATTTTGATCAAACTTATTCAGTGGTGGACATATTATCTTTATAAAGGAAAGAATAGTTCAGACTGTTTTCTACAAAATTAAGAAATACGTACACTGTAAAGCTTCCCTAAATTGTAGCGAACTTAGGGATTATTCTATACGTAGGCTTTGTCGCAACAATTGTGCAAATTTTTTACTCTGTAGGTACGTATAACCTTAATTCAGCCCTGGCCTTAATAACAAGTTGAATTAAAACAGAGTAAAAACAGCTCAAAATTGGCTTGATAGCAGTTGTCAAAATTGATTTCAGTACAAGTGTGGTATGGCATTAAGTTTATTTTATTAATACCACTAAATAATTTATACCCGAATGTACCATATTCAGATAATGATAACAATATATATATATGCAATATGTGCCATAGTTATATTGAAAATACATCTTTGCGCTCATTTATTGATTTTTTATATAAATTCCAAATATAAGAACGAGTAATTTTCACAGCCACTGACTAACAATCCCCTTCCCTAATATCTGCCAGGTGAGTGTACATAAAGAGTACACTTTTTTTTTGTTTTACCCAGGAGAAGCCTCTAAGTAATATTACATAATAAAAATGAATGTTTCCCTCCATTCATAAAAAGTAGAGAGTGAAAGGTTTAACATTAAGAATAAATGGTTGTATTGATAAATTCATGGATTTCCTTCCTTTGTTTTTAACAGTTCGCTCAGATGATTGGTTTTCAGTAGATTTCACCTCACTTGTGCTGGGGATGGAACTCACGCACTCTACAACAGGCTGCATCTTGGGTTCTCGGTGAAGTGAGTATTGACCCTTTGATTCGCCTGTCTAGTATTGAGGGTTTCCTTTTCCCAGAAGAAACTCATCCTGAAAGCCATTCAACATATTTCTATAATATTTGCGCAATTCTCAATATCTCTTATTTAGATCTTTGATGAAGTTGTATCACATTCATACTTCATAAACCATCTAAGCCAGACATTTTTATTGACCCTTTTACGTATTTCTGGCATAAATCCGCACTCTTGCACTAAATATTCGGGTGCGCCAGGTATTTGAGAACAAACTTCATTCAGTCGTAGATGCTCTACACCGAAAGTACATAAGTAACTAACTTTAATTTTAGTTTAATAGCATAGCTATGTATATCATCTCTTCTAGGTTAATCCGAACATGGAATCATTTAATTTGACACAGGAAATGAAAAGGCATGCCGTTCTTGTTGCTTTATCCTCCAACCATAGCGATTCTGAGATTGCGACTTGTTTGAATGTCGCCCGGTCATTCGTATGTAAGGTAAGAATGGCGCTTTTGGAATCTGAGGAAGACCTGGCAACTGTAGCCACGATCAAGAAGTACTCGTAACAGTAAGACGCCCTCAAAACACCCGAGTTTGTTCAGAATATGCAGTTCATCTGCAACGAAAACCCTAGCAAATCGATGAGGGTTAATTGCCGACAATTCCACGACGCAGTGTCCTCAATTAGGCGTGTAGTGCATGACGATATATAGTACAAACCAGTTTATTTCTGATAAAACTCGAAAAGAACCGTGTGATTTGGTCAAAGCGTTTGCTGAACACGATGAAGCACTTCGAAGAGCCAAACATGATTTGATTCTTTTCAGATGAGAAAAATGTCGACAAGGATCAAAAGGTCAACAGGAGAATGACAGGTGGCTCTGTGCGAGCCCTAGTCAAGCTCCGAAAGTTATCCACATCAAGGTCCTTGGTATTGTAAGTAACAAACGTCATGTCATGCCACCACAATTTTCCTCAGGGCCTTAGGGTTAATGCGGCTGCCTACATCGAAACACTGGCTGCAGTTATGAAACCCTGGATCGAGGGAATTGCCCGAGGAAAGCCATATGTGTTCCAACAGGACTTTGCCCCCTCCCATACTGCCTCCCAAAACCAAGAGTGCATGGCCGAGAATTTCCACGATAACGTTACCCCTAACATGTAGCCCCCTAGCTCCCATCAAGAATTATTGTTATCTAAACTAAAAATATCGGATTTTCTTACCTTTTTTTTAAATTTAACCTCTATTATTTTTATAAAAACTGTAAGCTGTAGACTCTCCTCTTTAATTTGACCTATTACACCCTGTGTGTTAAGTGTTGCCGTTAAACAGTTATTAACTCATCACCAATTCCGGTCACACCGAAATTAGACGATAATTTTTTAAATGACGTGCTAATAGAACAAATTATTGTTGAGAATAGGTTTGAAAATAGGTTTGAGAATAAATTTAGAGCTAATAACTCCTAAAGGGCTTCAGATAATACATTGGGTGTAATAGGTCAACTTAAAGAGGAGAGTCTACAGTTTACAGTTTTTATAAAAAAAAGTTATGTTAACGACCTTTTTTTCAAAAATAATAGAGGTTAAATTAAAAAAAAAAAGGTAAGAAAATCCGAAATTTTTATTTTAGACAACCATAATTCTTGATGGTAGAGGGGCGTGGTGCTGATGGAGCAGTCGTTGGAAAGGCCATGAAGTTCTGCATGCAATGAGCTCTCAACTCACCTTCCGCTCTATTGATATCCTAGTGGGAAACACCCTAGTACGTAGGCATGAAAATATGTAAATTGAAACAATATTGGTTTGTAAGTCAGTTTGATTACGTTCTTCGTAAAGGAAGCTGTAGGAAATATTAGCTAACAAATAAAGTAATTATTCAAATCTCATAATAGCTGTTATCGCTAATTTATTCAAAACGAGTGGGCCTCCACAAGTTTCCATATTTGATAATATTTCAATAATCGTTTGTCACTAACAGGATCGAGGTACAGAAGAAAGTTAAGGAAAGTCTTTTTATGTTTTTTTCTCGTATCGCAATAGATCACGAGAACGATTCAGATATTATCTATAAGAGATTAGCCGAGGCGTATAAGAAAGGACTTGTAGGTCTACGCTTGAATTCGAATATCTGAAGGAGATAGGCCTCATATCCACAAATCTTCGTTGTCGTACTATATAACAGATAGTAAACATTTTGGGATCCGAATATTCGTAAGCGTGAGTTCTTCGGAATTGGTAACCGCAAATTGAGTAAGGCTTCGATTTTACAAGGTAAAGGTAAAACCTCTGAGAATATGGAAAGTGTATTCTTGATATCTCAACGGCAATGTATTTTCACTGACTTAACCCCAAATTCATAAACTCAATTAAGGTTTAATGCTAGAAGGAAATAAAAAGCTAGCACATGTCTCTTGCAATGGCATAGATGATGATTTTTTTGGCAGTGGTATTATGGCCGATATCTCTGGCAGGCGACTAAGCTGTCTTGACCGCACAGCTGCTGCTACCGATAATCCAGCAGCGTAATAAGATGAGGCTTATTAATAGACGTTTACGATGATAGCTTTCTACGAGTAGCTCTGTTAGAAGATGCTGTTTTGGTAGAATAGCCACTGATATCTGTTTCTTGGAGGCGTTCAGCCACTAGAAAAAAATGCCTAATCGTGGATAAATGGTGTCAGGGATGACTGGTTGATAAAAAATTGTAATAAGAGGTATTTTGCTTTTAGTGCGCTGTGTATCCAGACATTCAAAATGATTTGACACCTTTGTGTCTATCTTTTTTGGTTTGATTACATTTTCTATAAATCGTTTACAATAGGCAATTAATTTTTTGGTTCTAAAATCTCATTTTCAACAATCACGTCAGCATGATAAGCTTCCAACCTTCTTATTCGAAATTTTTGTATTGAGATGGGTCCTACCTGATATCCTTGATGGGAAAGTTTTTGCACTTCTGGGGTTTTCCTTAAATTTTGACAAAATTTTTGGCAGTATTTATTTAGTCTTTTTAGTCTTATCTCTAGTACATACATTTTCGCCTAAACAATGAAGGATAAATTTTGCTTGGCTAAGATTTGAATTGACCACATGCTATATTGGATGTGTTCTCTATGTCGTTCTACTAACGATCATACGCCGACAGCAGTTCTGAAGACAGCAATTACACTTGGCGCAGGTTAGTGGATTTAGTTTTGATTCAGCGCGCTACTATGTACTGTGTGGGGCTCAGCGGGCGATTTGGGATGAGGTTCGAAAATGGGAGAAATCGTGTAATTCCTTCGTAGGGTGGCCATACAACAATTTCATTTTTCACTATATTTTTTGACACTACCTGAGAATACGTCAACGTAAAAGCTGAAATTTTACACATATAGGGTTTTAATGAAAATAGTAACTACAACTTCAAAAATAGACTAAATTGGGCAACCCCTTCTTGATTTTGCCATATAAAAATTTAGTATTTTTATGAATACTGTGAAAACATAAGTCCAATATTATTTTAATGTACAGAAAAGTTCTTCAGAATATAAAATCCTATAAAATTGGTTATAATCATAGTTTGTGTCTGACGAACTGTTATAGAAATATTTATTTATTAGACATTATTTGTTTTAATCAGTACTTAAAACTAAGCCTATGCCTAAATACAATCATTGTTATAGGCCCACGGCTACAAGGCCATCTGGGCAGCGATCTGTTATTTTGACAGTTTTTTTTTCCTTATAATAAAGCTAAACATAGTTTTTACTTAAGTATAATTAGTATATTCTTTTCTCTTTTTATTTTTAGACTGGCTCATCTATTCTTATTTTCCTAAGTACATTTGCACTGCGCACACGGAAGACCCCACGATGCATGTTCGTATTTACAATAAGAATTGAGTTTAATTCAAGGGAATCCAAAAACAAAGAATCTTATGACTAAGTGAAGGAAGGCAGTGATGACATGAGATATCTATGACACGTTAGGCAAGGTTTGGATATGTTTTTTTTTTTGTTTTTAATTATTTATTATTTATAATAACTCTATATGGTCTTATTTCAGTTACAATTCTATTTTGTCAAACTTAAGCCCTAACTACAAGCGGTGTGTACAGAGGGAAATATATGCGAAAACTACTTCAAAATCAAACTTTCATCTAAGGTTTCATAGGAATTTGGTCTTAGCCCAATTCTAGCTTTTTTACTTGTTGTATTAATATTTTAACCTTAATATTGAATGGAGACAGTATTCTTGCAGACCCAGATAGGATCTTGTTTTCGCCTAAGTTGGTCTCAGTTTTACTTAATCTCCTGAAATGTGCGTAAGAAGCTCATCTGAATTCGACTAGCATTTACGAAATCCTAATCAACATTTTCTCGAAAGTTGTCGCAGTTGATTTACACATCGCAATTTTTTTACCTGTAGAGGTCCTGACATATCATATCTTCGGCAAGGATGAGTTGCTTAAATATTAATTGCAAGAAAGGGGTCAATCATATACCATAGTGTTGATAAAAATTGTCTTCTCGATTCCCTATATTACGATAATTTTTTCCATTTCATGTGAGGGCAGAAAATTCTTTAAAATTTAAATAGACTTTCGCTTAGGCCTATTGGTTGGGTCGAAATATTCTCTGATTGATCTGACTTTCGATTCCGCATCCAGGAATGCATGACAAGTTTATATTGATGACTTCGACATTCGCTTGACTTGCGTTGAAGTGAAAGAATGTTGAGGGCTGTAAAGCTGGTGCATAAGATATGGTGTTCATGTTTGCAAGTCCCAAATGTTGGCGACTCGCTGGTTGAAATAATATGCCTTTAGTGCAGACAATTTGTGGATAATAACTGTGTTCCTACTCGTTGATTGCATTGGTAGATAAACTGTAGGCACGACACCTCCAGACATTAAGATGTCTTAAACGATGCAATATGATTCTCCGAACATATCTTATTGACAATGTTTATTTCAATTAAGCGGGGGAAGCTTCGGCGATCGGATGTATCTTTCTTGGGTGATAAGCGGACCTTTTCACTTCTGGATGGACAATGTCTCATCAAGACCGAAATTCACTGATGAATAATTTCAATCATTTTTATAATGCATTGAAACTGAAAAAAAAAGCGAACTCTTCGACCCAGCGATCAGAGTGGTCTCATCAGTATGGTTATCTCTGATCGCCTACCATAGAAGTTCGATGAAAGGGTCACCCAATTGTCCATACAAATATTTTTTATCACAAGCAAGTGTGAATCATATAGTAGCAAGATTTCTCGTTGCAATTTTCATATTGAGTGATTGTTCCCCTTGTCACCATAAGGCATTGGATAAACCACTTCTACTTCTCTTGATTGCGGAATTGTTGCATCGTCGAAAATGCTTTGCTATTAGAAAAATGTTCACAACAAAACATTAGAAAGAACTGCAAAAATATATGTTAAATGTAGTAACTGGGGTGTATGCGACCCAAATGTATGAAAATAGGGTTTCCGGCAGCAAAACGTACTCAGTGAAACCTTTCATTTAATATGCTAAATATCGTATTAGAACCCCCCCCCCCCCCGCCGCGATTCCTACCAACAACCCCAAAAGTTTTTTTTAGAAAATTTTGGATTTGCCATTCAAATAGGCTTTAAAGTGACTGATCATACCTAGCTGTAACTCTTGTTTTTAAATTTTGCATGATATAAAATTGTTTTATAAATCGTAATATATGTACTTATTACTTCAGCACATAAAATCGTTTGATTAAATTATATTGTATGAAAATTATAATTTTTCTTTCACATATTATGTTATATATTTATTTTAAAATTGTTAAATTTTAACGTAAAACAAAATAAATAAATTTAAAATATGCCAAAACAGACTTCACTAGAGGAATTTTGCTATTTTTGGAAAATATTTACATAAAGTTTTCCTGTCGGCTTCAAGCTTAAGTCATCACTATGAAAATAAATGTAAATAAATATACAGCGGATAGGAAATCATATTTTCGAGAGACAGCCGTACATATAATTCTAGTATATGGAGATCTAGTTGATTGTACACCACACACCGTTTAGCATTTTACACGGATGAAATGTTACAAATATGAAATGTGCAAAAAAGCTTTTATAGTGCTCCTTTCTATCTAACCCTCTTGAGAGCAGCAAATTCTCTACCTGCTCAATGCATAACTTCTGCTTACGGTAGATGTTTTTTTCTTTTACAACAATATTTAAGCTTCATATGTGTCCATAATTTAATTGGGGTATTTATTCTAAGGACTTCATATGTTTTAGGGGGGAATAATAGACGTTTTCGTCTAATTGAGAGGGTTTTCAATGTTATTAGTGCAGACAGTCGACATTCAAACTGCACGGATAGGTTTATAAAAGTGAAATTCAGAAACTGAAGTCGGAAATTTTACATCATTTCAACAAACTAGAGAATAAAACAAATTCTTGAAGGAAAAAAATTAGAGTAAGATAACTTTATCACTACAGTGTCAGTTTTATAAAGATAACATTGTAAGCATCCATAGCAAAACAAAACGACGACATCGTTGCTATTGCATTGTGATCCAGTTTAATAAAAAAAATTAACAGTAGGGATGCATCCATTTCAAATTCAAAACAAAAAAATTTACAAGAGACATACCAGTATTATCAGTTCATGCCTAGCTGGGTGAAGGAGAAGTGCATAATTATGTCCGAGAACATTGTTAACATTGTTAAGATCAAGCTCCCAGAAGTACTTACTTATTACTTAAATCATTTTTGTAAATTATACACTTTAACTCTCACAGTAAGTTTTGAATGTCCAATAATAACAGTGGTTATATTCTCTAATTTATAAATACATCTTTTCAGCAAAGTAGCAGAATTTTTGGTTTTTCGTGCTATAAACATTTTCCTATTTCGCAAAAAGCTAGATTAACCCATCTACGACAAAGTGAATGATTTTAAATCCTTTTCTTTGTTAAATGTATGTTTTCAATTGAATATCAATATAGATATTTATGCCACTGTCCTTTCTTTTGATCATAATTCTTGAATGTTAGACTCTAGATTTGTAAACGCAATGTCGATTAACATAGATTCCTGTTTGTGCTCTTATACCTATTGAGCCCCTAAACACTTTATCGTTTAAATCACACACCATATTTCCATACGTAGGGGTTCGATTTGTGAAGTTCTGGTTGTTCAAGAAATGCTCTCATGAATGCAATTATGCTGAAATATGCCTCCAGCATTTTATTCCAAAAGTTAGGGGACGTAAAGTTCCAAGCACGGATGATAAGGCGGTCCATTGTGCCACTAGCAGCTTAGAAAGGAACCGAAGGATTCCTCTTAGGGAAGCACATCTGGACGAATTGAGGTAATACTCTGAGCTCATTCACAGATGGGAGAGCAGAAACAAGAGTACTCAGCCTACGCCGGGAAAATGCTGGACAAGGGTACAAAAGAAACTTCTATTTGGTCCATCTGTGATATGGCAACAACCAAAAGCAGGCTCTCGTTCTAGTGGGAAAACTAAAGCCGGAGATCGCTAGCAAGCCCAACCTCTCATTCCCCATGATTCCCGTCCTCACGTATCTACTGCAGATACATAAACCTTATTATGTGTGCACAAATCAAGTTTTTTAAAGCGTATGGAGGAAAGCTCTATATTGGTCTCCCCCTCAGTTCATAACTTCTTATCAGGAAAACTCATACAGATCAAATCATAGTTCCGGCACCATCGCATCGAATGCCATGTAACGCAATCTACATACAGCCTTTTGGCATATTCCTGAATCTACCAGGAGTAGAAGGTTTTATAAGACCTCAAAGTCGGCTATTACCGTGAACCAAATGGAGCCTGCAGTGCCTAGACAAGCAAGCATATGCAGGCCCGCCAAACTTCGATTCACAGTTCCCACTTGCCACCGTAATCACCATACATAAGGGGCATACAAGAACATGCGTCTTACTATCGAAGTTTAATTACTTTTTGAGCAAAATCTACTAATATTAAAATTTCTGCAATAGATATAACCAATTGTTCATGAACTTGATATATTCTGGAAATATGGATATCCCTTACAGTATCCGGAAAAGTTCGGAGAAGAGATCCTGAAATTAGAACAGAGCTCATTGCTCCTCTTAATACCATCACAGATTGATATCTTCGTTGTCGAGAGTTACTAAAATAAAATGAAATTACCTCGTGTCGCTAATTTCTCACCTAAAAACTTATTCTAATAGTTCTGTTATAGTCTCTGTCGATAAAAAAGTTAACCTTGATACCAGAAAGCTTTATTCGTGTTTGTTTGTCTAACTGCACTGCAATATCTTCTAGGGTTATAACTTCCGAGCTGCCAAAAATCCTTTGTCGTCTAAACCAAAACTATTGAATAAAGTCCACCTGAATTAGTAAAACTTTCAAATAAAAGCGCCTGAGTTAATTCATTATAATTCTTTTATTTACGCGAAAACTTAACACTACAATAACTGATAGCTGAACGGCAGTCGCTAGACCAGTCATTGGTATTTTATGCCATTCGGAGGTAAACTTTGCTCATAGCGCGGATATGTACATAAACGACACGACCTTGTCGTTTGTTCTATCGGTTGCAGCACCTGAATCACTTCATAGTGTGGAAAATTTTGTTTGTTTGTATATACTGATGGAAGAATGAAAACAAGTCTTTATCAGAGAGCTTCGCAGAGCTCTAGATGACAAAGCTCTTCACTGGTAGGAGCTATAACGCTCCCTATTAGTTAACCAGCTTATGCAAGTCGAGGATATACTGAGGTCACTAAGCGGGTTCTCTGTGGAGTTTAAAATTAACTCTGATTTATTCATGGAAATGGTTCTATATTTATACACTTCGAATTTGCTTACCTCACTCATTTTTATATATTCGGTTCTATAAAATTGATTTGGATATTGATCGGTTCATTATTGCTGCGCTTGCAATATTTGTACAGGAAGCATTACTCAAAATTTCAGCCAGGTAAAGGTAAACAAGAAAAGCTACGATGCAATTGCTTGTCATTGATTGTTTACATTCAAATCCCATGTGCTGTTGTTTTGTATGCTTTTACTATCGCGTAAAGCATAGAAGCTTAGCGTAAGGCATTATCGTAGTAATTCATTGATAGGTATATGATACTTATATAAGATAGCTGCGGCAAATAAAGCCTGGAGAGTAATAAGGCCCACATTTAAAAATTCCAACTAAAATTAATCAGAGAAATCTCACACTATATGCGCACATGCATTAGTTCGATACGAACACCGTCGAACGGGCGCCTGCTAGCTCGCGCCGCCATTTTCCCAGTAGCGACCGGTACGTCACCGAGAGGACTATGGCTGCTAGGAATTATACTTTTCACTTAAACAAAATAATAAATACTGTTGTTTAATTACTACATGTAGTGACTTGTTTAGTTTGAACGTTAGGTAATATATTTTATGATTTCGGTGTTTATTTTCGCCCACCATTGTGTTTATTTGATTAATGAGTAATTTTGTAAAATATTGTCATTGGTCTAATAAGGCCTACTGGGTTAAATCGTGGGCCTTATTACCCTACCTAACCTAAATTCTCAATGAAACTAATGTTCCTATATAGGATTATGACTGACATTATTTTAGTTCCAAAGAATGAAGACGTTTGAATTTACTCTGTTGTACGTTATGAAATTTATAACTATAGCTGTTGGGGTCTTATTATCTCTCCGGGGGTAAAAAGGCCCATTTTAATCTTTTTTCGAAATTATTAAAAAAATAACGTAATTTTGTTGATTTTCTTAGTTTTAGCACGTTTAAAAGGAATCATTCAGCTGATTAAGATTTTGAAAAAGTTAATTCTTGCTTTGGGCCTTATTATGCTTTGGTAGTTTAATAAGGCCCTTGGAAACGGTTTTATAAAACTGAATTATTTTTTCAAATACTCACTTCTTTTTCAATTTTTTTAGTTGTGCAAATAAATAAACTTCAGGAAAACCTTTTTTTGTAGTTCTATATCACCAAATACTTGATTTACTGCATTTTCAAATTAGGTGGGCCTTATTTGCCGCAGGGACCTTACACGTAATGCTTTCGCTTGACCAGAAAAACAGTAAACATGAGTTCCTGTTTTTTTTTTATATTTTCTGCATATACGTATTGCAGTGAATCACTTTATGGGCGAATTGAGCGGCTTATTCGGTCAATGTGCTATATTTAGCTAGTGCATGTTATTATTTTACATGCCGATATATGTATAGCGATATGTGCTCTACAATAGTAAGCAATCACCGAACATAAAAATGACCAAACGAAGTTAATTATTATCGTAATCGTCGATTGCTCCCCTAAGCGCTCATCGCAGCTAGCTGTTCGGCTAATCAGCTAAATAATCGATGGCTGCAGAACAATTGCTTAGCAATTACTGATTATTCTGCCATAAAATGCTTGGCTGTTGCAACAATCTTCCGTATAATGGGCCATAATACATGTGCTTAATTTTATGTTAACTTATGTTAAAAAACAAATCCTAAAAGGAAAGCATACTAATCATAAAGTATCAACATTTTTCCAAAATTAGGAAATCTATTCACCGAAGCCATATGTTTGCCATTTACTCATTGCATAAGCACAATCGAAACGAACAGATTAACTTGCAATTAATATCATCATTATCGCTATCGAACGGGACCTTCTCCTCTTCGTGGCAAGGAGAATTCTATTTGCATTTATCACATCAGCATGAGTTGCTATAAAGTTACTGTTGCTATGCATTTTTGTTCGTTGCTTTGCAAATTTTATCACTAGTACCGTAAGTTCACAGATGCGCTGCCAATTCTTGTCATCCTACGCTTCTACTACTCAATCATTGGTGTCATGTGCAAGCCTGCTCGCCGCGATCTCTTTTTGCACTTGGCGTCGCTTGAGGTAGGTTGGATACATAAGGACTAACATTTTATATCGGGTCCCGACTGATATAAACAATCTGATTAACAAATACTTTAAGCCTGTTGTTGACTGACTTAAGGAATATTGTTTTGGGCGTTTGCCGGAATAATAATTTACTAAATTTGGGTCTTGATTTACAGCTGGTATCTCTCGCCCATGAGTTCCTCAGTCGCGAATGTTTCTCCGTATTTTCTTGGAAGGCTGGCTTACATCTAACTTCTTACAAAAATACGCACGCTTCGCAGATGTTATCATGAAATTTGCCTTATTCCGGACTCGTTTATAACTATTTTTCACACCAGCTGAACGGATCAGTTTATATTTACAATATAGGTTAGGCGGGTTGGCAAAGGTACGTGTCTATTAAACAGTTCGCTCAAAGAATGTGAAAGGATGCCTACCTTATCATCTACAGAGTTAGATTCGAAGATGCTGCTCCAGGACAATTCCTGGCACTCCGCTAGAAGGCGACCATTATTTATGTTTATAATCACAATACACAATGGAAGCATATTGGGGCGTAGTTTTAAACTTCAGAGAGTAAGTTAAATACAGAAAGTCGTGGTCAAAATCCCATGGTGGTCTGATTTGGTTGTGGAATATAATTTGCTCAGAGTCAACAGTAGCAATAGAGTTGGCTGGACAATGATAAAGATCCAGGAAAGGAATATATGACATTCCACTATTATTCTAATAAAAACTGGGAGAACAGGTGTTTTGTAATGAAGCTGTAAACGAGATCCACAGCTAGATTACGGCATTAAGGTGGGATAGTGTAGCGGTATTTTAGATGAGAAGATTATGTGCGCTTATGTGTACTATTGCGTTTATTGTAGATTATTCTGAGTTACACATCTAATATGTATTTAATTAATTCGATATTATTGCTTAGCCTATTTTCATTATTTTTTAAATCGCATATGTTATTAACATGCCGTCTCTTGGCATATGTTTAATTAAATGCAATTTAGAGCTTTCTATTAATTCACCGTGTTCACTGAAATTTATCCACTACTTAACTAATCCAAATCTTAATTAATCTTAATTAAGTTGTTTCTTTGCACGCCAGACTTAGCATATGATAAATTTTATGCAAGAATCCTAAAACTAAATTCTGTCACCACTTATTTGTTATTAAATTCAACAATTTTGCATTTCTCTGCATATACGATAGCTGTAGAAAAAATGCATATATAATCAAGGAGAACCGCCTTTTTATAGGTTTTGAGCGGCCATTTTGACATACGTTCCACACGAAATTTGTAATTTTAGCTAATTTTTCGTTGTAGAGTGACTTTCACAATTTGCTAAAATTATGCGCATGGCTTTCACATAATTATTTTAATTATCCAGAAATATGCAAATTATATTAGATTATTCATGTTGGAAAAGTGATTTCTGAATTGTCTACAATGGCAATTATTTTTGAATTTCGTTAATAATAGTGGATATATGTGCAGAGAATTCTTGTATTTTGCATGTTCAAGCACCTCTGAAAGATTTGCAAGTGGTTTTTTATGCAGGATCTATGCATTTGGCGTAAAACTTACAATGTTTATTTTTTTTAAATATTGGTTATTGTTATAGAAAAGTTTTGATCAACCAATTGTTTCTATGGTTCAATTTGAACTAATTGTAATATTCATTTCTGCTTTCAAATTGTTCCTGATGCTGCAGGATATCATGTGAGTATGACTTTAGGATTTACAAAGGAAGTACAAGTTACTTTGTATATAGAATGATAATGTTTTTTGTTTAATTTCAGGTGTGTTCAACAGTAGTAGAGAACCTTGTCAGTAGGTGTGAGAAAGAGAGAGGGAAGAAATCTCTCGACCAATACGAGGACTGGCGTAGGGGCGACCTAATCAGGGTTTGATGCGAGGGGAAGCAATCGAATTTAATTTAATAAAAACCTTAAGTAGTCATGCATTCAAAAGTTATTATATATATATATATATATATATATATATAAATTATCTATACCCTTCTTAAGCACCCAGGGACCACGATCGAGGACGTGAGAATAGGTACACTGAGTTCTTTTTGAAATACAGTGTTTCTGCCCCCGTGCTGTCAAATTAAAAGAATTCATCAAATGATCATAGTCAGTCGCAAATTATTTGAATATTTTATTATACGAAACCCCGAATAGGTAACGTCAAATATTATTAGATAGATAAACAACTTTACTAAAAGTTAATACATTTTTATACAACATGCATTACAAAAATGTAGATTTTAATGTAACAGCATTTACTTCTAAAAGCGCACTCAAAAAAAGTAAACCTATAATTAAACTACCATAATAAACAAAACGTAATACCGCTTCAATAGGTTTACACATTTAACAACAAAAACACAAAAACAAAACACTTTTTTAAATTTATAAAAAAGCAAATCAACATAAATGTTTCATAAACCTTTCAAGATTTTCAAAGATTATTCAAATAATTTAATTAAAATTTATACTTTAATTCAATTGTTCTTTCTTTACTGGCAAATTCATCAATAATATCATTATAAAATTCCTCGTGGGAAAGGAAAGTTTTCAATTTTTTTTTTTCAATGGACAATAAAGCTAAGTCACGTAATATTTCTTCAGACGATGCGTTTCTAGAGAAAGTTAATATTCTTTTTAGCGTAGAAAAACTGCGCTCCGCGGACGCACTAGTAACGGGCAAAGTTATAATAAGTCGTAAAAGTTTAAAACATTGAATAAAACTATCTTGCAAATTGTTGTGAATAAAATATCGAAAAATTTCTTCAACCATTTTACCGTTGAAAATGTTATCAGAGAATAGCACAATGAGTTCCGTTTTCAAACAACTTTTATCAAATAATTGCGAGTATGATTCATCAAGATTTTGAAGCAAATCATCGGGAAATTTCGTTGTATAATTTTGAAATTTACAATAATTAAAAAGCTCTAAAAACTTTAAGGAAGAAAATCGTGATGTAATTTCTTCATGAATAGCATCAATAATTTCAGCAAATAAACGATTAAATTTTAATTCAATATTTTCGGTGCCATCAACTATACAACGTACTCGTTTACGTTGACGCGGTAGGTCGCAAAGCAAAGAAGTTTCATTCCATATTTCGGTGAAATTGTTGCTGAGATGTAGAAGCTGGTTTTGAAAGTCTCTAATTTTTTGAATGCAAAAGGTAATATCACTGTGTTTAGATTGGATGATGTCAAAAAGGACATCAGTTTGTGGAACTATTTTTGAAAACATTTTAAATAGAAAAATAAACGGAAAATCGTTTAAAAGTACCGAAAGAGCCCGAACACTGTTAAAAGACTCAATATACCAAATATTTTCCTCATTTTCGACAATATATCCAAAAAGATGATTGAGAGAGTCAATATTATCGTGACTGGACAAAATAAGTTTGCCATTGAAATTCCAGCGGGTGGGTGCTACTTTGAGAAGTCTTCTTTTTAGAAAAGAGTCGAGAGCAACGGTTCTTTTAGTTGAATGACTAAAAAAAGTTGAAAAGGCGGTGACTGATTGAAAAAAGATCTTGCATTCGGGAATCTTGTCACTTGATTTTGATAGAACCAAATTTAATCGATGTGCGAAACAGTGCACAAAAAGTGCATTAGAAAACGTTGCCCTTACTTCACCGCCATAACTGATGCACCGTCATAACTCTGGCAAATTACCTTACTACCGCATTCAAAACTCTGCATGACGTTCACCGCATGTTCATGCAAACGACTTGCCGTTCGGTTGTCAGAAACATTCTTCAAACCAATAAAAGCTTCCTTTATGTCTCCGGAAGAACAAATGTACCGTGGGGTGGTGGATAACTGTGATCGACATGAATTGTCAGTTGTTTCCTCGCAAATAATTGCAACGATCTCCGAGTTTTGAATTTGAAAGTGTACAGGAGATAGCAGTTATTAAATCATTTTTCATACATTTCGATAAGCCAGAAAATACCGTGGCCGTATCTAAATGATTTTGAAGTTCTAAGTTATATCTGGCCAAAAGCGATATTAATTCAAAGTAATTTCCTCGATTTATTGAATTTGAGCGTTCATTGTGACCCCGAAAAGCCTGCTCCTGGCATGCCAAATGGCAAACAACATCTATTAAAATTTTAATAATTTCCCGATTCTTCGTAACTAATTCATTGTGCTTTATAATTGACGATCTGTTATTACTATGAATTAATTGATCAATTCTTTGACCAGAACCAAATTTAGAGAGAGCTAGCACTGATTTGATGTGATCTGAAAATTTTTTATCATGCCTGTCTAATGCTATGCGGAAATTATTTAAGTCACTAAATCCCGAAGTTCGCCATATGTTGTTTTCAAATGAAAACAACAAGCAAGGCCAAAAAAAAATATTTGCTTATTCTGACAACCCGTAAGCCAATTTGCGCAGTCATATAATTTTACAGTAAAATGTCTAGTGCATGTTCTCTTCTCTGTATTAATATTTAATATAAGCTTCGGTCTTCCTTTTACAATTATCATTTTTTTTAGTAAATGAACGTGAGCCGAAAGACCATTGCAACAGATCGTTAATATAGAAAAATTCCCTACAACAGAAATCTCTGCCATAATAAAAACAATATGAGGAAAAAATCAAAATTAACAAACCTCGTACACTACACTATTTAACGTACTAAACAAGTATTAATATTTTTTAAAACCCAGAATTTTACGGCGAAATCAAACCTGAAGAAAACTGGTCACAAAAAATATTTAAAATTTCATGCAACGTCATGCAACCGCAAATGTTCAAATAGGAAGCTATTCTTACTAGCTGTTATATGCATTCCGATTGGAGAAATGCGAAAATTCCAAAATTGTGCATGACAGGCGTTAAAATATTGCTGAAAACTTAAAACATGAAAATTTTATAAAGCTCATTTGACCCCGACTGAATTTTTTTGTCATCATGTTACAAGGCGTCTCTGCTTTAAAATAAAATTCCCCTACCCAACTAGAAACTCCCCTCAATGATTTACAATTCCACCTCGCCGGAACGTCATGATGAAGATATTTGCAAGCCAACACCCGAAATGCTTCCTAATCAACCTACCGACATGAAATTGATGGAAGCAGTGTTTGTTGGCCCCATAGAAGCATTTTTCAAATGCATCCCTTAGGCTAAGCACAATTTCTTATTGAGTGTAGCTACACTGTGAGTGGCGAAGAAGCAACCATGCTTTGTGGCGTAATAGGTAGATCCCAGAAGGGTTCAAACGCCGTACATTTTGTTGGATGTTGTTCGATTATTGATGGAAGCACAATTAAAAAGCTCCTTCAGTAAGTATGGTGTCGTTATGTACCGTCATGGGTAGCGCTCAGCCATGTCGCATGCCATATTTTTCATTGGAAGTTGTTTCATAGTTTTGTTTTGATAATTTTTTCCTACGGGGGTGGATTTTTAATTCCTTGTCTTTGCGATTTACAGAATAGTTCTAAAAAAATGTCTTTATAAAAAATATTTTTTGAATGAAAATATTTTGAAGAATTTTTTATGATTTTTATTTTTTGTGATAATTCAGAAATCCTAAGGGAATCAGTGCTTCCCTTGCTTCCAAAGACGCCACGCCACTCAACCTAATATATGTGATTACCGGAAAATTGCCCGCCCACAGTTGCTCGCTCACAATTGCTCGCCAGGATAATTGCTCGCCACACAATTGCTCGCCAGGAAAGTTGCTCGCAAATGTTTTAGTTCTTTTTTACATTAATACAGATAATATAAATTAAGAAACACGTTTATTGCATAACACTCACATATATTTTCAATTATTGTTTACAAACAATTGTCGTCAACTAAAAGTATTTATAAAACTTATAAGGATTGTAGTAAAATTATTATGTAATTTTATTGCAACACTAGTCGTCCAAAATAAAAATAAAACAATATTAATAAAGAATATTAAATAACCAAAATATTAGACAATAATTCAATATACGAGAAAAATATGTATAAATATTCAAAAATTATAACTTTGAGCTATGCCATGCCGAAATTCGATTAGTTTTCTATTTTGATAATCGTTAACCATTATGTCTATCATTATCGCACAGTCACGATATATTTTTCTTGACATATTAGGATCACAACCGCTTATATATTGCTCTATTTTTCTAGAATTCATGCTTTGTTCAATTTTTAGTGCGGGAATGAATTTCCACATACATGCATGCTGTGGTCCAATTAGTCAGGGAAGGAACGATACCAACCTTCACAAGAATTGTTGGATTTTGGCAAACTATTTTGAACGGCATTATGACAGTTGCACAAGTCTAGAGGAAGTCGAGGATTGCGACGACAACGTATCCTCGAAATAATCCAATACAGATTGCAAATTATCTTCAAAATCAATGTTGCAGCTTAAGTCTTCGAAACTGCATTCGGCATGTGCAACGGAAATGAAAGGTAAACGTGGTATCATTCTTAGTTTTAGCGCAAAGTCACTATTCTCCTTATATGGCTTTTGCATACCATTTTATTGAATGCAACGATAAAAACAATGCGTAAAATGAAAAAAAAACTCTAAGAGACACTCCTGGAAACACGGTCTTAAAACCATTTATCGCAACTTGCTCGAAATCAACCATAATTGACTTTGGTGTTAAATTGGGCTCCAAACATTTTAGCTCGTCGAAGAATCTTTCCTTTTTCGCCTTGCACAAATTGAAACGCCATTATTATTTAAGGAGAACGACAATCTTATAAGACTCTTAACACTAAAACGATCTGAATACTAACAGACTGAATTTGAAATAAATATAAAATGCAAACTATATTGACTTATATTGCTTCAAAGCCGAATGCAATGTCTTGGAAAACAAAGAAATAGACCATTCCCAACGATAACCTAATAAGAAGATAGGACACAGACGAGATTTCCGAGTGTTTTACATTCAAAATGTACACGGCTAGAAAAGGAAATAGAGAATAAGTAAAAATCTCCATCTAGTTTCACATCAAATAGTTTTATATCACAAAACTTAAATTTTAAAATATTCACAATTAACAAAACTTTCATTGTGTGGAAAACCTTCTTTGAATTTTATATTTTATTTTTTGTTGTCAAAAAAATTTCTAATTTAAACATCTTTTTTTCTTACCCATTAAAGAGTTTGATTTTTAAAGAGTTTCCCCGAACTAAAGTACAACACCATGAACATATAAAACTACAAGTACTTCTAGTATCTGTATAATAATTATATTTATACAATCTAGTCTGTATTCCCAGTATTGATCCAACTTATAACATAAAATTCTATAAAATTTGAAAATAATATCTGTTATTGACGAACAACTTTCCTGGCGAGCAATTATGTGGGGAGCAATTGTGTGGCGAGCAACTTTCCTGGCGAGCAATTATGGGCGATCAACTGTGGGTGAGCAATTGTTGGCTAGGAATTTTTCACACACCGTCCATGGGTAAACACAAATTTATAATCATACAATAAGAAGCGAATAAACTAGGTTCATTAAAGGATGCTCATGAGTTGATTATAGTGGAGTAATTTACAGTAGTCGCTCGCATCTTTACCTATCTTTTTTGGGCTATGAAACTGCATTTGACTCTTATAACAGAATTTATGTCAATATGGAATGCGCTACATGGGCGCCAAATTCCTCAAACGATTGATGAATCATTTAAAAAATGAAAACTGCTCGCTTTGCCATCGACACCAAATCTAAATACCATGATACAAAGCTAGTAACAAAAAACAGTTCAGATGTTCTGAGATATGATTCAGCAAAAATAAAGAAAGTACGGATGAAGAAAGGTTTTATCTCCGAAACTCACACAAATAATGAAAGGACGAGGGAGTGGAGGTAACCTCTATAGCATAATTAAACAATTTGACAGGATAGAAAAGGATGTCAATTCCCGAACAAACAAATATCAGTTTTTTTTTTTTTGCAGATGACCCAGATATGGAGCTCCATCCACTATAACCTTAGTAAGAATAAAACTTCTAATGTTTCACACCAATGTGTTCATGGTTACGAGATATGGTAGGTTATCCAATTATAACGCGCCATCTCTACCCTTTTTCATTAAGTATTTTGAATCGAATTAATTTTAATGTGAATATTACTTGCGGAAACAGGTTTTCCCTGTTGCTTTCGGTTCATTATTTGATCGAAACTCATATCTTTACCGCTTGATTTAATTTTGAAGAATCTCTCTCTCTTCTTAAATAACCACATAAATTGCAGGATTTACTTTGTTTTGAACATTTTTAATATCCATCATGATTAAGCAGTGAAAATCAAAAGTTAAGCAAGCAGTTGGTTTGAAATTTTTCCACCCTGATCCAAAGTCAAAAACTGAAAACAAGAAGACTGCTGTGTTTGCGTGCTTGTCTCTATCAAAGAAGGCGTAGTTATCAAATTTTCTGTGAAAGGCAAACAGCATCGTGAAAAGCTTAATTAATTCTCCATCGTTTAACTTTTATATTAAGCAGGAAGCATAAATTTTAGAAAGTTAAGCTCAAGAAAATTTATTAATGGAAGAGTGAGCAGTACATTCTCTACAGGCCTTCTATAAGTACATTTTTAAATTTCAAAATTTGTATGAGAGTATCAGGAAGTGCTTGATGAATTGGGATGGACGAAAAATTTCGGATTTTGAAGTAGATCGAGGCGAACAAAGAATTCATGAACGTGTATTAAGAAGATTAGCTATATAATTGAACATATATTTTTTAATTATTTGATCGAAAATGTTCTGCAAAGATTGGATGTAAAATAATGGAAGGCGAAAATATGTAGAGAGTTCGCAAGAATAATTTCAAATAATAAATCTCATCGAGAAACCGTCTGAAACATGATAGAACACGGCGTGGGTGGATAGAGTAATGAATAATTATATTGACTTATAATTTTATTGCTCTGGGTTCGAGTATATCGGTACTCGCTTATTCCCGAGACACCTTAAAAACATAAATTCACCCCAGTTCGTCAATATCCTTACATCTTGACAACAGTAATGTTTCCAAAAATGACAATTGAGAATATAATACAGACGATAATTAAGCATTTGCTATGATTGTTTATTTCGCACGTACCAAATACATACCTAAGAATGCAAATCCTTATATGTAAGACTATGAGGAATCAAATCGAAATTGAAAATCGTTTTGTGGTTATCACTCTAGATTAAATATGACAGAGCAGGAACATTATTACAATTCTAGCTCAAAGAAACTGTCATGAAAACTGAATAGTCCTGGTTTAGCGGCCTTCTCACCTTTTCTTTTCTTCTTCTGATATTTAACTTGTATCTACAGAAATAGATTTAACGTGAATGTTCTATAATTTCTTTGTAAAGTTTCGGCTAACTTCTCAGATGTTTAAAAGCAGCAAACCAAAAGTTGGCTAAAAGTTGCACCTGATGCAAAAAGACTTGATACCCATTTCCAATTAAGTCAATCCAACTCTACTCTTTGAACTTACTCTTTTGAAGTAATTATTTCGGAAAAGTTTAGTGATATTTAAAATTTTATTTCAAATACAACTTATATTATTTGCGTTGAAGTTTGCAAACTTCGATAGAATCTGGATTCTGTGAGGGGTGAGCTTTTAAATGTTCATCATGAATTTTAGAATATGCTCCGCTTTATGTACAAACTGATTTAGATGTTGGCCAGATCCAAAATAAAAAAGAGCAACAATTATTCATGAGCTTTTTAACCATAATAAATCAGGCCTTAATTTCTATGGATGTGAACGGCTGTCAATCGGAAGAATATGATTATGAAATTCACCTCAATTAACAAACAAAGGTTATGTTTCACTACAGACTTACGCTTCAATATTTTGTGATCCCTTTTAAATGAACTGTAAAAACGTTTTAGTGTTATTTCTCTAAAATCCAATAAACAATTTTTCTTTTCAACGCGTGCCGCCTAGTTTCCGAGAGATGCTTTAAAATTTATAGTTGTTTTCAGACATACAACAAAGTCCCTAAAAGTGTTCGTAGCTATATAGGTAAATTCTGACTAATTCGTCGAAATAATAATTTTTGGAATTGGTGCTCTGCTAAGTGTTCCAGTCCCTGCAAATCAAATTTTCCTTTGAGTGCACATGGGTGTAAATGTAGTGATTTTTCCCTCAGAAATTTCAATGGATTACTGAAGAAGACATGTTGAAACTCGTGGCTGAGTTGTCCGACATAGACGATGGATTATAGGACTATCAGATTGAATCTCTCGAAACTTTAGCCAAAGGTAAATTGTTTCGTCGTACATAATAGAATTACTGCTATCGATTTGAAAATGTCATTTTTTTTTTATGTTTTCCCTTAGTATTTTTATAAATACCACGGAAAGGAAAGAATTACTGATATTAAGAAAATGTTGATAAATATCCAGTAAAAAAGCTGTTGATTTTGCGCGAAAAGATAATTTATTATTTTCTAGAAAACGACTTCTTGATTTAACTTTTGGTTGCGTCATATTTTCTCACTTTTAGCATTGAAATAATAAAACTAGGCATATTGGAAAATTTATTGTTCGTATATTCAGAAAACTATTATGCGAAATTCAAGCGACTTGTTTACTTGAATTAAACATTGATAGATTAATATAAGTAAATGAAATGTCTATAACAATCTTTTTTCGCCACTTAGTTGAATTTTAGTTTTGCTAAAATGTATACCATAATAGTGATAGATTTTTTGTATCGTATCATATTAGTATATACCTGTATGAATTTGCTTTATACAAGTGTGCTTTTCCCGAGAACAGCTTTTCATGACAGAATCTTTATGCTTCATGTAGGTATGATTATCTGAAGCAAAGCAATTAATGAATCTTGTTATGTTGGTGTGAATGCTGGCTGCCAAAGGATTGGCATATTCGCGGATGTAAAATATTTAAAATTTAATAAATTACCAGGCCGAATATATGGCGTGTCGCTTCAATATTCATGAAAGCCAAAGAAATAAAAATTACCTATGGATCTGGCGAAGCATCTCAATCCTCCCTTAATATTTGGATGGGGTGCCTCAATATTTTTGGATCTCAATATATGGCTGATTAACTCGATATCTTTAAGATTAAGAACGCCTGGCTAATTGCCGCTGCGTTCTGAAGAATAGCACTTAGCGTTTACCAGTCGATGGTCAATTCCTTATTCTTGCTGTCTCTCTTAATGCTACCTTATTTATAATCGTTAATTATTGCTAAGTAAGCAATCTACATTAATTTCATAATGCTACTTACAATCGATATTATTTCCCCACCTTACCATATGTATAATAATGAAAGAACGGTAACCTCATGTGAGTAACATGTTCTATGTTGCTGTTGTAAAATCTGGTGCACTGTACATACATAATTTATTTTATGCTCGCGCTGTAATTTGTTGCACTTTTCTTGTACCTCATTCATAACTAGGTATGAATGATTCACACAAGAATGATTACATACGCTCTAAAAAATTTTTGTTGAAAATAGCTACAATAAATGTAGGCAATTAGTTGCCTACACTGATTGTAGTGGTTTTAAACATACAAGTAAATTTACATCGAGTAGTAATTTTCAACATGTAGGAAAATTAAACAATGGTGTAAAATTAAACATTCAGTAAAATTCATCATTGATGTAAAAGTCTACAGTGATGTAAAATTCAACATTGATGTAAAATTCAACACTGATGTAAAATTCAACAGTAATGTAAAATTCAGCAGTGATGTAAAATTCAACAGTGTTGTAAAATTCAACAGTTGTGTAAAATTCAATAGTTATGTAAAATCAAACATGTAGTAAAATTCAAGTGTGACATAAAACCTAGCATGTAGCGAAATTATACAGATAGTTCAATTGCGACTCGTCTTGGAGTAAATTTGCACACTGCACCATCATCTGAACTAGGAGTAAATATACACAATCGAAAGACCTTCCAAAATGTTTCTATAATTCTGTTAAGACCAAGCCAAATAATAGGCATTGGTTTCTTATCAAGGGGTCTACTACACTTCTGCCAGTGGTAGGTGCTGGATATCTGACTTGTTTTGTCTAAATAACATCGATCGTTACATGTATAGACATCTTTAATTTTCACATGTTAAAAATATTAATAAATTCTTAAGGATTCGTCCCCTCTACTCGAAATTGAACTTTTATAATGAAATTCAAAAATACCTTAAAATTATATCTTTTTTTTTTTTAAAAAAAGACAGGACTTAAAATTCGTTTGAAAAAGGAAAGACAAAATTATATTTTATATTATTTTATTAAGAACTTACATACATTGTGTGGAAAATTAAGAAGCAAATCTTTAAGTAATAGGTATATATTTTAAATGGAGGATATAACTTAACATTTTTTCATTAAATGTACTTAAATATTTTCGAATGCTATTTATTTTACATAATGCAGCAATTCAATAACTTCTTTAGCTATCATGTATACATACAGTGAGTGTTGACAATAATAAACATAAGTAGAGGAATTCATAATTAAATAATACTTTTGTCTTAAGAAATATTCCGTAATCCTGATTCTTTTTTTTTAATTAGTACAGACCTCAGATCCCTTTAATTTTTTTAATTAGGTTTTGTATTTTCGAAATATTGTTAATATTTTTCTTTTTGCCTCTAACATTAACGGGACAATAATGCAAAAAGTATCTAACGTAAAATTCCAAAAATTGTGACATTTCTTTAGTACCCAACTAGATCAAATTAAAATATATATTAGAATAATTGTTTTTTAATTCAATTCCAAGTCCCGAAATTACCTCGAATTTCTTGTAACAGAAAGTAATATCCTCGTGGAAATAGTGAGCAATGGCACTGATTAAATATTCTTCGCAGTCTTCATTTTGTAGGTTTTTAGTTTTTTCAATTTAAATTTTTTAAAAAATGTATTAGCCTTATCTTTTTCTTGTTCAATGTGGCTTGATGAATTAAATATGACACCTGTAAGCTCCGAAAAGTGGTTTAAATAACATTGCCTGAGGAATAGATATGGCCAATTTTCTTTCACATCAGAAATTGATGGCACTGCTTTAGTGTTATTCAAATAAAGGCGTTGCAAAGGATAGCAATCCTTCATATATTGTATCACTATTTGTTTCTGACATTCCTCAAAGTTACTCGGTTGTGTAAGTAATTTGTGCATATATAGTTTCTTTTCATTCATATTTAACTCCTCACTATGATCTGAAGAAGGCTGCCAGTTTTGACAGTTTGATTCGAAAAATTTGATTCTTTTTCTGTCTTTAATATGAATAGTATCACCAGAAGATACCTTTTTCTTATTGGGCGCTCGATTTAAAAAATTGTTCCTATTTCTCATAATAGTGATGGGGGGTAAGAAAACAGTTTCAACCTCTTGCTTATAGGAATCTAGTTCCATAAATGAATCGGGATATTTTCCTGCTGCTGGCTCAGCTATAACCCGAAAAATACACATGGGAATGAAGAAGGAAAAAGCGCGAAGCTCATCCACTATTAGGCTGGCGAAAGTATTGATTCTTTCACAAAGCTTCTGTTTATTTATAAAGATGTTATTTATATCCACCGGCATCTTTTCCCATGGTATGTTAAAATTTTCGAATAGTTTTACGCTTTCGGTATTTATGCTTGATGATGAAGATAATGCAGTGCTTGACATTGACACAGTGCTACTTAATGTTGGAGTTCTTGCAAAAGGGTCATCAAAAATGTCAATCTCTGAGTTGGCATTGTTTAAACTTTGCAAATCATAATTGTATTCAGGACAAGCTACTTCAATATTAGATTGTGGAATCTCTTCTGTGGATTGCTGCATATTTGTTATTTGTGTTGTTGAAAAGCTCAAATCTGGTATCCAATCGTCGTCGCATTTCAGCAACATAAAGATTTGATTCTTATTATTTGTCGCATAATATTCCAATATTTCATCGTCCATAACGTCTGAGCCAGTATTTTCCAGAACAAGTCTTGTTCCTTCTATTCCTACATTATTAGCTGAAACAAATATATAATACATAATCATGATAAAATTAATAATTATAGGTATCATGTTACCTTTTTCTATATCATCAGCCAAAGTAGGAAAACTAAGGAAAGCTTTCTTAATACGTCTTTCATCATTCCAAACTTGGAAGGGTATTTTCGACATATTACTTATTTGCTTATATATGTACTTGATACTTATCAAAACTCTATAGGATTTTAATGGTATTGTATTAATTTCTTATTATTCTAATGCTTCATATCTCTATGAAAAATAAGGCAATTATATGTATACATATTATAAGTCCGCTTGCATTTATTCAGATTAGTTTATTAAAATTTATTCGTTAGTTAAGTTTGTTGGAAATATTTAGTAAACAAATGAATTGAGTGGCGAGTAAAAATAACGACCACTTCTATGCAATACATTTATTGCTGTATATTTTCCAAACTGACCCATAGATATGATTTTTGTGTAAGGATATTTTCAAAGAGTAATGTGTACTGATTGTACCAGAAATTTAATATTAAGCCATATAATAACGCCCTATCATATGTCTGATTTACAAATATGGCTCTTATAAGTAATACGTTGATTTCCCCTATTTCATTGGCATTTACTAAAACGTAATCATTTTCCTTATATTTCGTATTCATATACGTAATGTTTTTGGAAATAAAAATAAAGTCAGCTGGAATATCAACATTATAGATATCTTTAGAAAAAATTTGAACATTATCAGAGGATATGATATCTTAAAGTGGAACCGGTCGTGGGCAAGAGAGGCTTGAAATTCTTGATGTTTTTTAGAAAGATAATATGTTATGTTTTTAAAGTTTTTTGTTCGCTTGCAAAGATCTTTGAAATATTGATGCTCCGATTCAAAGGACATTGTCCAAATTCCTCTTAATGGTCCCAATTGTCTGATTAATTGCGGTTAATGACATACGAAATGGTGTTTAGGAAATAGCTTTGACTCCGGAAATACATCATTTTTTAACTCAAAAAACGTGCTAATATAATGTGATAACAAAAATGTCTGATCATAAGAAATCTCAGCAGCACAAATAAGGCGACACATTTCAACCATAGAAGAAAATAATTTCCAAACAGGTTGTTCAAAGTCAGTAATTTTGTCTGTAAGAATAAGTGGCATGAGAATTAGAGCTTGCCACACCTCATAACCCTTTCCTGGGAACTTTTTCATTTCTCTGCTTACTTTAGGAAAAGACGATGTTAGTTTAAAAGTTTTTCTTAAGGAGCTTAGATAAGTATTGAGATACTCAAATGAAATTATGTTATTTCTAACAAAATAATGTAAAATTATCATTAAATCTTTGGGAATAATGCCTTCAAGTAAATCGTGAGCGATACAAGGGGCCAGCCCGGGATTGCAGATATGAAAATTTGAAAGCTCATTTAAAACCGAATCACTTTTCACGCCTTTTATTATATTCGCACCACTTCTTTGAATTTCGGCAATATCGTGTTTGTGGCTTCTAGGTGTTCCCAAAACAGCACTATTAATATCAGAGTTTTTCAGAACATTTCGACTGCAGTAGCAGAACCTGCAGAAATATTCAGAACACTAAAGTTTTCTGTGAATCCTCCCAATTGATGGTTACCTAGATTGTCACCAGCTACAATAACTACAGAACCGTGTAAATTTTTCCGTTCATTAGAAAAAGGATCGATTAATTCAATGCCATTTGTTTCCAATTCTTTTAAATCCTTTATAAGTGGTTTCAAAAGAAAATTTATTCCAAAATGTTTTACATAAGTTTCTTTACACAGCAAAACCAACTGAATATTTTTAACTAAACACCTGTATTGTTTTTTAAGATTACCTACTATGAAGTAAACTCCTAATAACTTATGCTTGGTTTTAGATGATTCCAAAGGATTACACACCTCGAAAGCATCTTGATATAAAATAATTTAAATACGCAAATCATTTTTAACCCTCAACTGGCCGGGTGGTTTGATCGTATCACTATAGGCCGAGTGCGGTCTCTGTGACCCCTCAAATGCAGTAGCAATTAATTTTCATAAATAATTCAGGGAAATTTTTTTAAAAAATGCAAAATATAACAGACACTATAATCTTTTATCTAGCATAAAAACATAAAAAAAAACTACCTCCGTGAGCTATAGTTAAACAAAAATAAAATATCAATCTGAAATTTCAGAAAAATCGCAGCTATTTCTTAATAACATTCCAATGCAGCAAAATTAAATTTTCTTTGAAATGTTTTATTTAGTTTAGCGTCTAAAGAGATCATTATTTACATATATATATAAAAAAAAAACATTTACATTGACATTATTTAGTATTTTCTAAATAGTTATATAAAAAAAAAAACAAAAACGTAACAGGCCGGGTGCGGTCACTATGACCGCTGTCGATTGTTGCACGCGAATAATATAAAGACGAATGCACGTATGATCGCTATGAAGGCAGAAACCGTACTTAAGTACAGATCTAGGAAGGTACCGAGAGAGAGAAGTGCGTATTAGCAGTGAAAGCGTAAGTAATTGGGATCGCCAGGACCTGCAGCGGTCACAGTGACCGCACCCTGGCGGTCAAGGGAGAAGTTATTAGATTTGTACGTATACCCATCATTATATTCTGATAATATAAACTGTTTTTGTTCCTTAGAATCAATAAATGCTTTAACAAAGGTTTTATCACGAAATAGCATTTTTAAAGAATCATTTATAGGAATGTAATAGTAATAACATATTTTATGTTCGTCATTTGTACCTAATATTACCTTTCTAGGAGGATTATAAAACTCTCCCCTATTGAAATATTTACTGCGATTAAAAGAGTTTTTAAAATAACTGAGTTCTAACATTAGGGCATCCGCTTTTCGAAGATGACGCAGCTCTTCATTTTCAATTTTAACTCCATGTTTCCGTAAGCTTTCTGCGTTTGTTGAGTCATCTTTAATTTGTTCTATTATATGACATAATTCACGAAATATGAAATTTAGTGTCACGCTCGAAACTTTAAATTCCGTCGATAATTTAGAAAATAACATTGCAAAACGATTTCCACAGAATATCTTCGCATTATGACAATCACTTACTGTTATATTTGTTAAATTTGCTTCTATTATTTTAGTTGGACTCTTCTTATATTTCATTTCCACTTTATTTTCTTTATAAATACATTCCTCTTTATTACCCCTAAATAAATGTGAACGCAGAGTGGCAACATTTTTAAATATCTTGATGCAATTTTTCATAGGGCACTTTACTTCTTCGCCACTTACAATATGCGTTTTTAAATGTGAAACCGCTTGTTTCTCATTTTTTGACGAAAAATAACAAATGTCACATTGAAAACACAAATTACTTTCAATAGTCTGGTCTTTATCGGAATGCTTTCTATGCCAATGTGAGCTATACGACTCATACTTTGAGAACACCTTATAACAATTCGACCACATGCACTTAAAATCACCACACTTAAGGCCTTTGTGAATATATAAATGTTTATTGTATGCAAGCCAACTTGTTGTTTTAAAAGAACACAAATCACATTTTATCATGTCGAAAATCTATTTAATGCCATTGAAAACTTAACTAACCTTTTACGCAATTTAAACGATTCGGACCGCACGTTGCTCCTTTAAGCTTCCTTTACTTAATGAACATGAAATGTGTAAAGTTGTTTATTTATACATAACTTTCAACATTCTGTTGAATTTTACGCATTTGTTGAAAATCACTACTGATTTCGCTGGTTACTACATTCATTGTAGTACGATTCAACAGCTGTGCACTTTCCAGTAGGAAATTTACTACACAGAATGCAGTAAAATTTGATTAATTTTAAACAAATTTTTTAGAGTGTACATATCTGGTATGTATGTAAATAATGTTTCCATTTTTGTTTATTGCAGGAGTTAATTGAACTCCGAGTTTTACCGTTTGAAATGATTTACAAACTTTAGCTGACTTTTTGGTTTCTTATTTCTTTTAGGGAGACGTGCATATAATTTATATGCAATTTCGTGCTTTAATGATGCATGATTACAGATACATTACTATCTTTGAAATCAAAAACTGTCAACTTAGTTCAGTCAACAGGGACTAAATAAGGCTTTTGCCCAACCAAAAGTGGGGTAGATGTGGCTTTTATATATGTTATTCAGTTCCGGGCCACAATAAAAAATTTAAGGGGGGGGGGGGATCCGCCATCTTGGATTTAAGGTACCAAAAATGGCTTTTTTCAAAATGATTTCTCAACGGTTGATCCTATGACAAAAATGTAAAAATTTAAATTTGAAGAAGACTATATTCCCTAAATTAATTTCTTGCAAAAACACTTGTTTTGTAAGTCTGATGTGTTACGAGCTATACAACGGCGGAAACGTGGACATTCTTCCACAAAACTGTATACGAATAGTACCCCTTATACAGGGTAATTCGTCTATGGTGGCCTTAGAACAGGAGGTGACAGTAGTCACCTAGTCAAAAAATTGTATGACAAGGGGCGGGTGGCATCTCAACTGTTTCAGAGTTACAGAGTGATTAATAAAATATGCTAGTCTTTCACAAAATTCCCTGTATCTTAAAAAGGATAAGGTGTATGAACACTTACAGAGCTCATTGTATGCAGAACTTAATGGCCTTTCCAACGACTGCTCAAAAACAACAGTTCTCCACTCTCCTCAGGAGTTTAACCATGGTCTAAACTAAGAATTTAGATTTTCTTACCTTTGTTTTACTTAGACTTTTTTTTTTGTTTTTTTTTTTTCAAAATGGTGGTGAACATAATTTTTTGTATAAAAACTGTAAACTCTTTAAGTTGACTTCGTATAGCTATGTCCTCACTGTAGCCATTAAAAAATTATTAGCTCATAGCCTATTCAGGTCATACCGAAATTAGACGATTTTTTTTTTAAATAAAATGTTTTCAGTCAGTCATAAATAATATTTGAGTTGAATAAATTAAGAGCTAATAATTCTCTAACTGATTCAGTTGGGACATAGGTCAAAATAAAGAGGAGAATCCACAGTTTACAGTTTTCATACAAAAAAATTTATTTTAATCAACTTGTTTTGGAAAACCGTCAAAGTAAAAAAAAATCCGAAATATTTAGTTTAGACCACTATAACTCTTGAGAGAAGAGGAGTACTGGGCTAGTTGAGTAGCCGTTGGAAATGAATGACGTTTTGAGGGAATACCTCTAGTGCCCATTATAGTAGTCCTAATTGAAGTGATTTATTCTGTTATGTATACATTTTGTTCTGTCATGTTGAATCCCGAAATGTATTGTTTAATTTGTGATAAAAGTTTAAAAGAAGGTGAAGAAGTTGTCCTGAAAAAAGAGACGTGAAGATACTTCTGAAATGTAGCGTGAGACGGGGAAATCGCAAACACGTGCGCTTTTTGAGAAGTTTATCTTCAGTAACTGTTTATGCCACATGTAAAACAAACTATAATTAGAAAAAATCGGTTGCTGCGTACCTACGAAAAATAGCTGATGCACCTTCAGTGGCGTCGACATTACGGCGTTTGAGTATTCCACGTTTTTATTTTAAGGAACAGGTCCAGATTGCGAAACGGCACCGAATTTCTTTAAACTTTGCACACTAGTCCCTTTTTACTCACAAATCACAAATATGAAAACAAAATTTGACGGAAAGTTATAGTTTTAGAGATAATCGACTTTAAAATTCCCGCAATTTGTACTGCAATTCACAACTAATTTACTCATCTTCTTCTTTTATGTAGCAGCAAGAAGGCAATTCAACTTATTAGTGCGTGTACACATACTCTTCTTCTTCTTTTAAGTAGAAACAAGAAGCCAATACATACCTTCCGAACATTCGGGTTACCAGCATTGCGTTTTTTTATTCATTACAAATATTCAATTGATGTATAGTAAGCAGCATTTAGGTAGAATGGAATAGAAAAGCATTTATTAAAGAAACACACACACACATGCAGTCACACACACACATGCAGTCACATTTCTTAAGAAATGTTGTTCTATTCCATGCCATTCTATGCCATCGGATCGAGTTATCATCCATCGGGTGGAAACATTGGGGGTAAAAGATACGATTTTAAAAGCAGCTAAGGCACGTGGTGATGAATGGTGACGGCAGATAATAGAGCACTTTCAACATAAAACAGACTTGGTTGCTGTGGAAGCAAGGTACGATATGTCTTACCAGAAGCAGTTGTATAATGGAGTAGTGTTCGAATAGAAAAGAAGATATAATCCCGCGGCGAATGTTGACGAAGCGACGTAGTACATCTTTACATATATTATCGTAAATTCCGATAAATGTCAATTTTCTTTTGATTAAATGATGGACCAAATTGGAGGTGACTACCATCCCAATATCAGGTTTATAAAATTACGTCTTCTGAATATATATGGAGAGGATATACTTATAATAGAGCGATATAATCAGTCACCTGTTGTCTGCTTTCGGGACACGGGACACAAACTTCTCTTGTAAAATTGATACACGGAAAAAAATTCAAATCCCCAAGAAGAACGACCCCGAGTTGTCGAAGAAGCAGCCGGTATTATTTTGGCAGAACTACGACATGTCAGAATATCCACCCTCCGACTGGTGTTTAAATGAGGCCAATTCTGTGATTCCACAATCTTTGCAAGTATTCTTTTATGAAATAATTGTAAAGAAGAAGCACAGTTCTTTTGATAAATGGAATAGGATATGCGAATCGTTATTGCATGGTGTTATTTTTGCTGTAAAACCTCGATCATTTTTGTCGTCGCTTCTAATCGGATTAAGTTCATATTTATATAAGAAATTCGGGTCAAGAAAACTCATCGACATGCTGTTATTGATAAGCTTTGCGGCGTCTTACACTGAAACGACTATTTTCGAAAAATCTGCCGTTGTGCATCCTGGCATATCGATTGATCAATATCCATTCACTCAAGTTATTTGTGATAATGCGGACCACAACGTCAACACTATCAATGGGTTACATACCGTTCACATCATGGGAGCTGCCCAATCTGTGACACCTCACAATGCTGTCTTACCCGATCAAAATATCGCACTTTTGACAAAATTGCCATCAGCCCAGATAGTTGGAGAGATTGGCTCCATTTAGCTCCCATTTTACAATAAAAAAATGAATATGGGCTTAAAAACAATAAATATTGAAGACATCGAAAAAAACATCACCTTTCAAAGACATCTTACACCCTTCTACCGATCTTCTTTGGACCTATGGCAAGTGGTCGAAATGTCAACTACCAGGATGGAACGGCTTCATGGAACAGGCAACAGGTGATTAGTCTTTTATGCGCTCGAAATAATATGTCTTCCGTTTATAAGGTATGCAGCCAGTCAGTATGACACAATCAATACAGCTCTTTTCATGGCTGTCGAAAAATGTAATAATAAAATATGCTTTGTTACTTTCGATCAGCCTCCCCATGAGAAAGCTCAGGAAATCGCAGCGAATTATCCTACGTTCACAAATGTCATCATGAGACTGAGAGGTTTTCACCTGCTCATTTCTTTTTTGGGTGCTATTGAATACACAATGGCCGGAAGCGGTTTGAATGAACTCTTTACTACTATTTATCCTGAAAATAGTGTGGAGAAAATGGTAGCTGGTCACGCATACGCTCGTGCAAATCGTGCACATATGTTGTGTCATCTGGCGTTGGCGCACGTAATGCTGAAGGACATTGAACTTACTGACGACGAGCGCGGTTTGATGGAACACTTGCTTGGTCATTTGGATAAATCGATGATTCTCAAAGCAGATGAAAACGAACCATTTAGAGTGGTTGCGGCAAAATTCATATAAGGGCTTACCAAATTGGAAAGAAATGGTCGTCGTACAGCAAAACTATGGGTGCAGTATTTTCAAATGGTCACTCTAGTCAAGCATTTCATTGCAGTTGAGCGAATAATAACTGGCAACTGCATCTCGATACAGTTTAAAAAATGCTTATCTATTTTCATGCTAGTTGAAATTTTTTGTATGTAAACTGTGGCCAACTATATCTCCAAGACATGTTGGATTTGGAAAGGAAAACTGGACGCTGCTGAATACCACGTACATATGTAGGACGGAAGCCTGTTTTACAATTGGGCGCACGCATAAATTTTAGTCCGAAATATGGTCTGCCATGACCATCGAGCTAACTTTGATGCGGTTGATGATGCATAGATGTGGCGGCCACACTCGTGGGCGTAGAATCATTGACAGCGTACTCGCACTGTGGACCTTAGGAATGATACCTTTGCACAATGTTTGTAACTCCATTGAAAAATATTGTAACGTTACCTGGACACATCCGAACAACCTTTCGATGCGAGGAGTTACCGCCTCACTCGAGACGATCAAGACTTGAAAAAAATATTACACTGGATTTGTCAGCACCCGCCCTTCCTGGATAGTGACACTTCTTTCAATTAACAGTAGAGTTATAGGAGATGAAAAGATAAACTGTCATTTGTGAAGAGAAAAGATATTGAGTGCATGTCGAACATGGTTACGGGATACGAAAATTACGAGTCCATCAAATTCAGATCAAGGTCATCCCATTGGCTGAAGTCAAATGCAGCATAAAAATCTTTGCAGAAACAATTACCATCCCACTAATGCTGTTCCAGAGAATTTGAATAGTGAAGAAATCCGATAACGAGATGAAGGATTACTTTACATTCGAGCTTGCTCCATTTCCTTTGTTGCTTTTTTCGGAAGAGGGAATGCTCAAAGGCACGAAATCTTTTTTGTATGCTATTTTCACACCGCTGTCAGAAGGCGTAGCACCTGGAGATAGCAAAATCAATATTGTGAATGGGGGTATCTTTTACATAAAGTTGTATGGCATAGTAATGATTCTTTCGGACTAATTTCTGAGAAGTACAATTAATTTGTACGAAATCACCTCGATTCAAATGCAGCCATTATTTTTGACGGATATCCATCTGATGGCGACAGAAAATGCGAAGAGTGCAGAAAGGCTTCGCCGAACGAAGAATCAGATGTCTGCGGAAGTCTTTTTGATGAAGCAATGGCGGTTCAAGATACTCCAGACCGATTTTTGGCTAATGGAAAAAATAAAGCTCGTCTTATTTCGCTGCTGACCAAAGCAATATCTACCTTCGCAAACTGAGGAGAGATAAAACTGCTAAAAGAGTGTAGGGAGCAGCCAAATCATCCTGTTTTTATATGCGGTTACCGGCTGTAACACGATGTTTTCCCTCTTCAACCAAGGAAAAACAAACTGTCTTTCGCTTGTCCAAAAAAATAAAGGACTAAATGCCGTAATTAGCATTTTCAAAAATCAGAATACCAAACTGGATGACATCGCAGGCTCGGCGCCCGCTTTCCCGTTGCTTTGTATGGTGGCAACTTGGAACAGGAAACCTTAGAAGTGGTCCGCTATCAACGATTCGCAAAATCAATTTCGTAAATTGCAACACCTTTTTTTCTCAATATAATATACATTTGGTCCGTCACGTTTAGGTGCCATTTTAGAAGAAAATTTTTGGTTGGCCTTGTTGAAAACATAGGTTTGGGCCCAAACCTTATCTCCTTTTTGATAACCTGGGTCGGCTTGATGTTTTTTATCTAGATATACTTCATGGCGTATTTGTTTCCTTTCTGTTTGATCTTTTGCTTTAAGTATAGTATTAGCAAGTTGCAGCAGCTTGGGTGTCATTTGAGGTACAAAATTTTCGACTCGAATAATAGCCCTTGGATCATTCTGTACTTCATCTGGTGTCCTCAGTCCCCGTCCGAAGATAAGATAGGCGGCGGTATGTTCCGTCCTCTGCCATTTAGCGGTATGCAAACCGAATAGCTGGCAATTTATTAGACATGTCTTGATGCTTACCGAATAAAGATCCATCTGACATTTCAGGTCCCTATTCTTTCTCTCCACAGAATTAGCTTCCGGATGGTACGCAGGCGTAAGGATTTGTCCTATTTCTTGTAAAGTAAACAGTAGATTAGATGCTGTACAACAGCTGAGACGAATTGTGTCCCATTGTCACTAATTATTCTTCTAGGAGTTCCGCATCCTAAGATGACCTCATTAAGGAGAGCTTTTGCGCAATTTTCTGCTGTGCCTTACTTAGAAGCGAATAGTTCCACCCAGCGGCTTGCTGTGTCTTCTACAATTAAGATCCAATGGTAATTATTGGAGTCAGGAAGCGGTCGGAACAAGTCTATGGATGTATCTTCGAACCAGGAAGCGGTCGGAACAAGTCTATGGATGTATCTTCGAACCACTAGCTGTGGTTTGGAATAAACTGGCTGGATTGTTGCTTTGTATTGCTGGTATTCGATACACTGGCGTACAATTTTATTGATGTCTTCTTCACATGTTGCTCTAATAATATCGGTGTGATATTCGTGAATATGTGCGTTCCACACCGTATTGTCTAGCTGTTGGTGCAACATGGTGGGCCTGCAAAATTATCATCCTTTCAATCTTCGGTAATACCAATTATGCTTCTTCAGACTCTTGATACGGAGTATACCTATACAGTATTCCTGAGTTCATTGGATACCTTCTCTTACCATCTCTCATCGGATCCCGTGTTTTCAAAAGAATCTGGCCTGTATTGCTTAATCCGACGGATTAATGATTCCCGCCGCAAGTAATATTAATATCCCTTCACGATGCGATTTTTCCATCCGCCGGCAGAAATGCCACATTCAGGTTTCGATCCACTTGTTTTCAGTAATCAAGAGAAGCTTCATTTTTTCATTTCTAATGTTTTCGATAATCACAAACTGGCAAATTCAGTTCTTCCGGCGGATTCAGCAATAAGGGGCTATATAATTAGTGTGAGCTCCGTGTCTTTTCTAGGTATATCTAAGTTTAAATTTTTCACCGATTTTGCGGCTGTTGTATTTCGTTCGGATAGGGAAGCTCACCACATAAAAAACTTTTCTTTAATTTAAAAAATGTTTATTTAAAAAAAACTTCTTCCCTTCGATCGCGTATTTTTCACCTAAAGCCGCACGAACGAGAGTCTTCGTAACTTGACTCTTAGCAATATTAGAAAGAACTCACAGAGCTTTCTCCGGTCAGTCACCATGTCACCTCACTCATTCGTTCCATATCTGGGCCATTGCTATGTTGCGTCATATTAGAACATTTTTAAGCAGGTAGCCACTTGATGTTTAGCATACGCGCTTTCATAACAAACCAAATAATTTCCAGTTTGTTATGAAATGCGATACACTGCAACTTTTAATGGGGCTACCGTTGGCACACTTAAGCAAGACCTGGATGCATTGTATTTATTGTGCAAGTTCTTACTTAGTATCTCGCAAAACAATGACTCAATGAGGAAATGCTGATCAATTGGTTGTTTTGTTCTATGATAACATCAGTTGATCAGCATCAAGATTTATATTCACAACATCCCTCCCCCGTGATGAAAAGGGCATCGAGGGGATCGAGATGACGTGGTAACCATGCATGAGGAGAAAGTCCCTTTTATTTTTAATCCGATAATACGATATATATTTTTTTATTTACTCTGTTCGTTTGGCTTTGAGTTACTTACGCTGACGCTCTGGTTCGTACATATAATATAAGTACAATTGCTGTTGAATTTTAGACAAATGTTTGCAGTGAATTTATACAGTATTTTTAGAGTTATAGATATATATATTTTTTTTGTTTTTTTTTTTTTTAATTTGTAACATATACGAAAATATATAATGCACATATTATAAATTAATCAATTTTTTGAATAATAGAAAAAATACGAATAAACATAATTTTTTTTTAATCATTGAGCTATAGCATCAACACAGTTGCAGATGAAAGTTTACTTTTACGTAATATATAGACACATTCAATATATATATTCTGTTGGGTCGAACAGAAATTTAAAATTATTATTTATTCTGCTTTTCTTAGTTATGGCTATGGCTATACAATCAATACATTTTACAAAAGAAAAGAAAAGAATAACAAGTTGATTACCCAGAATAATTTTTTTTCTTTTTTCAATCTTCTGAAATTAAATATACATAATCTAAATTAGAATAAACTATACAGTACCTACAGCGGAAAACATTTTGATTTTCATTATTTCAAAACTTTACAATTTTTTATCATTAAAAATCATTACCTCTCTTTTAGCTAAGTCACAAAAAGATACTAATATATAAAAAAAAATAGTAATATAAAAATAACTAAGCCATAAAAATATTTCCTGGTCATACATATATATTTAATTCTGACCGTACCATTGTCTCAAGCCCTTCATGGCTTGACTTTAAACTTCATATATATATGGCTTCATGTGGGGTGTGTTCAAGGGTAATTTTGGTGGTTTTTGATCAAGTGACACAATCGTTTTAGAAGTGGTGCTATCTGGAATAGAAATTGCGTTCGGCTCTTCCTTTTCCGGGAGATGTTTTGCGGGTATTTCGGATACTGCTATTGAGGTTAAGGGGATACTTACGATCTCTTGGGATCTTCGAGGAGTAGGGTATGAGATTATGGGCTTTAACTTTGCTTGAATAGTTCGGTTTCTTTTCCGTAATAGATATTTTAAAGCCAGGAACAAAATTAATCCGGAGACTAACGCTATAGTTATTCCTATATTGGCATGGGTTTGAATTTGATGCCTTTTTCTTTCCCTACTTGACTTTACTGAATTTATTTCTCTTTCCAAATCATCTAAATCTTTACTCTCACTAACGAGGGCGAAGTTATGATTTCTATGAGTATTTACCTTTAGATTTCCGGTAATATTAAATTTACCTTGTAGCTCGTCATAAAGATCTTGTTTGAACGATACTTTAGGAACATTTTAGAGTTCGGGTTGGTGTATTGGGGGATAATAACTGAAGCTGTTTTCAAAAGGAACTCTATAGTTTTCTAACGTATACGTACAAGGTTGTTTTAAAACGAGAACTCCAGTGTCGTTGATGGTTAAATGACCAAAATGATTACTACAGTTTGTTAAAAGAGTTGCCTCTGAGAAAAATGCGAACAGCCAAGAATTTTGCCTGACCATTTTTATTAGGGTATTAACAGTATTATTTATTATTCTGTGCTCGCAAGGAGCAGGTCCTCTTAGCGGGTTATTGAATAAGTTCGCCATGCAATTGGCTTTGTTAACTATAAGTGTACTAGGTTGGACTTGATAACAAATATATATTATATCACTCGTAGTAGTAGACCTTTTGCAGTGTTCTCTAAAGTCTAGTGTTGTCATTTCTAAATACTGTTGGTTTCGAGTGCTGTTCAGGAAATAATTTGCCTCAATTTTGAAAATAGCGGAGCTTTTGGGTGAGATAGGTGTTGACAATAAGTATATTTTATTAAGTGTATATACTGTATTTTCAGGTAATGGAAGCGTCATACGGATGAAATGTTTGTTATCTGACTGTATAGAATCAGTTTGAATTATTTGACTGACAGTTTTGAAGTCCAACAAGAGGTTTGTCATGCCTCTTTTACTGATTTCACTATATATTTGTGATATATCGTTGGTTGTCAAAATCAGAGGGTGTAAGGTATGCTGATGTATGGCATTTATCACCAATAATTCATTTGTTAATCGGTGATATATTTGTTGAAGCTGATGTAAAATATATATCAATATTTCATTAATATCTGATTTAATATTTACGGTTCTTATTTCCGATTTGAGAATTCGAGTGGAATTAATTACATTTTCTACCAAGCCATTAAAGCGATCCTCTAAGTTTTGTTGGTATTCCTCGCTTACTTCTAACTTGCAAATAGAAGTTTAATCTCTTAACCTATCCTTAACCTTGTTTACCTGCGTTCGTAACTCGGTTTCCCATGTTTTGCATGATTCGGTTTCATCATCCTTTAACTGTAGCGTACACAGATGTCCTATTGTTTTCTCGCATTTTTCAATAAATCCTATTGCTTCGGTTTCTTGCATCATCTGGATCTGCGTATATATGACCCATGTGTGCACATACATGTATGCTGGCGATATCTGTTCGAACATTACGCCAGTGGGATTTAGAGGTATTACATCTGCCTGGGGTGCCACCCAGGGTATTATTGCAAAAACCACAGTAGCAGGCTTTGAGGTAATCGTAAATCTAAAATGTTTTTAATCTATTATGAACTCTTCGCAATTTATGTCCAATTTGTAAGGTGCAATTGACATCATTATTAACCTTTTTAATCTCATACGGTCCATTCCAAATGGGTGCCAGTTTATGTTTTTTAGTAGGGTTTCTTAAAAGAACTCGGTCAACTACATGACTCCATGCATTCCTATCGTAGTTTTCTTTGGATTTTAGTTTGCTTTTTAGCAATTCTTCTCTTACCATTTTATGAAGTAATTGCATTTTTCTTCTTCTTATGCTGACATAATCATCAAAATTATAGATAGGTTCAGGCTCTTTTCTTAAGTTATTAGGAGGTGGATCGTAAAATCCCCACAATGCTTCCATAGGCGTATGTTTTCCTCCTACATGAGGTGAGTGATTACGCACATGTATTGCTTCCTCGAGCCATTGGTCCCATTCTGTTATATTATCATCCACAATGTTCTTCAGGTAGTCAATTAAAGGTCCATGTGTTCTTTCCAGAGCACCATTTGCCTGTGGGTGGTAAGCGGTTGTTTGTAATTTCTTGACTTTAAATAGTTTGCATAGTTGTTTGAAAAGGTTGCTAGTGAAGTTTGCGCCTTGGTCCGTGACTACTGCTTTAGGTATCTTATATTTCATCATAAGCCTGTAAAAACCGTCAGCTACTGTGATAGCCTCGCAATTTTTTAAAGGTTTGCAATCAAACACCCTGGTTGTGTCATCCAAGAGTGTAAGGATATATTTATTACCATTGCTTGTTTCTGGCAGAGGTCCGACTATATCTAAATATACTTTATCAAATGGCTTTTCGGCAACACTACTAATTACCATAGGCATTTTGATGTTCTTTCCATGTTTGTTTTTGCTGCATGGAACACACTTCCCAATATGCTTATGGATGTCTTTTAGCATACCCTTCCATTTGTAGTTTCTCCTTATGCGTTTGTATGTCTTATAGATTCCTAAGTGCCCTCCGAGGGGTGAGTTATGGTAATCTCGTAGAATGACATTTATGTCATTCCGGTTACTCAGAACTGTTATTCTTTCATCGTTGGTGGACTCCTCTGAACTAACTGAGCTAGTATCGCGATCCTTCTCGTCTGGCCTTCCGTCCTCCTTGGGCTTTGGGCTCCCATTTTCCAATTCCTTCAGGTCTTCCTCATTTACTTTTCTTTGTTCCCTGGTTAAAACATGACAGGATGGGTGACAAAAATTCGTTTCAACTTCAGAATCCATCTCGTGGTGAACTTGTGCTGTTGTGGTTATTTGAATTCCTTCACGCTCTTTATTCATATTGTCACTGTTGTCGTTAGAGGGAATTCTGCTGAGTTTGTCAGCGTTTTTATTAAATTTTCCTGGTTTGTACTCTATACTGTAGTCGTATTCCGAAAGCTGATGATGAAATGGAAGTAAACGTGAGGAGGGGTCTTTACTATTGAAAATGCCTTTTAAGGGTTTATGATCTGTGTAGATAGTGAACCTGCGGCCATATAAATAACATCGGAAATTCCGTGTGGCCCACACTATTGCCAATAATTCTTTTTCGGTAGCAGAGTAGTTCCGTTCTGCTTTGTTTAAGGTTCCGCTTGCGCAAGCAATGGGTTGTTCTTCACCGATCTTTCCTTGAGCTGTTGTTAATATGAAGGGTTTGTCGTAGTCGGGATATATTAGTAAAGGCGGTGCGATAAGCAACTCCTTGAGTTTATTGAAACCCTCTTCACATTGGTCTGGCCACTTGTATTTAGTATTTTTTCGCAGAAGCTTGTTGAGGGGCTCGGAAATTTTAGAAAAATTAGGGATGAATTTCCTAAAAAAATTTGCTAAACCAAGAATAGACTGAACTTGTCGCACAGTTTTCGGCTGTCGAAAGTTTTGGACGCAAACTACCTTTGAAGGGTCTGGTAAAGCGCCTTTACTAGAGCATTTGTGTCCTAAGTATACTACCTCTTTTCGTAAGAAATGACATTTTTCAATTTTCAGCTTTAAATTATTCCTTCGCAATCTTTCAAACACATCTCTTAACTTCCCGTTATGATCCGATAAGTTCTTTCCGTATATGACAATATCGTCTAAAAAAAAACATCTGAATCCTTGAAGTCCGGTTAAGACGTGATTCATTAAGCGTTGGAATGTTGCTGGGGCATTTTTTAGCCCATAAGGCATTCTTTTGAACTCAAAATGTCCATGTGGAGTACTAAAAGCTGTCTTGGATTGATCTCTTTCGTCAACTAGCACTTGATGGTAACCACTGGCCAGATCTAATGTTGTGAAATATCTTGAGTGGCCTAGTTGATCGAATATGTCCTCGATCCTTGGTAAGGGAAAGGCATCACCTATAGTAATATCATTTAATTTTCGGAAGTCAACTACGACTCGCCGCTCTTTTTCTCCATTCGGACCATCCCGTTTAGGTACTTCTAGAAGAGGTGAGTTCCACGGACTGATACTTGGTGTAATAATATCATTTTTAAGCACTTCCTCCACTTGCTCCTGGATAACATATCTCTGTCTCTCAGGTAACCTATACATTTTCTGATTTACTGGCGCATGATCTTGCTTAATATGTATTTCATGCTTTACAGAATTTATATATGATAGCTTATCTTCTGGTAATAAAAAAATGTCATTATACTCATGACATAACCCCCGCAATGCCTTCTGTTCCTCTTGAGACTTTCATTCAACACGATTTCCTTATCCAGTATCTTGTTCCGCCTATTTGTGTCGGCTATGTAGTATATGCAGTTCTTACTTCCTACATTTGATTTAACCTTAGATGTATTATTGATTTCATTCCAATTTGTAATGTGATAATCTTCAATCGGCTGTAATTCTAATTCAACATGGTCTAGCGTTTCATCATAGTTACTGGAATTAAGTATGATAGTTGTGATGTCCTTTTTTACTGCCTTTGTTAAACAGTTTGCTACAAATATACCAGGTCTTATCTCCTTTGACATACAAACAAATTCACCATTACTTTCCACTGGAATTCTCACAATTTTTTCTGAGCGGGCAGGAATGTGGGTTTTTCTCTCAACCTTCCCATTTTCAACTCCATTCAGTTGGCGTGGCCTATTATCGCTTCGATTATAGCAACTTTCAGATTCCAGCTTACCAAGTTCCCATTTTGGAAAATGGACCAACTTTCTGTTTTTCAACGTTTCAAAGGGACTTTTTTCTATGTTCAACCCCTTCTTTTCAATGTGACAGTTTAGTGGTATAGCGAAGTTTGTATTATTTACTTCTGAGACAGGGAACACTAAGGTTTTCTGTGGACCCTTAATATTACATGCTTTTGACAAGAAATTGTAGCCTAGTATGCCATCGCAAGGTACATTCTCGTTGTCCTTTACTACATGAAATTCACATGCTTGTGGGGTCTTAAGTAGAAAATTCCCCTTGCATGTTCCTACTGTTTGATCTTCTCCAAAAGCGCCGTTAAGGTTTGTTTTATTACCTTGATTAATCTTAATATTATTTTGTAATGCCGACTTTTTTATTAAACTAACGTCAGCTCCCGTGTCGACTAAGAGCTCGACCGTGGAAGTAGCTGCTATACCCAACGGTAATTTAACAGAGCACTTAGGGGCTTGGGAGGGCTGACACCGGTTTTCATTGGTGCTCTCCAGGCTTCCGCGGTGTCGTCGCAAGCAAACATCTAGTTTTCTGAGTAATTGTTTGTTCTTTGAGCACTTTGTGGTCTCTTGCTGTCCCACTCTTGCTTAGCTCGACAGTTGGTCATAGTATGTCCCTTTCTTTGACAAAATTCACATCGTTGGAGTGGCCTTGTAAAAAATGCTGCATGCGAGACTGACGTTCCATTAGTTGTAACGAATTTATCTTTCTGCAATTCTGGGCGACATGTCCATAACTTTGACAGTTATTGCAGAACCCTGCTTTTTTCCGCTGGAAGCATTCGGAGAAAGTGTGGTTTGCCTTATTACAGAAACTACATTTTATGGGAGGCGGGTTCCGCCTGTCGTTTTCTTGACGGTTATGTGCCGAATATCTTCTTCCACTGTAAGAATTATTCTCCCGAGGAGTTACTTGGTAATAATTTGGATTTTGTTGGATCCCCATTAAATTATTCGCAACTGGATATCCGTTTCCCATTGATGGGTTCATTAATTGAACTCCCAAAGGGTTATGGTATATCGACATTGCTTGCCTTTCTATCTCCTCAAGTTTTTCCGCCTTCTCGATTACGACAGACAGCTCCTGACTTGTATCTTGCATAAGATGGATTTTATGATTAGGATTGATTATCCCTGTTTTAAGCACATTTACGGCCGTTTCCATAAGCTCGGTTCCTACTGCTTTAGCAGCATCACCTTTATGACGCTCAGAAATTTTTGAGACACAATTTTTATATAAAACTTTCAGTCTGTGTGCAAAATCTGTCAACGTCTCTCCAGGCATCTGGTATAGCACACGGAGTTCATTTACCAAGGTCACATAGGTCTTTGTGTTAACCAGTTTCCTATGAATTTTGGTCTCTAATTCGCTGAAATTTTTAAATTGTTTCCCCTCTAACGAGGTGGCTGCTCTACCTCTAAAGCGTGTGGGGTTAAAAAAATCGGAATTTCTTCGACAGATAAGCAATTTATTACATGTTTACAACAGTTTATAAATATGCTTACTTCAGACTCTAGGTTTATTCCTATGTCACCCGTCAAAATGTTAATACTATTGAAAATCAGTTGGTTAACTTTTGCTATGTCAACTTGTACGGTTCCCATATTGTCTTCTTATAATAATTGCGGACAAGATTTTGATCGACGTCTGAATTCTTTTCCTGACCTTCAATTTTTGAATTCTATTCCACCTTTATTCAACTGTTTATTCTTAATTGTAACACCACTACAAGAAAATCTTGAACCGTTCATATGTGTGTATACAGCAATATTCGGCCGAAACTGAGGGGATATGTTCCGTTATATGAAACTAAAGCCCTGAGTAGCTAACGATATAAAAATAAAACATAAAATAGAATCAGTTAAATGTTGACGTAGTAGAAAATCTTACGGTTAAGATTTTCGGAAATTTGAAATGACAATTTTCTCAGTAATATCTCATGTTAGTCATAATTTCAATATCACAACAATTACATAGTGCAACAGACCTTCTACTCGGATCAGCAACAATTCGCAAAGTCCTAATTACCGCATCTTCAAGTTTTATTCGTTTTTGAATTTTCTTTACAAAAATGCGCATATAATGTACAATTGCCCGTTTTGTAACGCTAGGTTTAGTGGTCTTCGTTAGTAGTAGCAATTCTTTACAAATAATATCATTTATGACTGATGAATTAAAATTAGTATAAATATAGAAGAATAAGAAGATTGTATTTAATTAGGAAAAGATTTTTGAGATTGACTGCTTCATTCACTGCATGAAATCATTAGGTCAACCTATATATGGATTCTCAGTTTTTCTCAATTTATGCTCTTCAAATGCACCAAAAATATCTTTTAACACTCACATTTACATTTGTTATTAAAAAAAAATGTCTGTGGACACACAGCCTTGGACAAAGAGTATAAATCACCTTTACCATACAAGCCAGCTCACTTAAGTTCATGCGAAATTCGAGATCCGTACTAGAACTCCAGTTTATCCCACTTTGTTTCCCCCTTTTTTTTCTTGTAGAAAAATTCCGAAAATTCGGCTTAAATGAATTTATTATAAAAAGCAGACGGTTATAAGTCTTCTCGACACCGACAGTTATTAGAATCGTATTAGATTTGTGAGCTCAAAATTTTGATTTACTTGTCATTTTTTGTATCATCACCAAAACTAATTGCGGCTATATTTTCTCAACCAAGCATTGTTCTAGCAAGTAAGTCCTAAATTCATAAATGGAAAAGACATTTTTTGTGGTTTTATTCAAATGTAGCCGCTTAAAGTTGAAACTTTGAACTCCCGCCTCTCACAGAGCTTGCCCCTCCCGCAAAAATGAAGATGCGGAATAACGAAATCTACGTAAATATCAAGTTTTGTAAAAAAGGGTTTTTTTCGAAATTACCCCCTCCATTTTCGAAATTCGAAATCGAAAAGTACCCTATCTAATAGCCAGTTCAGATTCCCGTATAATGACATATAAATGGTTGTTGTAGGTTAAAAACTGTAGGAGCTGATAGAATCCTACGAAAAAACTGAAGATTACCTCGATGGGCACATCTTCCAAATGTTTTCTTATAACTTTTGATTGTTATTGTTGATAGCACTTAGGGTGGTCATTTTGGAAAGGGGACATAATGCGCAAATTTTTCCATAGTTTTGCCAAGTTCGTGCAATGGTGATATTTCGAATAAATGTGCACTGAAGCGCGACAAACATTTCTGGTGAAATAAAAAATTCTAGAGAAAACTGTTTTTTTTTTAAATAATTGAAGGCACAATTATAACTTATTATACATTCTTAGAAAGGCCAATATGTGTTCTTTTAAATAAAGGTTTGAAAGTTACAATACATTACTACAATAGAACTTATAACGAAATTACTCTGAAGAGGTATGCAAAATCTCGAAAATCGATATTATCGATTTACTCGAAAACGCAGCGGAGTTCGATATAAAACTATCTAGACTTTTTTGACCCAAATGACCTCTACTTTCATCCCCTTAAAGGATTAAAGACATTTACCGAACACCCTGTATATATATTTTTTTTTCACTTTCCTACTTTTTTTTGTTTTTGTTTTTATATTATTTTGTAGATCGAATAGCGCCCCGCAATCAGACTCAATTTCAGGTTTGAGGGTATAGAATATCTTGCCCACACTATTCAAACACTACCGGCTGCGCCAAATGTTGTATTTCGTTCGGTTAGGGAAGTTCACCACATAAAAAACTTTTCTTTAATTTAAAAAATGTTTATTTAAAAAAAACTTCTTCCCTTCGATCGCGTATTTTTCACCTAAAGCCGCACGAACGAGAGTCTTCGTAACTTGACTCTTAGCAATATTAGAAAGAACTCACAGAGCTTTCTCCGGTCAGTCACCATGTCACCTCACTCATTCGTTCCATATCTGGGCCATTGCTATGTTGCGTCATATTAGAACATTTTTAAGCAGGTAGCCACTTGATGTTTAGCATACGCGCTTTCATAACAAACCAAATAATTTCCAGTTTGTTATGAAATGCGATACACTGCAACTTTTAATGGGGCTACCGTTGGCACACTTAAGCAAGACCTGGATGCATTGTATTTATTGTGCAAGGTCTTACTTAGTATCTCGCAAAGCAATGCTGATCAATTGGTTGTTTTGTTCTATGATAACATCAATTGATCAGCATCAAGATTTATATTCACAACACGGCGACTTAAATTTAATCCTTGTTTTTAGTTCAGATCCTATTAAACTTTGTACTTAAACAAAGTCTTTATTCTAGTACTTCAAATTTTGTGTTTTCCTTTTTATTTCGACTGAGAATCAGTATATTTATAATTTCGAAGTCAATATAGTGTTGAAAGCTAATAGCGAACCAACAGGTGGAAAAGGATCTTTTAAGGCTTTGCAATGAAGGTATATTGCATCTCGTTAAATATAGTAGATACGTGTCACCCATAGTTATTGTTTCCTGGCAAGGAAAAAACTGTAGGTATCTGCATTGACTGTAAGGCCACAATAAAGAAGTATGTTCATACGGAACATTACCCTCTTCCAAGGGCTGACGATATTTTTGCCAGTTGATCAAACAGCGAAATTTTAGGTATGCTATAGACCTGACAGGAGCGTATGTACAACTAAGAGTATCTCAAAAGTTCTCAAGAATATCTCACAATCAATATGCATATATATATATATATATATATATATATATATATATATACAATATATATATACAATAACTGTAAAAATACCTTATATGAAGTCCTTAAACGACTCAGCGAGCACAACATAAAAATTAAACTAGAAAAATGCAAATTTTTACATCATCACATAGTGGGAAAAACAGGGATTCTTCCAAACCCAGATAAAGTCAAAGCTCTACGAGATGCACCGTCGGCAAGGAATTTGTCTGAATTGCAATCATACCTTGGTTTTAAAAAATTGTATGGAAACTTTATTTCCAATATATCTACAAAGCTAAAAGACTTATATAAATTATTAAATAAAAATGCGAAATTTATTTGGTCAAGTAAGCAACAGAAATGCTTTGAATAATCAAAAACATTATTCTGCCAAGATAGCATTTTAAAAATATGTGGTCAAAACAAAGATATTGCTTTATCATGTGACGCCAGCACCTACGGCCGGCGTCGGAGCTGTATTAACACATACGATCAGTGGAAAAGATAAACCCATTTTATACGCCTCGAGTACACTTTCGCCTAAACAAGTTACTCGCAGGTACACAGAGAAGCACTGACCATCATTTTTGGATTAAAATAATTCCACAAATACATTTATGGACACAAATTTACATTGTGTAATCAAGCCTTTGCAGAAATCTTTAGTCCTCAAAAGGACACATCAAATATAGCTACGTCTAGGTTGTAAAGGTGGCAGTAACACTGCCCATGTACAATTATAATATTAAATATCACCCTTAGAATATAGAGACAACGGAAGTGTTGATACCTGTAAACTTCGTGTATGAGCGTGGATTATTTTCACGGTCCCGTTAAGTAGGTCAGTATTATATTGAAGAAAGAGACAAATCTATGTTTAGCTACCGAACGAAGTGTGTCGAATTTGCAACAATTTAAATGTAATTTAAAACTTGTATTAAGTGAAAGATATTATATTTAAAAATAGTGCTAAATAAAGTAAATAGTGTAAGTAATTATCTGTTGATATTATAGTGATAAATTTCTAAGTAATCTTCATGTATTTTCAGAATGAACTGTTCGGTGAAAAATTGCCACAACAACACCAAGGTACGACGTGGGAAATCATTTTTTAGGCAAGTATAGCTATAAAATAATATTTTGTGTACGTTACACACCTTTTCATATTAAATTAAATTAAAAATACATAACAAAAACGATGAAATATCGAAAAATTCCTTCATCGACCGAGATTCGTTTACGTTTATCACAGCTGAGAAACTCCCGGGGCATGTTGGCGTAGTGCATCGAATAAGAACATTTTCGGTGGGAGCAAACGCAATATTTTCAACCATATATCTTGTTGCCCCGCTCTCTATATTGATTCTACTACACGGCATTACTGAGCTTTCACTACAGCGCCAACAGATACTAACATAACCAGAATTTGACTTCGCTAAATTTAGCTTATCACATTTCCTATACTCTCTATATTCTAAGATATCGCCCGGCTAGAGAAATGTCAGTGGCAGACGCTTCGTCACGCCTTCCCATAAATAAACCAGCTATTATCGAATCCGTAAATTTCATGTCTGAAAATTGTTGTCTCCCAAATTGAGGTCAAGGAAATCCTAAAAAAAGACACAGTTTTATCAATGGTATACTAAATATGGATGCCTAGGGAAATTACTTCTTAAATTGAAAATTATAATAAAATTCGAAATTCCTTATCGATAGATAAGGCATGTCTGTACTATCGAGAAAGACTTGTCATACCTGAGGCGATACAAAACGAGATTTTAAGAGTCCTACATAATAATCACGATGGCATAGTAAAAATGAAAATGGTAGGTAGAAGCTCTGCTTGGTGGATGAACTTTGATAAAAGTATCAAAAAATACTCCGAATCATGTTCCGTATGTCAATATACCAGAAATGTGCCAAAGGAAGTAGTCAAGTCAAAATGGCCATTATGCTCAAAACCGTTTAATAGAGTACATTTCGATCTATTTTTCTTTCAGAATAAGAGTTTTTTTAATATTAGTTGATTCTTATAGGAAGTACATTGATCTTCAAATTCTTTCTAAAACAGACGTAACAAATGTTTGTAAAAGCCTTAAACGTTTTTTTGGAATTTTCGGATTACCGATACAAATAGTTTCGGATAATGGACCTCCTTTCAATTCTGCAGATTTTAACTCGTTGTGTAAAAAGCATAATATTGAAGTACTAAAATCTTCAATTTATTATCTCCAAAGTAACGGGCTAGCAGAAAGAGGAGTTCAAACTATAAAGTCAATTTAAAAAAAAAATAATTTAGATCCTGTTTTAAAATAAAAAAGCATTCAGGACAAAATAGAATCCATTTCACAATCATATAATCATACAGCGTCGACCGTAACAAAGCGCAGCCCCGCATGCATAATTTTTTCGTACTCCCCCAGAACAATCGTAATTTCCTTAGTTAAAGACTCTTAAATGAAAAAAAAAAAACTGAACAAATCTATTGAACATTGTAAAAAGAAACATAAATTAAGAAAAAAATTAAATTTCAAATGTGAAAGTAAATTTCATATATTATACATTCAGTATCAGTCGGTGCAGGTAAAAAATTTTGTAAGTCTTATTGTACCATTTGCCAGCAAATACAAATTGAATTGAATTGAATTAAATTGAATACAAACAATAAAGAAAGATTTAGATAAGAGAAACCATATGAGGTGGGAGAGAAGGTGCTATATAGGAATCATTTCAAAGATATAATTAAATGGAAGCCTGCAATTATTGTAAAGATTATCAGCCCATTAACGTATCTCATCAATCTTAATAATAGTGAAAATATGTTCACAAGAATCAATTAAGACGCCCAACGTTAGCATAAAGTCCATCCATTATTTCCAATCATGAGGTTGAGACAGAGCATCTTAAATCTCAACCCTCTTGTTCAAAAAGCGAACCGATAGAGATAAATAAAAATAGTTCAAACAAAAAGAAAAATTACATGGAATTACGGAATGAGGAAAGTCCTCTTAGACGATCTAAAAGAGATAAATTTTTACCACAAAGACTTGGAATTTCAACAAAAAAATGAATTGTGAAATTTCGAAAAATGTGTATAGATTTAGAAGTTAAAAAAAAAACAAAAATCAATTAACATATATTTTGGAAATTGTTTATTGTAATTAAGCTAACATAAAAAGGGGAAACTGATGTGTAATACTCCAATACAAGTATAAATATAATAGAATTACTCTTATCAATAACTTGTGCAAGTAAAATGAGTCAGTCTAATTCGAACCGCTCGCTGTATGAATAAAACCTACTCGCAAAATAAATTAATAGGCTAATCGGTGTCTTACTCTTGTGGGGCAATACCAGCATTAAGAAATGGAAAATAATCAGGTGAACCAAATAATCTGATAGAAAATCGTTAATTTACTTATTCTATGTTATCGGACGACCATATTTGAACACTACTAATTTTTCAAATCTTTGTTATGGCCTATAAAATGGTTAACCAAGATTAATGCAAAGTACTGATATTCTCAGCGAGTAATTTACTCTTTAAAAGGAGACAACATTTTCTCCGACATAACATAATGAAATAACCTAAAGACTACAAAATTAACTTACGTCTTCTTACGACTTCTTCAATTTGTCTTTATAAAATTCATATAAAATAGCAGTCCATGTTCTTAATTTAAAACTTAATGTCTGTTAATTATTTTCATGGGATTTAATTTGTTTCCTGGTACCTGTTATGCTTCAGAGTTACGTAGTTGTACGTGAGAAGAAAATTTTAATTATTATTGCAATATCAAAAACGTAAGTAAAAGCCCCTATGGTAATTAATCATTGAATGCTTAAATTACCATTGCATGCACGCGCTGTGATTAAATCTAATTAGCATGAGCACACACATGGGTACAAGACCTTTGCAACGAACTTGTAAAATCTACAAATTATTCCTATCACTGAAGAGAAGTCGCAATATTTTTACTAAGTATATGTACGCGTTACGCGGTTCCTTTATGAAATAAAAGGAACCGGCCTACATTAAATAATTTTTCATAATATATTTTCTTGTTTTCATTGAGTTATTGAGTTCATCCATAAAAGGAGTCAGTGAGAAACAAGAAACCCTACCTTATTGATATCTGATTCAAACATCTTTTAAGCTGCTAGTATAATATCAACAGTATCCATAGGAGGTTCAGTGGTAACCTGAAAAACAACGACGAAGACTTTGTTAATACCTAAATGAGAACCAGCACAGCTGCCGCCAAGAACAGTTTTCAGCACGTGCTAAAATAAGTAACAAGGGCTTCTGTACTTTCAACTACAAGACATAATAGACGTCCCGCTAAGTTTTAATTGAGGATTTTCTATCAACAGAGTCTGAGTCATGATTTCGAATGAAGTTAATGTTGCACCTTGTGACAATCATTTATAAAAGACAAAAGCCATTTACAAATTTAACGAAGACAAACTGACCACTAATTAACCATATATTCTTACTAATATTGCCAAATTTGTTATGCAATGGAAGATCAGTGTAAACATAAACTCTCAATCGATTACACGTGTATAGTAGTATTGTACCAAATATAGATCAGAAAAATGTTGCAATAAAGTCCACAGGCCTACTGAAATCGTCTTTCTCCACGTCTAATTTCTTTCCTTCATTTTCCTAATTCCACCTGACTCTCATACTACCATCCCAAATCCAAGGAAATGTGAAGCAATTCCAACTTTCACAATTGGTCTGACTCGTTATTATTTTATGGAAAAAGTTTGCGTACAGTTTCATGCTTGTTGACTAAATTTAAGAGGGAAAGTTTTGGTGTTCCTAGATCAAATGGAATATTAAAAGACAGATGTAAGCCACAAAAGTCAGCATTCATTCACAAGTGTTAATGAAATTAATGAGCCCATCAAATCAGTCAATAGCCATGGAGATATTCTGTTTTTGCAACTTGATTTGAATTTAGAAAATATGCTGCTGCTGCTGAATGTTAATAGTATTCTACCTACCATAAAAATCTGTTGTTTCAAAACTCACTACTATTAGGACAATTTGGAAAGGTTCATGTTCCTTTGTTCAAAGTTTTTTCTATCCTATAGTTTATGAAATCATGGGTCTATTAAGCAAGTTAAAATTTTGTACGCAGGAATTTTATGAAAAATATAGGTAAAATCAGGAAACTCCTTCCTAGTATTGTCATACAAAAGCTTTTATATATTTGGACACTTCTTGAGAACGCGTGCAGCTAGACAGGTGCCGTTTTGTATACATCGTTCTCGTAGTGATTGTAGATCTAATTGCGAAAATGACCGAAATCGAACAGAAGTTGCCTAGTTTCAAATATAAAAAAACAATGTTTAAACCAGTTTTACTGGCCGACGAACATTTGTAGATATACTTATCCTGTAGCGTTTCCACAATTGTGCTGTTGAGGCTCTGCTAATAAGAGAGAGATCTGTAATTTTCACTTCTAGAGCTAAGAAGCTCAATACCTTGAAAATCCACCAAGCTATAGTTGAATTGAAAGCTCAATTTCTGGTGTTTGCATATTACAGGTTTGTATCTCATGAACCGTACTAGGTAGGCATTTGAAATTTTCACAGACTGTGTATTTCTATTGGCCATATACCAGCAAATAATAAAAATAAAACTAAAAATTTAGGGGGTCCACGTACAAGAAACGTGATTTTTTCGGCGGTTTTATTCTCATTCATTATTATTATCCCTCTTGAACAAATGTTATTATTATCATAAGTAGGCATTTTTTGTTTCAAATGACAGCATTATTATTATTTTTTCAAATGATAGCATTATTTTTTCACATGACGCCTACTCTCATTTGAAAAAAATAAAGAGTACTTAGTGTTAATTTTTGTACGATGGTACGGAATCCTTCGTGCGCGAATTCGACTCGCACTAGGCCGGTTATTTAAATTTGACCTACCTCTATTATTTTTCAAAAGCTCGTTAACATTACTTTTTATCACAAAAACTGTGAACAGTAGACTTTCCTATTTAGTTTGACGTATTACATCATATGTACTACTTGCAGCCGTTAAGGAGTTATTAGCTCACAATCTATTAAGACCACACCATAATTAGATAAATTTTTCTTAAAATGACGTATTTTCAATCACTAAGGGAACAAATTATCTTTGAGAATAGGTTTCAGAATAGCATTTGAAATAGGTTAAGAGCTAATAACTCTTAAAGGGCTACAGATAGCAGTGGCTCGATTTTCAAAATAGTGTTCTAAGGTGAAAAGCTATGGAAAGACGTAAGGTCGAGAGAGAATGCGTTCTATATTTTTTTTTTCGGTTAAAATTGCTAAGACCCAATGGGCCTACTTAAGGTTAATACATTTTTCAACTTGACAATAAGTATGCCCGTATGACTAAATAAGCAGACATTTTGTTAATTTCGCGAGGAAATTCAATTCTCAACTTGGTAAATGCCGCTTCTCTATTGACAACGCATGTCGCAGTGCTGCATACCGAAAACATGTTGCATATAAACTGAGCAGTGCAGACCTGTATGTGGGTACTGATTTAAATACACGGTGGCACCAGTGGCTCGGCATGCTGCACATTTACAGAGTCAATGTCAGAAACACCCGTCAGGGAGGGGCCTATATTAACTGTGTATACTTGGATGCACCTGCGATTCCTGCAATGACAGCAACTGCGTAATTATCAGAACGTGTGCAAACAGCCTGAGTGTTGATTTATGTTCTGCATTCACCGACATCTAATCGCTAACTTCTGTAAAAAAACGCCTAAATCTTAATAAGATGGCGATAGGGCTGCTGTTGCATTCCATACAAGTATTTAGCTGCTGTTGTTCGTGAAAATTTCGATAAACTATTGTCAAATGTTGGTGGAGACGGTCAGGTTCATTTGATGGGTAGTATACTGGAGGAGAAGAAATTCTGAATGATAAAAATGTCGAACTTATGTTCCGTTTTCACAAAAAAATCTTGAAATCGTAAATGTAATACGTATTTATATAAATACATTTAATTAACGCTACTCCTGCTGTCGGGTCTAACCTTGTGATTCTCCAAATATAGCTGAAAGACTGAAACACTTGATTCTGGGGAGATTTTCTTGTTGTTGAACTCCTCTCTTCGAACGGAGTAGGCTTGTAAGAAATCCTATGTTTCCTTATGCTGCTAACACTTTCTTGAACTACGTAAAAAATATGTAAGAGTGAAAAATTTATTGCTAATTAAAGAAATATATTACGTTTTCTTTATATTTGCTGTCATTTTGTCTGGCTGTTAAAAATTTGGCTGCCAACATGCTTAATGCCAGCCAACAGATATTTTTAAAAAGGCCATCTGGTTATGAGAAGAGTAACTTGAGTTTCCGGATCTCGAAAATTGCACAAGCGCTTGATATGGATAAGGACTAGATCACAGACGTAAAAATGCAGCTAATTAATTTCTTTAAATGGTTTCTATTTTTATTGTATTTTATTGCATAGGTTTTTTAGTTTTATTGCATTAAGCAAATTCATTTGGATAAATGTAAAAAAATTAAATACTCGTTCTAAGAAATTGGAAGTCTCAAGTTGTTCAGGCGAATTAGATCATGGTCCAATACTAACAAAATAGAAGAGACCAATTTCCAAGAAATTTTAAAGAAATTTGTAGAATCAGCAGAACAAATTTAAAGCATTCCACTTTCCCACACTTCAATAATTTCAAACTTAAAACATTTATTTTCGACCATTATAACTACGATCTAATTACAGCTTTGCCCAACATACTTTTCATCAATATATCTTGCCTTGCCGTTCTTAGAGATGAGATTTCATTTTAGTACGTGACAAATATGTAAAGATGATTTTGTAGAAGATAATTATGATCGAATAATTAAGTCTGTCAAAACTTAAGTTTTGATGGAACAGGTTTGGCAAAAACTGACCGCGGTTACCAAAGTAATTAATAAATATGTATATCAATATAAAGATTGTTTTTATTTTTGGAACTCGAACGATATATCTAATTGGCGCGATGTGTAAAAATGTTATAAACTTAACAGGTTATTACCCACTTTTGTTCTGGAAGCGAGTGTTGCGGGATAAGGTGTTACTACTTTCACAGTAAGCAATACATCAAACCTATCTACGAATGTGTTAAAATAGATTTTTCATTCATTAAGCTATTAAAATGCATTGAAAGAGATAATTTTAACAATTTCAGTACAACACTGTGTTCAGTAATACACCCATAAACATTTGACGGCCAAAAGGATTACCAATCATTGAAGTCGAACGCACAAATCCTCGAACAAAAAAACATCGTTTATTACTTAACTCAGTAGGAAATGGAACACATCCTAGACTAGTTCCATTAACTAGTTACGATAACTACGGAAGTAGTTACGTGTTGTATTATAACTTGCATTACTTTTAGCATTGTTTGTCATTGCAGGAGACGTCGTTTACATTGTAGACTTTTCAACTAGTTATTGGACTAGTTATGGCGAACTAGTGGAGGGGTGTGCTTTTGTAACTAGTTATTAGACAAGTTATTTTGAACTTGTTATATAGCCATTCCCATAACATTTTAAATAAAAGTATAAATAACAATGGCAAATAGTTTCACAAATTTTATTTCTTTCTTTCTTTCTTTCTAGTCTAATTTAATTTATACATATTTTTAAAATCAAAAAAATTATGTACATATGGTATATTCTAAAAAAAATCAAACTTACGCGAACACGACTGATCACTGAACTACTTAAAATTACTGCTGCCTGATTCCAAACGGCAACAACAACATGAGTCATAACAAAATTCCCGAAGTTAAACGGGAACTCCCCCTATTACATTTTCGAATACATGTAGTGCAGAGTGGCGTAATATATGGAGAGTAACGTATAAAGTAATTGATTTTCATTTGCAGTTCAGAATGTAGTTACTGGTAACTACTTAAGTAACGAATTTGGGAAAACTATGATCTTTGGTAGCCAGAGACAGAACTAGTTATTTTGGTAACGCATTCCTGTTTTCCTGCTGGGAAATTTCAATCAATGTGAACTTTTACCAAAATATCTCCACTTAGTTATCAAGAAACTTCTATCACACTTGTTTATTACTAACTGTGATCAAATCGGATTTCTCATGAACGCAAATGAACTTTTTTCTATCTTTTTTTCAAACTGACATATACTGGTATGCAGTGGCGTCACTAGGCGGGTGCTGCGGGTGCGGACCGCACCGGGTGACACCATTACAAGGGGTGACACCAAAGTTAGGGCGGTTCGTAAAAAATGTTTTTTTCGAAATCTGCAACTCCAGTGAAGCAGTATGGCACAAAAGTATGAAATCAAAAAAAAAAATATTGAAATCAAACAATATCTAGACCGTGCTCCTCAGCCATAAGCCTTAAGCCATACGATTCATCTGAAAAATGAAATAAACATATATTTAGAAACTAGACATATAGGTTTATAGAACCACGTAGGGGAATTTCGATATCTTTAAAAAACAAAAAATGGCGGACCAACGAATTTTTTTTTCGATTTTCATGGAAAATTTTCCCCGTTCAATAAAAAAAAAATCGAAGGCGGCCACTGAAGAAGAGTTACTGGTTTCCATTCCAAAATTGACTACTTTCTATGATGAGCTATCAGAGGAAGAGCTTTCATTAGAAATACCATGAAGGCAGCAGAGATTGATCTCGAAGAAGTCAAAGACTGGTCAGTACTTGACGTTTTGAAATTCATAGATGAATGGGACTTACTAGAATCTCTCCCATATCTCTCAGTGAGCATATAATTATTTCTTACGATCTGTGTGCCTGTGACTTCATGTGAGAGGAGTTTTTCAAAGCTATAGATTATGAAGAACTATTTACGATCTACCATGGGACAGTCAAGGCTTTCTGATCATGCAAGATTGTCAATTGAAAGTGATTTGGCGAAAGGAGTTGATTTCGATGAAATCATTAACAAGTTTGCAGCTCTAAAGGCCAGGAAAGGAAAGTTTTGATTTAGTCGAGATTTAATATGATATAAAATTTAATGTTAAAATAACAATTAAAAAAGTAACATATTTGCTATGTAGTTCTTAGTTCTTAACTTCTTACAATCTTTTACCAACCGACCTTGAATTAATTTTTTCTTCTATTGCCTTTGTAAATATTGGACCTATGTATGTTTATAAAAGTTAGAAGGATTCTGTACGTTTCCGCTAATTAGCACTGGTGGACTCGGAGGAGTTCTATGGGGTGTCGTGAGGGGGTGACATCATGAGTTACCGCACTGGGTGACACCAACCCTAGTGACGCCACTGCTGGTATGGAAGGCATCCATGTTTAAGTGACTAATACATGTTCAAATTATTTCACGTGTGCCTACAGTAGGCGTAGAATTCTTTAAAATTTCGTAAAAAGAATGAAAAACTATAAAGTCAGAGCCGCTTAGAACATTCATATAACCAAAGGAAGAGCATGAACTGTTTTTATATTCCGTTAGAGCTAAAAGTAAAATCTCAATATCTAAAAATATTAAATATTCATTAAATAAAATTTAAATTAACTTTAGGTTCGAATAAAAAGACAGAGGCATTTTTGGCACTTCTAAAACTATTACCGGCCGCTTGTTATAGAAAAATTTCAAATAGATCAAACTTTGAAAAAAATATTGCGAAATTTACAGAATTCAAAGAAGTAAGTACTCATTGCTTCACTATAGAAAATTCTCAATAAATTCAATTAAAACTCCAGATAAATATTCCGAAGGAGCAAATATGTTCCACAGACAGTAACATACAACCGCATATTATTGCAGTTGGAGGCAGTAAGTCGTCGATTAGTCAGTATTTTATACAAATTGATAATAAGTTAATAACTGTACTAAATAATTTTGATGTCATACAAGCATTTGACTTATATATTTAATTTTTTTTGCTTCAAAGTAGAGTACGATAACGACTTAAAATATTTCTTACGATTTTTTGAGTATTACATTTATAAGTTCGATAATGTAAAAACTACATCAAGAATTCAATTCAATTCAATTCAATTTTTATTTCCTGGCAAACGGTACAATAAGACTTACAAAATTATTTACCTGCACCGACTGTTACTGTAATTATAAAAAATCAAAGGCTAATAAATAAACTTAAGAGAAAAACAAAATGAAATTAAATAAATAATAATATAACAAAAATGAAACAAGAATAATAGCAGAATTTAGAATGAAGTATATAAATGAAGAATCTTAGAAGTTTGTCAGTGGTTTGAGCGAAAGAAAGCTAATTAATTTAAAATTGTATGGAGTAGAGATAGTACTTTGCATGATTTTGAACCACATAGCTACATAACTAATTCTTAAGATTTTCAAAAAGGAAACATTATTAATTTAATTCATTTATTTATATATTAACATTCCGCAATGAAAAAATATTTGTGTTACAAATGTGAAGCCATTTTTTTCTCGGTTAGAGCATTCTACAAAAACATTATCGCTAAGGTTTGCTTGCATGTCTTCCCATAGCGAATTCAGTACGTTCAGTGGCCTCATTCGTCACGCAATCAAGTGTAAGGCACTGCAAAATACAGCTTCAAATTCTGTAAGGGTCTCCGAAAGTAAGGAAGGAAGTCCCAGAGATGAAGAACACCTAATTTCTACTGACATAGCAACAACTACTGCAACTCCTGGAGAAGCTACTTCGAACTTGTCTAGGGAATAAATTTTTATTGATCTTTCCGAAGAAGCTACTTTCAACGTCTCTGGGAAAGCTATCCTCCCTGTTACTATTTAAATTCATGACGAATTTATTGTATATTCAGACAATTTTCATGCCTATTCTAACCTCTTTAACTTTCTAAGTTTTCTTGGCATAGCACAGGTAAACATAAGTGTAGTATCCGACCAGCTTTATACGATCTTACAAAACACTTTCAAAAATATTGATACTATATTCGCATCTTCAGAGATTTCACATTTATGTCGGAAAAAATATTATTCAATAAAAAATTTCTTTCCAATCCATCGGAACATTTAGTATTCAATACAGAAGAAAAAGAAATTCAATTTCTGAAGAGACATATGTTAGGGTCCAAGGAATTTTCTTTAGGCTTACGCTGGGATAAAAGATTTAATAATAAATCAAACTCATATGAGGATATTCAAGTACAATCCACTTTTCAATATGTATCCATAATTGAAACTATCCAATTTATATTTAAAAATAGTGTATTTAAGGAATTGTACCTACTTCTCACAAACACAAAAGTGTTCTAGAAATAAACTATCAAATTTTTGTTGTGCTCGAAACTTTCAAAATCATGACTTCTTTAAACATAACAAAAAGCCGTACTAATTCAAAGTCTTTATGATGATTTCGAATTAGTAAATCTGTACGAACCTGCGGTCAGGTTGTCTTACAAATGAAGTATAGGAGAGGGTGCTAGTTGCAAAGAATAGTCAATCAGTTTCAACAAGTGTCTACTGGTACAAAAAACAATGCATACAACAATACAAAACTTATTTATTCAATGAACAGAAAATAATATATAAAAAAATAACAATAATTCAGTCTTTTAACTTAATACTAATACTTTGGTTTTAATCTGAAATGAGACAGAGAAAGAAAATATTAGAATACGTAGAAGAAAGAATCGTAAACGTTATTGCTGTTTACGGTCAATATATAAATGGATTCAATACACTTTAATGCAGTGTATAGAATTGGGGTAAATGTAATAGTAACTGTAAACGTTAGTGCGGTTTACAGTCTGATATTTTCTATACACTTTAATGCGGTGTATAGAAAAGTAGAGATAGAATAACTGCAAACGTTAGTGCGGTTTGCAGTCTAATAATTTTTATATACCTTAGTGCGGTGTATAAAATCGGAAAGGAGCTTGGCAGTTTAATGCGCTACCAAGGATGGCTGGGAAAGGAATGGTGATTGTTAAAGCGCTGCTTCGGCTTTTATAGACACTCTCGAACGTTACATTCTCGAAACATTCATTATTTCATCGAAGTTTCGATTATGCGTTGGTTGTCTGCTGCAGCGCCATCTGTTTGGTAATAGGGAAATATTTTGATGTATAAAACTGTCTGGACAGTCCTGGTAAAGATTTTATTTTATTTTTTATTCTGGTTTACTGTCAGTTTGATGTACGAATGTACATTCTCCACCTCACGAAGTGAACAGTACCAATACTTACTACGATGTTTGATGACAACTTTATAGGTGCCCTGCTTGGTTCTAGTAAATTTTATATGGCGGTTATGACCCAGACTATATAAAAAGTACCCTTGTGCAACTGATACCTTATTCCAAGGTATGTCATAATTTTGCAGCATGGTGAGCATTTCCGGGGATGTATGTAAGATATTCCTTATGTTGTCCGGAATGTGATAACCAGTGGATAGTGGTGTTTTCTGCTTCTGGGTTGCAATGGTCTGGTTGTTGGTAGCTTTCTTGAGGTAGATGTTGTTTTTGTTGGTTGAGTATTTATGGTGTCGTATATACGTTTTGCCAGTTTTCTTGATTTGGCGATTGTAGCTTCAAATGGCTTTTGTGGGGGTGTAGGTATTGATGGAATTGGTGATACTGACATAATCTGTTGGAGAAAAATAACATGGTAAATGTAGTATATATTGAATAGGACCAACTCGCTGTTTTCACATGTGCTAGCAAAGCTCTCGATTTTCCTCCTTTCCAGGTCCGTATTGAAAGAATTATTTTATTTCGGTCAAAGTTCCTTGGCTTGTCGAAACCATGACAGTCCATGCCACCATATTTCTAGATCGAGTAACTGACCTGGAAGAACTCCTCTAGATGCTGCATCTGCGGTGCTACTTTTTGATGAAATGTGATTCCATTTGGCATCTGGCAAGTTGGTATGAATTTCGGACACCCTATTGGCAATATAAGTCTTCCATTTGGATGGATGAGACTGTATCCAAGCCAGAGTGATGGTGGAATCTGTCCATGCAAATGTTGGTATATTTTGTAAGTTGAGGTCGTGTTGTACTTGATGTAACAACTGTGACAACAGTACAGCACCACAGAGTTCCAGACGAGGAAGTGAGATGCATTTAGTTGGAGCTACTCTAGTTTTAGATGTGATTAATTGTGTATCAATTATATCTTCCTGTATTATTTTTAAATATATTACTGCCGCGTAAGCATTTGTAAATGCATCGCAGAAACCATGTAACTCTATAGATTGGGCACTTGGAGTGAAGTTGGTCCATCTTGGAATTTTTAATTTTCGTAATTCCATTAGCTGACTTTTGAATGTTTCCCATTCCGTTGCTAATTTTACTGGGACTTTATCATCCCAATCACATCCGGATAGCCATAATTTTTGAATGAGAATTTTGGCTTTAATAATAGCAGGCGCTAGCCATCCTAATGGGTCGAATAACGTGGATATTTCTGATATTATAATCCGCTTTGTGTATTGGTTTATTGGCGATGGAAGAGTAACGGCAAAACTAAAGCAATCTGTAGCTGGATTCCAATATATCCCAAGCATTTTAATGCTTTCGTTTTCTGATAAATTTAAAGTATTTTTAAGTTCTCTATCAGATTTGGGAATATGTTCCAATAAAAGTGGATGACTACTTGCCCATTTACGAAGGTTGAATCCGCCTTTTTGAAACATATTTAAGAGTTCAGTCTGTAACTGTACTCCATTGCTGAGGGTATGAGTACCAGAAAGTAAACCATCGCCATAAAAGTCCCTTTTAATACTTTCAGATGCGAGTGGATAATTATCTTTTTCATCCATGGCAAGTTGCTGAATCGTTCTGATAGCAATATAAGGAGCAGGTGCAGTTCCGAAAGTGACAGTGGTTAAAACGAAATCCTGAATAGGCTTATCTGGACTACTGCGCCAAATAATTCTCTGGTAGTTTTGATGATGGTGGTATATATGTATCATGCGATACATTTTTTATATATCGGCAGATATTGCGTACTTATACTGTCGCCATCTTAAAAGTATAGTCCATAATGTTGGTTGAATTGTTGGTCCAACTAAGAGTTGTTCATTCAAGGATTTCCCGTTTGATGTCTTTGAGGAAGCATTGAATACAACTCTCATGTTGGTAATAGTTTCATATGGCCAAGAGCTATGTATTCTTCAATACAAGATTTGTACATTTCAAAGTATTGAGAACTTTTTTGGAACCTTTGTTCTAATTGTTGGAATTGCCTAAGTGCCATATTTCTTGAATGTCCAAGATGTGGCGAATTTGAATCTATAAATGGTAATTTGAGTTCATATTTTCCATCATCCAGGCGGACGTGGCTATTTTTATAGAAGTCTTCACATTTTTCATGCATTGGTGATAAAATGGGTTGGCTGGGAATTTCTTCTGTTTCCCAAAATTTTTTGATTTGCTTCTGTAGTGCTATATTATCCTTAACAGATGCTGTTAGGTTCGATATTTTACAAGTGGATGTTTCAGGCATTTTGCCTATTAAGATCCATCCAAGATGAGTATTTTGAGCTACTGGAGTATTGGAAGGCCCTTTAATAATTCCATCTATTATTATTTGCGCATATATATCTGCACCAAGCAACATGTCTATGGGTCCAGGTTTGTAAAACTGTGGATCAGCCAGTTGTAAATTCTGAATGTATTTCCAATTATGAATATCAATTGTATTATGTGGCATAATACCTGATATCTTAGAAATTACTAGTGCTTCGACGTTTATAGAAAACTCTTTGTTCAATGATTTTATTGTTAGAGAGCTGTATTTGTATGCAGAAGCCGTATGGGTATTTGCTAAGCCAGATATTTGTAAATCTATAGGAGATCCCCATAATTTAAGGCGTTTATATGCTGACTCAGTAATAAACGATACTTGGGAGCCTGCGTCTATTAGTACTCGTAACATATCCGTAGTACCTTTTGAGTTTATTACTTCAATTATGGCTGTAGAAAGTAAGGCCTTTTTAATATTTGAATTAAAGAATGCCTTTGGCTGAGATGGTAACGTATCACTTATTTCTGAAACTGTATTAGTATGTCCATTGACTGGACGTTTGTGTTCAGTTTCTGGTTTTAATTGGTAATGTAAAAGCGAATTGTGAAGCTTTTTACATTCAAAGCACCTTCTCTTACTAGGACAGTTTCTAGCAGTGTGATTTTTTGCTAAGCAATTTATGCATGCCTTATTTTCTTTGACATATTTCAGTCGGTCATGCACATTTAAAGCCCTAAACTTTGGGCAATAGAATAACATGTGTAGCGCTTTACACATTATACAAGGTGGCATATTTCTACTTGCATTCGTAGAATTGTTATGCAAACCATATGCTGTTTTCGGTATAGGTTTGGTATTGTATTGAGCTGAATTGAAGGGTTTATGAGTGCCTTGTTGGCAGGATGAGCTCATTGCTTCGAGAGTTCTAAAACGTTTTTCTAAGAACTCGATAAACTTTGTATATGTAGGAAAATCATTAGTTGCGCTGATTTCCTGTTCCCATAAATAATGGGTTTCGGATGGAAGTTTTAATACCAATAAATGTATTAGTATGGTGTCCCATTGCTGGATGGGTAGGTTCAGGGTTTTTAGTTCATGAAGACTTTCTTCTGTCTGGGTAAGAAGATTTTTTATAGCCGTAGGAGATTCGAATTTAATTTGTTGTTGATTTAGAAGGAGCTTTAATTGGGTTGATGCTAGCACGCGCTTGTTGTCGTATCGTTTAATAAGCAGATCCCATACCTTCTCGTAATTTGAAGTAGTTATGTCGAATTGTCTAAGCATTCGCTCGGCCTCACCAGTGACACTGGTTTTAAGGTAGTGTAATCGTTTTATGTTTGACAACGATTGGTCTTCATGTATGAGTGACCTGAATAAATCATAGAATGGTCTCCATGATTTATAGTTACCATCGAATTTTGGTATGTCAATCCGAGGTAATTTTATATCCGATGTATTGGTATGAGAATGGCTTGATTCTCTGTTTGCCGTAGGCGGGCATTGATTAAGACCATATTTCAATAGTGTTAAATGTTTAATATATAATTTTTCGGTAGTCTCGAATAGAGTTTGTGTGAAATATGGATCCTCAGTGTTTTCATATTCCTCACAAATGGATAGATGATTATCGGAGAATTCCTTCCAATAATTGCCAATTATTTCTATTTTGGCTTGATAATAACCAAAAGTAGGTATATTAATTTGCTCGTGGCTGGAGGTAGCCGCTGTTAATTGTGTGTGAAGGGCTTTCTGCCTTTTCACAAGTTTCTGAATTGCCGCGCTCATCGTCAATGCATCAACAAACACTCCCAAAAACTGAATGACTATATATATATGTATATATATCCGGTTTCGAAGGACCATGTACGAACCTGCGGTCAGGTTGTCTTACAAATGAAGTATAGGAGAGGGTGCTAATTGCAAAGAATAGTCAATCAGTTTCAACAAGTGTCTACTGGTACAAAAAACAATGCATACAACAATACAAAACTTATTTATTCAATGAACAGAAAATAATATATAAAAAAATAACAATAATTCAGTCTTTTAACTTAATACTAATACTTTGGTTTTAATCTGAAATGAGACAGAGAAAGAAAATATTAGAATACGTAGAAGAAGGAATCGTAAACGTTAGTGCTGTTTACGGTCAATATATAAATGGATTCAATACACTTTAATGCAGTGTATAGAATTGGGGTAAATGTAATAGTAACTGTAAACGTTAGTGCGGTTTACAGTCTGATATTTTCTATACACTTTAATGCGATGTATAGAAAAGTAGAGATAGAATAACTGCAAACGTTAGTGCGGTTTGCAGTCTAATAATTTTTATATACTTTAGTGCGGTGTATAAAATCGGAAAGGAGCTTGGCAGTTTAATGCGCTACCAAGGATGGCTGGGAAAGGAATGGTGATTGTTAAAGCGCTGCTTCGGCTTTTATAGACACTCTCGAACGTTACATTCTCGAAACATTCATTATTTCATCGAAGTTTCGATTATGCGTTGGTTGTCTGCTGCAGCGCCATCTGTTTGGTAATAGGGAAATATTTTGATGTATAAAACTGTCTGGACAGTCCTGGTAAAGATTTTCTTTTATTTTTTATTCTGGTTTACTGTCAGTTTGATGTACGAATGTACAAAATCCTTTAGGAAGTAAAACAGGAATACATAAATTAGGAGGTATTTTCTATTCTATACGCAATTTACCGACAGAATATTTATCAAAATCAGAGCATATACATTTAATAATGCTTTTTTACGTACATGATATAAAAAGTGATCATTCGCTCATGAATAAACTTTTAGAACCTCTTTACAAAGACTTATATATACATATTATAAACTGAAGGAGTTAATATAGGTAATGAAAATGTTAAAGAAACCCTAGTCTCGGTAGTTCATGACAATCTTGGTATCTTGGTGTTGGGGTTCAGCCATTCATTTAGCGCACATTTCTTTTGTAGATTTTGTGAATGTGAGAAGACCGAAACAAAAAGTTTAAAAGTTGTACAAAAAGAAAAATTAAGGCTATACCTAGCAAAACAAAATTCATTTCATTTTGCAAAGATTTTTGTTCATATAAAGTTGAAGCTACCCTTATTTTTGATTTAATACATTTTGAAGAATTAAAATCGAAGAGAGCGTTCGATAAAATTACTTTAAATTATGAAACCTACATAATTTCGAAATTTTGTATTAAGTAAAATATATCAAATGTACTTACCTAGTTAAGTGAAAATTAATTATTCAAAATTTATTTCAGTTACGAAAATTAAATTACGTTTGCTGTATCTCATATGTACCTATTTATTTTATATTTTGAAATAAAAGTGAAATAACTGAAATAATCTTCTGATTTAATCGTGCGATTTTAACTTAACCTATTTACGTTTATATTTTAATTACTCTGAGGTTTACATTCGATAACTTATTTTTTTCCCAATTATAATAATATTAAGTTTAAATAGTTTAATCCTTTTACGGGTTTCGCCTTAAATTTCGACATTTAAATTGGAAGCTCAATTTTTTTATTAAATTTTTCACTGAGGGGGTTCAACTGTTTTAAAACTGTAAAATCCTTTCTTTTAAGACAAAATTTCGATTGGATGGCAGCATTTTCCAACCCTCAATGAGCGCCACACGAGCAATCAGATGAACGAACTGATGAAATTTATTTGCGTTTGAATCAAAGCCGGGGAAAAATCATTTATTTACTTATTCACAGATAGTGTGAATGAGATATTGCACCTCTTTCACTTATTTCGAAATGTGTACTTTGCGTCCCTTTTGTGCAATTTACAATATTAGATGAGTACATAATGAGAATCACGATGAGGTTATTAATAAGCATGTCAATGAGTGCCACGATGAGCTTATTAATGAACATAGCAATAAGTGTCACGATGGATGAGCTTATTAATGAACATAGCAATGAGTGTCACGATGAGCTTATTAATGAACATAGAAATGAGTGGTACGATGAGTTTATTAATGAGCATGCCAATGAGTAAAAAACGCCTTCCCAGAGTTTATTTCGGCGCTTATTTGAACAGCCACCGGACAATTCATTGTTGAAATATTCCCACGTTTATGAACTTAAGTCCAAGGTGTTATCACTAAATTGTAACTTCAAAAGTTTTTATTTAAAATTAACACAATTAGCGGAACAAGTTAAAAAATGTTAATTAAAGAATGCAAAAAATACAAAAACTCGAATCTAACATTTAATTTAAATTGACACAATGGACATTAGCAAGTTAATCTGAGTTTTTAGTGCAGGGTGTGTTGTAATAATCTCCGTATCCGAGACGACACAGAAAAGAAATAAGAGGTTAATATTTGTTTAATAAAATATTTTTTTTTATTAAAAATAAAACCATGGTTTAAAAAATGAATTATTGATTACTAGCTTTATATTTTTTTACGAAGTTTCTTTCTTTAGTGTTTTTAATCAAAAATCACAGCACAATTCTCGTTCTCAAAAAACAAGTAAAATCCTAATTTTCTATACGTTCTTTTTTGTAATTTTCTGGCACGCAGTGCCAACCTACCTGATTTACCAAACATCAACCTACCTGATTTACCAAACATCAATTTAAAATTTGTCCTTTTGTTTAGCATAATAAATCCTTATAAATGTCAGACTTCATGCTACCGGGTTCGGCGCGTATGCCGCCGCCACAAGTTAAATTCTTCCTGCTTTTCCACCTCTTCCTTTAAGAACCGAGATACCCTCACACATGATATTTCGCATTATTTACTAAAATAGAGTCGTAAAAACGTTGTAAAAAATAACGTTTTCAGATTTTGTAACTAAAATTATCTGCCCCTAAATGTTCGTATATACCTTTTTTTGGTGCACTTATCTTTAACATCCGTCATGTCAAACCAAAATAAATACTTACTTAAAAAACCACAAATTACTACAAAGAAATTTGTTAGCTCAATTACATATATGCTTTACATTAGTTAAAAGTATGGGAAATATAAAGCGTTTTTAGTGAACACTTTATATATTATGACAAGGTTTCTACATATTTTGGGTTTCAGGAATCGGATAGTGCGCCACCCGCCGCTGGTTCAATTTCCAATAGTAATTACACTTGAACTTAATGTGACTGCCGATCAACCCTTGTCCATAAAAACTTACCTATTTTTGGAACCGCAAAAACGTTATTAAAAAATCAAAAAATAAAAATATTTTCTTTTTTAAGTTTTCTAGAGTTCCGTACGTAAAGGGTGCCAACGGGACCCTATTACTAAACCTACGCTCTCTGTCCGTCCTTCCATCTGTTTGTCGGCGGGCTGTATCTCATGAACAGTAATAGGTAGACGGTTGAAATTTTCACAGAGTGAGTACCTAATATTATAGCAGCCTATAACAATAAATAATGAATATAAAGCTGTAATTAAAGGGGAGTCCCCGTACAACAAACTTTTGTTTTTTGCTCGTCTAAGTAATGCATACTGTTAAATCTTGTATGATGGTACGGAATACTTCGTGTATGAGGCCGACGCGAACTTGGCCTGTTTTATTTATTTATTGGATTATTTTAATAATTAAGGAAATTTCGTTTATGTAATAATAGTACTTACTTAGAACCTATCCAAATATTTGATCTGAGAGGATCCATTACGAGAATACATACAAGTGCCTTCTATAACTCTTATAACTGACTGAGAAAAATATAAAAGTCCAATCATATCGTTACTGAAAAACTGAAACGATATAAGCCTTTTTTATCATAGAACTTAAACGAATAAAGGCTCTGATAACCGTCCTTATTGACTACTGAAACTTATAAAAGTTTTCTACGACAGTTATCTTGAGACCAACAAATTAAAAGGCGTATGGGAGTTTTGTGATGAGACTTTAACTAATAAAGGTCTACGATAACTCTAATTACTGAAATACAAGTATAAAAGTCTATTAAGACTGTTATTATGAGATTTAAAAATATAAGCTTTTTGGGACTATATCATAAGATTTAAATTAACAAAAATCTTCGATAACAGTTATAACTAACTATAAAATAATGAATTCTGTTGAAACTTTTATTATAAGACTTATGAGCTTCTTTGGGAATTATTAACTATTTGTCTTTACTTCTCAAAGAGACCAATCAGTTTTAATGAGACTATTTTCCACAAGTATAGTATAGTATAGTATAGTTAATTGCTGTCCCTGACGAACACTAATAGTTTTCTAACGAACAATTAACACTTTAACTTAAGACTTTAGAAAATGCAATTTTATTAGAATACCTGAAATTAATTTACAAGCAACAATGTTCTTTTAGCATGACTACTGATGACACACTGTGAATTAATCACATTACTAAGGCACATACATTAACATATGGAAGAACTTCAATTGGAAATTGGCTAATACAAGTCCGAAATTGACCATATGTAGCTGCTTAAAAATAATTAAAAGTATATGAAAATGACTACAGCAAGACATACATAGTCAGAACCATAATGACGTAATAAAACCGTGACCTCTAATTGACAACCAAGGTCACAAATTGTTTGTTAGGCACGGTGCTCAAAAGAAGCAACATCCTTGATTCCTTTTGCAGCCTGATATCAGCAATAATCCAATTTCATTATAAATAATTATTTTGTCATTTTAAACACATATTTTTAATATTAAATCATTCATGTCAACCACATTTATCATCATAATTTCTCTTCAGGCCGTTAAATCACGTTCAACTATTCACATTGACTAAAGATTTCTTTTTAAAAACTTCACGTTTTATAGAAAGAAAAATTCCTTCTCACTTCCATTAGTTTAGAAAACCGAAGCGTCTGCCAAAATAAATAAACTTTCCCTCCACCGAACTGAAACGATAAAGTTTCTTATAAAACTTTTAAAATTGGTTGAACGCCTTATAAAACTTATACTCTTCTACGCTTTCCTTATTACGCTCTTGTTAACCAACTTTAATGTGGACTGCTGGATTTTTTTTCAATGAACCTAATTTCGTCTTAATACCAACGTTCATCAAAAGCAACTAACCATAAAAAAGGTCTGTTCTGTTGTGAAATTGATAACCTCAATCAGGTGTCAAGTCAACTACGAGATCATTGCCATCGTAAATTGGATGAAAATTCCTGACGGTATGGAACCGGGATATTATCATGAAAAGGCTGCCGCGATATCTTTCATTTCAATCACGGAGCGGTTACGAATCAGGGGATATAAGGTGTTTCAAATGGAGGTTTCATTTTAATTTATTTATGTGGAGTGATTTTAGCTCTTTTCCTTGTTATTGTGAGAGTCTTATAGAGCAGCTACTTTTTCAAGGGACATAGCTTTAAAAAATCTAATCAGAGCTCACTTGTAGATTTAAAGTTGGACTTAAATAAAATATAGCATGAGTCTCAATTTCTGTCAATCAAGAGCTATTTTTAGATTTTATTTTGATAGTTTTCAAGATTTGGTTGGGAGAGTCTAATTTAGTTCACTTGTACTCAAAAGTAAAGCTTTCAATGACTGCTTAATCAACCGGATAAGGGTCAATTTATTCCACGTAAATGAGTGCAATTCATGATTTCTTGGCGCTTTACATTTTGATTTCTGGATTTGGAGATGTCATCAGTGCTTGATATGGTATAAGAGATGATCAGGAGCCTCTTGCTTCCACAAGGCTTTATATGAAGTTATATGTTTTGAGATGTCATTTGAATTTGGGTAATTTTTATCGATCTTTTCAAGCATTGATCTTCTTAAGTCGATTTTCAGATTTCGTCATCGATCTCTTTAGTCAAAAATATTAACCCAGATCGAAAAATCTTACAGAATCAAATATGATAATTTCATTTTTTGAGTGAAAAGGAAAACGATTGGAAATAAAAATTTTAGATCACAGAGAAGGACGTCTATTGGTAACTTTTTCTGAAATATAAAATACAACGACCGTTAATGATTTATCATAAATAAAATGTAAGTAATTTAATATAAAGCATTTTACAATAGGAAAATGGTGTTCTATTTTATTTCATAGGCTCAAAACGGTCCCCTATATTAAAAAAAAAATACCCCTCGTAAAACATTCTTAATTTTTTATGATCTATTCATTGGGTATCATGAAAATACTCGTCGCAATTTAAATATTTCTTGCTTGGACCTAGAATTTTAAGGTCACAGACGTCCTCCTATACATTTTTTTAACAAGAGTGCTTAACCTACATCTAACGATTTTCTAAAAAAAAACCGCTGACAGTTTCTTAAATAGCTCACGAGCTTCGACGTCAACTCGAAGAAAAAGGTCTCGAAATAAGTGTACATTATCTTCTAGAATATTGTGGCTGCCACAGAGAATTTCGAACTTAAAGAATCAACTCGTTTCTTGAATCCCGTGTGGCGCGTTTTCATTTTATTATAGGGTCATTCCATATCAAATAGGCGACATAGGTTTTGTGAAAAAAATACAGTCAAAAATATTCCGTATACATTGCGCATTTTCTGAGTTATAGAATTTTTTAAATTTAAAAAAAAATGCTGTCCTGGATTTCTTTAAAAACAGTATAATATGTCTCATTTGAATGATAGAGAATTCAAGCTTGAAAAATACAATTGGTACTTACAAATATATCCCTCAAAGATAAGAATTTAGCTTTTGTCCTTGAATATCCTGGAAGATGTACATTTGATTGTCTTAATTTGTTTTTATTTTTTCCGTATCCACTAAAACATATTAAAATTTTAACTTGGGATCTTACCGGGATAACGTAGTAAACAAATATGAAAATTTCACCAATCTTGCATTTGCTCACAATAAACTCTTAGTTTCTTGAAAATTTCATGAAAATGTGTAAGTATTTATCTGTGAAAGTAGTGTGGGTTCATTCAATAGTATTCTGGATTCAATAGTAATTTATAAATTCCCAGAAATTTCCTGACCCACTTTAGTAGTGGTCTCTAATTCTTTTTCATTTGCTATTTCTCATTAAGGTCTTTATTCGACGACTACAAAACATATTTGCTAATTTAATGCAATATGCTGGGAAAATGTAATGCGCAACATTTTATTACATTTTCAAACACAGTAAGTAGAAACACAAAGTAGAAACAGAAATTATTTTTGAGATAGTGTTAATAAATTTCGGATAATATTCCAAAGTGTGTATGCGCCATGCATTTTTGCCTCCAAATAATTTTTTACTCTCGATTTCATATATGATAATTTTGAGACCCGCGAATTTATCATTCCACGCGGACAACATACTAGGCATTATCTTTTAATATTCCACAACAATAAAAGTTCGTCAAATACATAAAACCCCGATGACAACCAACAATTTTTCATTCTAATGCTGTATTTGGCCGTATTCTTTTGGTAGCACCTTTGACACTAGAGCAAGAAATGCTCTGTCAATCTCAAGAGGTGGAATCAGGAGTTTTTCTAGCTAATAGTTTGCTAAGTTCCGAAAACAGAGGAAACTTAATTGGTGTGCTTAACGTTAATAGCCATAGTGTTACATTAAAAAAACTCACACTTACGCTGGAGCCCAATAGTTATTACAATACCTACAGCTTGCAGCCAAGTAGCGATTGCGGCTCTAGTCTAACTTCAAAAGTGAAACATAACTTCACTAGAACTAGCTGTCCGAAAAACGAGATTTCACCTACTAAACTAATTAATTCCACACGTTTACTCAAGCAGACTCAACCAAACTTTCAAACAGACTCTATGCAAGTATCACGCCTAGTACGACTAGAACAAGAATTAACATTAGATGAAACTCTTTCTGAAGATGAAAAATCTTCTATCTTGAATATTTGCCACCAATACAATGACATATTTCATCTGGTTGGTGACAAGCTCACTTATACTAATGCCATGTCTCATACCATTCCAATAGTTTCTGACCAACCTCCAGTTAATCAAAAAATGTATCGACTTCCAGAGACGCAAAGAGAAGTTATAAATCAACAGCTCCAAGAAATGCTAGAAAGTGAAATAGTTTAACCTAGCAAAAGCCCTTGGAACTCGCCGCTGTTAGTGGTTCCAAAGAAAGCAGGGCCAAATGGCGAAAAACGATGGAGGGTTGTGGCCGATTTTAGGAAATTAAATGATAAAACAATAGGTGACGCTTTTCCATTGCCCAGGATTGAAGATATCCTGGACCAACTAGCTCATTCCCAGTATTCCAAGACAGCCTTTAGTACAGCTTATGGGCATTATGAATTTCGGCGCATGCCTTTCGGATTGAAAGGAGCACATTCCAACGGTTGATGAATTATGTTCTCACAGGTCTTCAAGGTCTAGAATGTTTCGTTTACCTAGATGACATAGTTATCTATGGGAAAAACCTTGAAGATCATAACAGTAAATTAACAAAGATTTTCGATCGTTTACGAGAAATAATTTAAAGTTACAGCCAGAGAAATGCCAGTTCCTAAGGCGCGAAGTCATATATCTGGGACACAAATGCTCCAGTGAAGGAGCCCTCCCAGATCCCTCAAAAACAGAATGCGTTCACAACTTTCCCGTCCTGCATACTGTTAGACAAGTCCAATCTCTTCTCGGCTTAACTAACTACTACAGAAAATTTATACCCAATTTCTCCAAGATTGTTCGTCCTATGACTAATTTATTGCGAAAAGATGTGAAATTTGCGTGGATTGAAAACTGCCAGAATGCTTTTAACGAGATTAAAAGAAATCTCACTTCACCGCCACTTCTTATATATCCAGATTTTACTCTGCCCTTTAACTTAACCACGGATGCTAGTCAGGAAGCTCTAGGAGCTGTCCTGTCTCCGGGAGAAATAGGCAAAATTCGCCCCATAGCTAATGCGAGTCGGACTCTAAATAAGGCAGAACGGAATTACTCGACAATTGAGAGAGAATTACTAGCAATTGCTTGGCCTACAAGGAATTTTCGCTGTTATTTGCAAGGGCGTAAATTCACAGTATATACAGACCACAACCCCTTGAAAGGTGTCTTCAGCACCAAGGACCCCACTTCAAGATTAGTTCGATTTAATCACAAGCTTTCTGAGTTCGACTATTCCATCGAGTATAAGCCAGGGAAATACAACACAAACGCGGATGCTCTTAGTAGAAGTTCTTATAACCCAAAATTTTTCAAATATACCCGTACAAGCGCAAGTCCATACTACGCCAGACTTACATGAATCAAAGACAGCTCCAGTTCGCTGTCTTGCAATCACTCGTGCCCAGGCGCAGCGTACCCGTGTGATGAATTACTCACGCGAAATGACAAGCCAAAAAAGAATACCTTCAGAGTTTTCAGTTAGTTCTGACTCACAATCTCAAACTAATATTTCTTATGGCAGACCAGTTGAACATCGTGATGAAAATCCTATAGAGCCTTATTCTCTCAGATCAAATCTTAAAAACCAGCCTCCCGAGATAATCACGAACCCCACAGAAATTCGAGTGGTAATAAAAGATTACCACGATTCTGTTTTTGGTGGACATGAGGGTGTTATGAAAACGTACAAACGAATCAAAAAGAAATTTCGATGGAAAAACATGTTGAGGGACATAAAAAAATACGTTAAGAGATGTCCAAAGTGTCAGAAAATGAAGGCTAGCCCAGAAACACGTATGTCAATGACCATTACAGTCACAGGTCGAATGCCCTTCGAGAAAATCTATCTAGACATCGTAGGGCCTCTAGAAGAGACGCATCCGGGAAACAAATACATACTAATATTCCAAGACAACATAACAAAGTTTGTTCATTGGTATGCTATACCAAATGCAGAGGCAGAGACTGTAGCCCGGAAATTCTTTGATGAAATAATTACTCGCTACCACATACCTAAAAATTTGGTTACCAATCAGGGCTCCAATTTCTTAAGCGACCTACTCAAGAAGGTCTGTAAACTCCTTAAAATAAATAAGTTGCAGACATCCGCGTATCACCCTCAATCAAATGGCTCTTTGTCGCACTTTATTTCAGAGGGCAGTTCTCATAATATGAGGGCACAACAGCTTGTTGGATGCAATTAATGGCTATCCTCTCTTGTTTTGAGAGAATGGATCGATTCCTTAAGACTTTCTGCTAGTTGTCCTTCATAGGCGTGCCAGCCTATATACCTAGGAAGACGATATGTCAGTATTTCGGTAGAGTGTATTAGTAAATATATGTAAAGTCAATATGTTCTAACTTTCTGGAAACTAGCTTTTTTGTGAAATATATTTTGCATTTTTCAACCATATCCGCATGTATTTACATAATCAAAATTGAGACAGATCCTATGACTACATGAACTTGGATCATAGTACAAATATTAATTCAACAGCTGTTTTTTTTTTCTTTTAAACAAAAATTAGAATTATTTCAATAACTCGCACTACTACTTTTAAATTATTTTTATCCACCCTCATATTTACTCTCCTTTTTATTTTATGGCTGCAAATAAAACTTGCTATAAGCATGCAACATGACTCAGCTGACATTATTGTTGTTATTGTCGTCATCAAAGAGTTGAAGCCCTCAATGAAAAATTTATTTTCGTCGGGTAAAATCATGTTGAGCTGATATAAATGAACGCGACATCCTGTTTTATTACAGTGTGGCTAGATTGAGAGCACTTAAATTATAAATTCCATGTTCAGGTATAAAACTGAAAACTAAATGATTCCAAAGCATTCAGTATCTCTATGTCAAGGCGACCAATGTAAGCATGCTGCGTATATAAATCAAAATATGAAGCGAAGTGACATCGAACAACACCGGACAGGCTAAACTAATTTTTACTTAAAAATAGGGAAGCGATAAAGCTAAGAAGTTACTGAGCAAGATGATGTTCAAGAGAATTAATATGTAACCGAATCCGTAATAGAGTCATCTCGAGATTTAATCAAGACGAATCTATTCAATCAGGTACTAGGACTCATTAAACCAGCACTAATGGAACTGTTGCGGTTCTCCGTCCATGATCATAATATACGTATGGACAGAC